>JAHRHZ010000027.1:3776036-3846799 GCA_024137785.1 Ginglymostoma cirratum
TGCTGCTTGGCCTGCTGTGTTCGTCCAGCCCCACACCTTGTTATCTACAGAATTTCTGTAGATAACATCAAATAACTTTCATTATGCTAATATTTTAATTGTATAAATGTTCTGAATTGTTGAGTGTGGGGCAGCAATAGATTGGAGAGAAATTAAGAATCTGATGAGAAAAAGAAAAGAAAACAAAAAGGTTCAGAGAAAGACATTAGGATTGAAGTCTTGATGTCAGATCTAGTAATTAGAATGTGTATAGTGCTCTGGCTTTGCCTGTAACATGACTTCATCCACACCAGGTTTATTCTGGGAGGAAAATATTCTTGGTTGAAACAATTTAAAGGGAGATTGAGAACAGCAAAAATGTATTTCTACTAATTAAATGGTGACTGCCAAAGGAACATAAGACATAGGAGCAGGAGTGGACCATTCAACGATTCAAAGCATGACTTAGAAACTTGAGTGCTCCAACTGGCACCAGTTGCTCGTAAATATATCTCCCGACTTCCTTTTTTATAATACACACCCTCATACTGTACTTGAGTGTACCTGTCTCACCAACAGGATGTTAGTTATGTGTTCTCACCTGTAAGTGTTGGACTTCAGATGATGTCCCTTTATCTCATCGTATTTTCATGTTACGCAGAGCTGTGACTATTTCAAGTGAAAATGCCTAGGTCTCGGAGGTTATAAGGACTGCTGTGTTTCTGATCAGTATCAATTTTTTGTTGGTGGAGCAATCATGTTTTACAAAGCTAGCATTTTGTTATTTTGCCTATTTGATTTTAAAAATAATAATGCAACTTTTTAAAATGGTGTCTCAGCTCCTGGCTGTTCCATGCACTACGTGGTGCTACTTTTAGCTTCTATAAAAAAAAACTATTTTTTTTTTGTAAATTCTCTGCTCAACTACATAAATGTTGGCTGGAGAATGAAACACTTTCTATTTAGTCTAGAAGTATCAGAAGCAAATCGTGTGTGCATCAAACATTACACATTTTGATGCTAAGTAATGCTTTTGATATGTCCAAACAATGTGACTCAGCTGCAGTTATCAAAGCACCTCTGCTGCTCAGGTTTGTCTTGTTTACATCTCCCTGTTCTATTTTGTGTTGTGCCCTTGGCCTCTGATTTACTAGTGAATAAACTTTTTAAAATGGAGAACCAAAGAAAAAGACTAAATGTGCATGGAAAATAGGAGGAATAGACCATTCAGCCCTTTGAGCCTGCTCCACCATTCAGTATGATCGTGGCTGATAATGCATCTCAGTAGCCCAGTTCACCTTTTCTCCCCCTACCCTTTGATTACTTTAGCTCGAAGAACTATAGTAACTCCTCCTTGAACACATTTAGTGTTTTGGCCACAACCATTTTCTGTGGCAGAAAATTCCATCATTTCACTACTGTCTGGGTGAACAGTCGTTTCCCTCGCCCCAGTCCTAAGTGATAATCCCAATACATATCCTTAGCCTGTGGCCCCAGTTCTGAATGCCCTGGTCATTGGCAACACGCTTTTTGCGTTTACCCTTTCTGGTCTTACTATAGAATTTAAGTTTCTTTGAGATTCTCCTTCATTGTTCTGAACACTCATGAATTTACAACTTAACAAGCGTGGGGCTGGATGAACACAGCAGGTCAAGCTTTCCTGCTCCTATGATGCTGCTTGACCTGCTGTGTTCATCCAGCCCCACGCTTGTTATCTCGGATTCTCCAGCATCTGCAGTACCTTTTATCTCTGAATTTACAACTTATTGATCCAGTCTCTCTCACTATATCTGTTCTGCCATTTCAGGAGTCAGTCTGGTAAATCTTTGGCCCATTGAGAGAGCGCAATGAATATCCTTCCTCGACAGACCAAAACTACATACAATACTCCACGTGTGGTCTGTAAAGGCAGTGTACAATTTTAGAAGGCATCCTTGCTTCTATACTCGTTTTGTGTTGTTATGAAGGCCAGCATCCAATTTGCAGCCTTCAAGGCCTGCTGCATCTGCATACTTGCTTTCAGCAACCTGGTGTACAAGGACACCCAAATATCGTCGCACCTCCCCCCTTTCCCAGTCTATTGTCATTGCTTCTAAAATGGATAACTGCACGTTTATCCACATTATTCTTCATTTTTCTTGCATTTTCCTTCACTCAACTTGTCCAGATCACACTGAAGCATCTTTGCAATCTCCTCACAGCTCACTCTCCCATTCAATTTTGTCATCCTCCGAGCTGGATATATTACATCTAGTTTCTTCCATATTAGCGTTGATCCCTGCTTAGCTTGCTGGTTTCACAGAAAATGAATCCTTTATTCCTACTCTTTGTTTCCTGTCTGCCAGCTAGTTTTCTAAGGATGTCACTACACTACTCCAAATCCCATGCACTTTAATTTTATATGCTAACCTCTTATGTGGGATGTTACCAAAACTTTCTGAAAGTCTAAGTAAACCATATCCACTGGTTCTTACTATCAATTCTACTTGTTACATCCTCAAAAAATAATAGTGGATTTGTCAAGCATAGTTTCCCTTTTGTCAATCCATGCTGATTCTGTCCAATCCTGTCACTGTTTTCCAAGTGCTATGCTACTAATTTTTTTTATATAAAGAACTGTAGAATTTTCCTGACTACTGATGTGAGGCTGACCAGTCTATACTTTCCTGTTTTCTCTCTCTTGTGACTTTTTGAAATTGGCATGATATTAGATACCCTGCAATCCATATGAACTATTGTAGAGTTTATAGAATCTTAAGAGAAAACCACAAAACCACTTTCTAGGACTACTTCCTTCAGCAAGTCGTAATGTATATTATTGGACTCTGGGAATTTATCGGCCTTTCATCTCATCAATTTCCCCAACACCACTTCCCTATTAGTACGTACTTCAGTTTATTCCTCTCACTGGACACAATGTTCCCCAACATTTTTGGAATGATATTTGTGTCTTCTTTTAGGAACACAGAACCAAATACATATTTAATTGGGTTGCCATCTCACTGTTCCTGACCATAACTTCCCCTGTTTTTGATTGTAAGGGACCTCTGTCTTCACTAATCTTTATCTCTTCACATACAAACTGTAAAAGCTTCTATTGGCATCTTCCCTGTAAACTTAGCCTCTTATTTTGTTCTCCCCTCTTAATCCTTTTCACTTCCTTTGCTGAAATCTAAATTGCTCCCAATCCTCAGGTCTGCTCCTTTTTGGCCAATTTGTTAGCCCATCCTTAGAATCTAATAGTATTCCTAATTTTACCTTGTTGGCTGTGGTTGGGCCACCATTCCTATTTTAATTTTGTGCCAGATGGGAATGAACAACTATAGTTCTTCATGTACTCCTTAAATATTTGCTTTTGCCTGTCTGTTGTCATCGCTTTAAGTAAGTTCGAAATTTATCACAGCCAGTTGGTATCTCAACACTGTAGTTTCCTGTGTTTAGATTCAGGATCTTAGTCTCAGTATCAGCTACTATCATATGGTAGTCCAGCAGGGGGTGAGAGAGAGAAAGACATCACTTCGGCAGATACATCGGAGCCTGGAAGCATTTGCCCGTACTGAAGGGCGGTCGTGTGGCACCAGTCCCCATTATCAGAAGGATGAAGAGCATCCAGCAGATGGCAACTGAGAGGGAGGGGCATCACTTGGCGCATACATTAGAGCCTGGAAGCAGTCTCTTGCACTGAAGAGTGGATTGTCATTGTCTTGGTATCTGGGTCACAGCAGGAAAGGGTAAAGGTAAACAGGACCTTAGTACAACAGATTTGATAGTTTGGGGGACAGACAGGAGATTCTGTAGAGAATCCAGGATGGTGTGTTTCTTCCTGGATACCAGGGTCCAGGATGCCTTGGAATGGCTGCAGAGCGTTCTACAGGAGCTGGGTGAGCAGCCAGAAGTCATTGTGCAAGTTGACACAAATGGCATAGGTAGAAAAAGGGATGAGGTTCTGCGGTGTGGTTACAGAAACCTAGGAAAAAAGTTTAAAAACCAGGACCTCGGCGGTGGTAATCTCTGGATTACTTCCTTTGCCACATGTCAGTGAGGGTAAGAACAGGAGGATATGGCAGATGAATGCGTGGCTAAAGAATTGGTGCAGGGGGCAGGAATTCAGATTCCTGGATCATTGGAATCCTTGCTGGGGCAGAAGTGACTTGGTCAAGAGCGATGGGTTTCACCAGAACTGGAGGGGGACCAGTATCCTGGTTGGCAGACTTGCTAGTGCTGCAAGGGAGGGTTTAAACTTGATTGGCAGGGGGGCTGGAATCTTAACAGCAGGGAGGCAAGTGTGAGGCTGGAAGAAGATGCTTTTTCTGATTACTATAAGTTAAAGAGACAAGACAGGCTAGAACAGGACATGGCGTTAGGATAGCCTATTGGATTAAATTGCGTTTATTACGATGCAAGAGGGCTGACAGGTAAAGCCGATGAACTCAGGATGTGGATAGATACGTGGGACTGGGATATTATAGCCATTGAGGATCATGGCTAAAGGAGGGACAGAACTGGTGCCTTAATGTGCCAGGGTACAGGTGCCCTCGGTGGGACAGGAGGGGAGGGAGAGTTGTATTTTTGATTAAGGAGAGTATCTCAGCAGTAGTCAGATGAAATAACAGGGATCATCCAGTGACGCTTTGTGGGTGGAGCTAAGAAATAAGAAAGGGATGGTGACATTTGTTGGGGTTGTACTATAGGCCCCCAAACAGTCAACGGGAATTAGAGGAACAAATATGCAGGGAGATTGCACAGACTTGCAGGAGAAATAGATTGTCATAGTGTTAAGAGCTTACATGGGGTGGAATTTATTATGTGTTCAGGAAAGTTTCCTCAAGCAGTATATAGAGGGTCCTACTCGGGAAGTGGCAAAACTCGACCTACTCCAGGGAAATAGGGCAGGACCGAGGTGACAGTGGGGGAACAATTTGGGACCAGTGACCATAAATCTGTTAATTTTAAGATAGTTATGGAGGACAAAACTGGTCCACAGATTCAAGCCCTAAATTGGGGCAAGGTGAATTTTGAAGGAATTAGACAGGAGCTTGCATGGGTTGATTGGAGTAGTTTGTTTGCAGGCAAAAGGGATCTCTGGCAAGTGGGAGGCCTTTAAAAGTGTGATAGCTGGAGTTCAAGGTCTGTATATTCCTGTGAGGGTGAAAGGCAAGGTTGGCAAGAGTAGGGAACCCTGATTGACGAGATATTGAGGCTTTGACCAGAAAAAAGGAGGCATGGCTCAGGAACAGGCAGCTGGGATCAAGAGAATCCCTAGAAGTATGTAGAGGATACAGGAGTTTACTGAAGAAGAAAATCAGGAGGGCGGAAAGGCGCACAAGATAGCTTTGGCTGAGAAGATTAGGGTGAATCCAAAGAGATTCTTTAAGTATATTAAAGGGAAAATGAATAACTAGCGAGAGAATAGGACCTCTGAAGGTCCAAAGTGGACATGTATGTGTGGAACTGCAGGAGATGGGCAAAGTCCTCAATGAATGTTTCTCCTTTGTGTTTACTGTGGAGAAAGACATGAAGACTTGGGAACTTGGAAGTTCATGGCGATATCTTGGGGACAGTCCCTATCACAGTAGAGGAGGTGTTGAAAGAATTAGCATGTATGAAGGTGGATAAATCTCCTGGTCTTGACCAGATAGATCCAAGAACCTTGCAAGTGGCTAGAGAAGAAATTGCACGGGCCCTGGCTGATGTATTTGCGGCATCATTAGCCACAAGTGAGGTCCCAGAAGATTGGACAGTAGCAATTTGTGCCCTTATTCAAGAAGGACTGCAGAGAAAAACCTGGATTTTGTAGACCAGTGAGCTTAATTTTCGTGGTAGATAAGTTACTTGAGAACATTCTGAGGGATAAGATATACATGCATTTAGAAAGAAAAGATTTGATTAGGGGTAGTCAGCGTGACTTCGTGCGGGGGAGATTAGGCCTCACAGATTTGTTAGAGTAATAGATTTTTTAAGTAATAGAATGAAGGTTAGATCTTTTAAAGCTAAAGCATTTGCATATTCTTAAAATTAGATCAATTGGCTGGTTGGCTGGTTTGCAGTGATGCCAGTGTTTAATTCCCACACCTGCTGAGATTATCAATAAGGTCCTGTCTTCTCTGTCTCACCTGCTCACCTGAAGTGTGGTGACCAGGCGTTTCTATAATATTGATTGATTATTAGGTCTTCAAAATAAGCATGCGGTAGGGAAAGGATCAAACAGTACAGAGGCTGTACCACCTGCCCGGTGCCCAGGCTCAGGATATCTCATCTGGGCTGCAGAGGATTGGGAGGGGAAAGATCAAGTTATCATGGTCTAACAAGGTACCAACGATATGGGTAGAAAGGGGAAAGAGGTTCTGAGGAAATATGAGTGGCTGGAGGCTAAATTGAAAGCAGAACCATAAAAGTAGTAATATCTGGATTACCACCTGAGCCGCGAGCAAGTTAGCACAGGGGTCAACGAGATTAAAGAGGTAAACGCGTGGCTCAAAGATTGGCGTGGGAGAAACAGCACCAGTACCAGGGAAGGAGGAAGCTGCTCCGATGGGACAACCTCCACCTGAATCAGGCACCCGAGTCCTGACAAATCGCAAAACAACTAGGGTTGTCAAAGTTACAGTAGGAGAGTGGGTTCAGTTGCATGGAAAATTGTGGAACATGTTAAAGGGGCAGGGGAGGGCTCAGAAGTTATTCAAGTTTCCAGAACAAGTGATCGGACAGAATGTGTGGAAAGGGTCAGGAAACTAACTTCACGCACAACAGATAAGGGGACAGCTATGAGAAGCAAGGCAGTCAGTGTAGGAGTGAGGGCCTTGTACTTAAATGTATGCAGTACATGAAGAAAGGTCAATGAATTTACAGTGCAGATTGAAATTAGCAGGTATGATGCAGGCATCAGCAATGTGGCTGCAAGGGGATCAGGCTGGGAACCAAATATCCAAAGATGAGTGTCCTGTTGAAAGGACAGGCAGATGGCGTGGGGTTTCCTTGCTAGTAAGGAATTGATAGCAAGAAGTGATATTGAGTTGGAAAGTGTAGTATCTGCGTGAGCAGAGTTGATGAACCACAGAGGAGAAAAGACCCTGATGGGAGTTGTGTACAAGTCTCCTAGCAGTAGTCAGGATGAAGGGAAGAAAATAAATCGAGAGAGAAAAGACATGTAAGAATGGCACTATTACAGTAACCATGGTGGACTTCAATATGCGGGTGGACTGAGAAAATCAGGTTGATAGCAGGTCTCAAGAAAAGAAATTGTATAAAGTTTGAGTGCTTTGTTTGGAGCAGCTTGTGGTAGAATGCCATAGGCGGCAACTGATGGATTTGATGTGTCATGAGGCAGGCTTGGTAAAGGAACCCCTAGAGGGCAGTGACCATAATATGATAGAATTCACCCTGCAATTTGAGAGGTAGAAGATTGAATCAGATGTAACGGTATTAGAATCGAGTGTTAGTAATTGGAAAGACATGAGGGAGGAGCTGCCAGAGTTGATTGGAAAAGGAGCCGAGCAGGGAAGACAATGAAGCGGCTGTGGCAAGAGTTTTTGGGAGTAACTCAGGAGGCCCAGCAGAAATTCATGCCAAGAAAGAAGAAACAAACTAAAGGGAGGATGAAGCAACTATGACTGTCAGGAGAAGTCAGGGACAGCATAAAAGCAAAAGAAAAAGCATACAATGTGGTAAGGATTAGTGGGAAGCCAGAGGATAATTTTTAAAAAAGGCAGTAAGAGGAAGAAGATGGAATATGAAAGTAGACCAGCTAGTAATACAAAAGAAAAATGTAAGTTTTCTTTTGGATATCTACAAGGTAAGAGAAAGGCAAAGTGGGCTTTCGAATACTGGAAAAAGAGGCTGGAGAAGTAGTAATGGGGAACAAACAAATGGTGAAGGACCTGAGTAGGTACTTTGTGTCAGTCTTCAGTAGAAGACACCAGCAACATATCAGAACTTCAAAGGAGTTAAAGGCAGAGGTGAGTGTGGTGGATCAGCCATCCAGACCAGATGGACTACACCTGAACGTTCTGAAGGAGATAGCTGAAGAGATTGTAGAGTTATTGGTCGTGATCTTCAAGGAATCACTGGAGTCAGAGAGGGTACCAGAGGACCAGTGAAGTTCTGTCGGGGTTAGTATTGGGACCACAGCTCTTCACATTATATATTAACAATCTGGATGAAGAAACTGAGGGCATTGTTCCTATGTTTGCAGATGACACAAAAAACAGATGGAGGGACAGGTAGTGTTGAGGAAACAGAGGCTGCAGAACAACTTGGGAAGGCTAGGAGAGTGGGCAAAGAAGTGGCAGATTGAATACAATGTCGTAAAGTATGAGATTATGCACTTTGGTCAGAAGAGTAGAAGTGTAAACTATTTTCTAAACAAGGAAAGGCTTCGGAAATCTGAAGCACAAGGGACCTTGGGAGCCTTGGGTTAACTTGCAGATTCGGTTGGCAGTTAGGAAGGTAAATGCAATGTTAGCATTTATTTCAAGAGAGCTATAATACAAGAGCAGAGAGATATTGCTGAGGCTCTAAGGCTCTGATCACACTCCATTTGGAATATTGTGAGCAGATTTGGGCTTTGTATCTAAGGATGTGCTGTTCTTGGTTGCAGGGTTGGGGGGGTGGTGTTGAAGGTGTTTTCAAGAATGAAGGTCTTGTCATATGAGGAACAGTTGAGGATGCTGGCTCTGTCCTTGATAGAGTTTAGAAGGATGAGGGGGTGATCTGATTGAAATTTACAAAATACTGAGAGGCCTGGATAGAGTAGACATGGGGATGATGTTTCCACTAGGAGGAGAGACTGGGACCCAAGTGCACAACCTCAGAGTGAAGTGATTACCCTTGAGAACTGAGATGAGGCAGAATTTCTTCAGCATTGGGTTTTTATTCTGTGATAGTCCTTGCTGCAGAGGGCTATAGATGCCAAGTCACTGAGTTTATATTGCGAGTCCAGTTGAGTTTTTGGTCACTGTTAACCCCGAGGATAATGATAGTAGGGGATTCAGTGATGGTAACACCGTCAACTGTCAAGGGGCAGTCATTAGATTGCCTGTAATTGGAGATGGTCATTGCCTGGCATTTGTTGCACAAATGTTACTTGCCACTTGTCAGTCCAAGCCCGGGTATGTTCCAGATCTTGTATTTGAACGTGGACTATTTCGGTATCTGAGAAATCACGAATGGTGGTGTACATTATGATCTTAACCTCATTACAGCTTGGTCTAGACATGGGCAAATAACTAAAGCCCAGATTTGAGTGTGACTGTCCTTCAAGGCCACATTTAACTGAGTGTGACAGCTAGCAGCCTGAGCATAAAAACCAAGTTATTGGGAATCGGGGGCAAAGATTCTCTGCCAGTTGGAGTCATGCTTAGCACAAAAGAAGATACTTCTGGTCGTTGGGGGTTGATCATCTGAGTAATATGACATTGTTGTAGGAGTTCATCAGGATGCATATTTTCGAATCACCCCCTACAGAGATGTTTTTACACACCTTTGGAGCAGATGGGACTTGAACCAACACCTCTTGGTTCTGAGATGGGGACACTGTGACTGCGCTACGAGAGCTCTTGAGTTCTTCACAGAAGTGTCTTAGATTGAAACACTTTCACTGCTTTATTAATGACTCCCTCCACCATAAAGTCAAAAGATGAGATGTTTGTTGACGATTGCATAATGTTCTACACTACTCACAAATCGTTAGATACTGAAGCATTCTTATGTTCATATGGAGCAAGACCTGGACAATAGTGAGGTTGATAGGCAGCAAGTATTACTTGCACCACACAAGTGCCAAGCAATGACCATATCCAACAAGAAAAATGCTACCTGCTCCCTTCATGATATTCAGTGACATTACCATTGTTGTACATCCCTGCATTCCGCTCAACATCCTGGGGGTTACCATTGATCAGAAACTGAACTGGACCAGCCATACCTTACTGTGATTATAACAACACATCAGAGGTCGGTAATTCTGCAGCGAGTAACTCAGAGCCTGACTCCCCAGAGTCTGTCCACCAATTACGAGGCACAACCCAGGAGTGTAATGGAGTTCCCTTCTCTTAGGTAAATGAGTACAGGTCCAACAACACTTGAGCTTGACACCATGCAGGATACCTTTGCTTGATTGACAAAGGCCTTGCCGAGGTATGTATGGTTGAAACTTTCGCAGGGGAATTGGCTCGATAATTGGCAAAAGAATGAAAGAACTTTAATGAAAGATCAGAGGAGTAACACTATTTGGATAACTCTTTCAAAGAAGCAGGAATGGTCTCGTGCCGTAAAGAAATCACTGATCATTGTTTGCCAGGATAAATCAAATCTAGCAGTGTAGGACATTTCATGTCCGTGATCACAAGTAGCATAACATTCATAAACAAGTGCTTGAAGCCAGTCTGGAAGGAATTTGAATTCCAGAGTCTCTAAAAATTGCTCTACGAATGCTTAAAATGTTACTGTACAAGGGTTTTTGTTTTGGCCAAATCAAGACTGCATTGCTGTTGATCAGGAATACGTTCAATATCAATGCCAATGTCCAAGTTCTAGGTTCGCTACAAATATCATCAGCACTAATTTAGTGATAGCTGCACCAGAATAAAGCAACTTTTCATCATTCATTTCTGAAGAAGGGTCCGGGCCCAAAACGTCAGCTTTCTTGCTCCTCTGATGCTGCCTGGCCTGCTGTGTTTCTCCAGCTCCACATCTTTGTTATCTCATTTTCATCATTCATGTTTAAAACAACCACAACAATTATGTAGTCATCTCCTTATGATACTGATTTAAAACATATTGGTTGGTTGAGTTTTAGCTGATTGCCGTTTTCTACACCACCACTGGGAGATGTTGTGATGTGACACCTGTCATTTTGCTGATTCTCAGTATTAAAAGCTGACAACTTAAAAGTTATAAATAGAGTGATTGCAAGTTGAAAGGCATTACGAAACCGTCACACTGTAATACTTGGAAAATGTTTAATTATTCAGTTGCTCAGAGAGGTTGCTGCTCAGTACAAAAATCAAATGATGTGAATACACCAAGATGAATTACGAGGTAATATCCAACTCATCGTACTGGAAACAAACAATTTTTAAGTGGTCAGAAGTAAAATAGAGGGAGCTGGAAAGAATGTTGCAGCTCTGCAGAGAAAATCACAGCATTTCTGATTCGTGACCTGATGTAAGCTCGTTGATCTAAAGCATTAATTCTGTTTCTCTCTCCACAGACCCTGTCAGACTTAGTAATTATTTCCAACATTTTCTGATGTGCTTTCAGATTGCCAGCCTTTGCAGTATTGTGCTTTAGATTTGTTCAGTTCACCTTTGTGGAGGAACTGCAATCTTATGTCTGGCAAAGGCTCTTCACTGGTAATGTTAGCCAATGCTTTCCTTTTACAGACTCTGAAGAACTTGTGTATTCCTCTTTTTTTCATTTTTATTTCAAATTTGTAGCTTTTTCTTACATATCCAATTGATTTGCGTGTTGACAAAAGAAAACATCATGGACTGTTAAGATCCGATCATTGGGTATCTTGTATTTTATGACAGTACTGTGCTTTTGAGACACTGTCCTGTTTCTCTTGCAGAGGGGTGTTGTCACAGTGGTGTAGAAATGTCTCCTTGAGAAAGGCAGTTGATAAACAACTTTTGAGGTTTCCCCGTGTGTCTTTTTTTTCTACCTAAAACACAAGAATCATGAGTGGGCGTGGTCAGGGCTCTCTCAGACCCAGGAAGGCTTTCAGTTTTGCTTTTGTTAGTGAGAAGGTTTCTGCTGGAGCTAAAGTTTGAGTTCTCTGCTCGAGTGAAGTCTTAGACAAGAGGCTCTGTCTCAAAGGTCACAAAGGGAAGACTTGTTTCTTTCTTCTGGACTAGAGAGTGTCAGCATGTAAGATCATAACTGTTTTGCTGAGTTGCATTTTGCCAAAGGCTATGTTTATGGGATGCTGCCTGCATTGGAACAGTTGATGATTAGTATTTAAATAATACATTATCTTGTTTAGTATTTACATAGAGTAAACTTATGCCAATTTTCTTTACCTGTGTTGTAAGAATGCAGTGCGTTTTGATTGATGCTTTATGGTGGACCAACTGAGTCATGTCTGGAACACAGAACCTCACACTTGCCTTTAAAGAAAGTATAAAAGTTAGAATCTACGCTATCTCCATAATATGCTTTGGGGGTTCTGGTCTGGTCCACAAACAAGGTATAATTGTTTGTATTTTTCAAGTAGCGATAGCATTTTCTTGTAACAACAAGAGTCATAGAGCTGTACAGCACGGAAACAGACCCTTTGGTCAGTCTCTTCCATGCTAAACAGATATTTTAAATTAATCAAGTCCCATTTACTAGCATTTGGCCCATATCCCTCTTAAACCTTTCCTATTCATGTACCCATCCAGATGCCTTTTTAAATGTTGTAGTTGTACCAGCTTCCTCCATTTCCTCTGGCAGCTCATTCCATACATGCACCACCCTCTGTGAAAACGTTACCCCTCAGGTCCCTTTTAAATCTTTCCCCTCTCACCTTAAACCTATGCCCTCTAATTTTAGACTCTCCCACCCTGCAGAAAAGACCTTAGCTAATCATCCTATCCATGCCCATCGTGATTTTATAAACCTCCATTCGGTCACCCCACAGCCTCTGGCATGCCAAGGAAAATAGAGCCGATTCAGACTCCCTATAGTTCAAACGCTCCAATCCTGACAACATCCTTAAATTTTTTTCTTAACCCTTTCAAGTTTCACAAAATCCTTCCTAGAGCAGGGAGAGGAGGATTGCACGCAGTATTCCAAAAGTGGCCTAACCAATGTCCTGTACAGCTGCAGCATGACCTCCCCAACTCCTATACTCAATGCACTGACCATGAGAGACAAGTATACGAAATGTTGCCTTCCCTATCCTGTCTGCCTGCGAGTCTATTTTCTAGGAACTGTGAATCTGCATGCCAAGGTCTCTTTATTCAGCAACACTCCCCAAGACCTTGCCATTGATTGTATAAGTCCTGCCCTGATTTGTCTTTCCAAAAGGCAGCACCTCACATTTATTAAAGTTAAACTCCATCTGCCATTCCCCGGGCCCCTTGGCCCATCTAATCAAGGTACTGTTGTACTCTGAGGTAAACTTATTCGCTGTCCACGACACCTCCAATTTTGGTGTCATCTGCTTACTTACTAACCATACCTCCTATGCCCATGTCCAAATCTATCTTCCCTTTTCTTAGGCCAAAGACATGAAAGTTTTTTTTTTAAGAAGGGGTCAAGTCAACCCAAGTTCCTCACTCCTAATCTCTAACCTATGGTCCTTTTGAGGAATTACCTATTTTTAATGTCCAGCCAGCTTTGAGCTTGACTGTATAGCCTTAAACAGCGCGAGAATAGTGGTCAATTGGACAAGGCACAGATCTGTTGCTCTTACCTGTGAACTATACAGAACGAATTAGTGCTTTCAGAAGGGTAACGTGTACAAAGAAAGATCCTGAAGCAGCAATTGTGAAAAATTTATGGTTCTTTAAAATATCTTGCCATGCAAAAGCACTTCCTTCAATCTTGTTTCATGTTAAGAGCATATTGACTTTCTTTTATAGATTACTGC
This sequence comes from Ginglymostoma cirratum, assembly GCA_024137785.1. Classification (NCBI taxonomy): domain Eukaryota; kingdom Metazoa; phylum Chordata; class Chondrichthyes; order Orectolobiformes; family Ginglymostomatidae; genus Ginglymostoma; species Ginglymostoma cirratum. The sequence goes on from JAHRHZ010000027.1 coordinate 3,789,592, forward strand.
CCAATGCAGATGATGTTGACTGGTGTCTCATGACAGACCAATAAAGGTAGCAATGGGCAATTGTCATTTTTCACGGAATTGTTTTTCCTCATAGAATCCCTGCAGTGTGGAAACAGGCCATTCGCCCCAACAGGCCCACACCGCCCCTCTGAAGAGCATCCCACCCACTCCCATTTCCCATGCCTAACCCACCTAACCTAAACATCCTTGGGCACTATGGACAATTTAGCATAGCCAATCCACCTCGCCTGCACATCTTTGGTCAGTGGGAGGAAACCGGAGCACCTGGAAGAAACCCACGCACACATGGGGAGAATGTGCAAACTCCACACAGACAGTCACCCGAGGCTAGAATTGAACCCGGGTTCCTGACACCGTGAGGCAGCAGTGCTAACCACTGGGCCACCGTGCCGCACATTTATGGGTGGCAATTGTCTTGTTTACTTAGTTGACAAATACCAGTTAGTCAAACGACTTTCTTGTTTCCAACTTTGTTGAGTTAAAGTTGCTGTGCTATTTTCCTTACTTAGTGAGGGATTGTTAGTTTGTCTATTTTGACTTGGTTTGTTCAGAACACTATAAAAGCACACTTCACCCATTAATGGATGTCAGTTTATTAATTGTTTTCAAGCTTGTCAAAAAGTATATCAACACTTATTGATACTAGGTATGAGTTATTTTAGGGTGAGGAGATATTCATTTGCAATGTTACACTTTCTGAATAAATCTAAAATTGACTTCTGGTCATCTCCTTCGTGAACTGACTGTAAGAAATTTTAGCACCAACTAGAAGTAATCGATCTCGTTGAGCCAGCAGCCCAGTGGAACCCTGCCCCCACTATCTTTATGGTAAGATTACCTGTATGGGGATTTGTAATCCTCCAGTGTCTTGCCGAGAATATGTTGAAGTTTTTCATTGTGTGTGTTGGGAAGGGACTACGATGCTCTGCGCATCATTTCCGAGTGGCTTTTGACAGCTAAGTAGATGTTTTCAGTGAGAGTAGAATTGAATTGGCTGTTGTGACCTCTGTCTTTCAGTGACTTAGCAGCAGTTGTCTATCAAGTTCGTATTTGAACGATGATTGTTTGAACAAGTGGCTGGTGGCCACTTGCTTATCAGGGCATTTGTGGACTGTGTGATGAAGATTGTACGGAAGCACCCTATGACAATCGAGAAATGGTGATGAGGACAAGATGGTGAAACTGGGAGTCCCTCCTCAACTCTCACCACACAGGTGATAGATGCATGAAAGTTCTGTTCATCTGACTTTGGGTAGCACTGTCTTAGGCTGGTAGACTCTCTTCAGGATTCTTCTGCTCACCCGAAATGCGTGACACTAGAAAAGTTGCCTTAAAATAGGCTTTCCCAATTTCTTCTGCTTGGCAACTACATTATGTGAGATGGGTTTGTTGATTTGAATGTGGCCAATTTCAATGTAATAAAGAATCACTGTTCAAGGAGCTGAATCAGAGTTAAAAACACAAGTGAATCTAAATAAGAAATGTCCCTCAGCTTTATCCACTTGCTTTTGCTAATCAACTTGATTATTCTCCTACCCTAAAATTTATAACCTTCAACTCTCTTTTGAATGTTTCAATTGAAGCAACATTTAGTGCAGAATAATACATTTTGCTTTTCTTGTCAATAACTCTGGTTATTTCCTAATTATAACATCTAATCTGTCTGTTAGCTTCCCATATCCCTCCCTCTTCTGCATAGTTCTGTTTTCACACCTTAACTGCACATAATTAGGTTTATAACACAAGCCCCCTTGAGGAGAAAATGTTATATTGTAATCTGTTGAAGAAACAACTGTATTACTAATGATAAACGGCTTACTTCAATGTCTCTGTATTTATGATAAACTTGAGCCAGCAGTGAATGTGTTTGGGGAGCTGTTCTTTGATAATTTGCAGTCACATATTTTCTGCTTGCTCAAATTTTGTTTCCTCTTGTCTGCAAACATTCTCCCCTCCTGTATTTGCTTCAAACTGAAATTATAGAATTGTAGAATCCCTAGAATGCGGACAGAAGCCATTCAACACATCAAGTCTGCACCGACTGTCCGAAGAGCATCTTGGTCAAATCCCCACCTGCTACCTCCCACCCCTCCATTTACCATGACTAGTCCACCTAACCTGCACATCGTTGGACTGTGGGAGGAAACTGGAACACCCATTGGCAAACTATGCAGACATAGCAAAGGTGTATAAACTCCACACAGATCGTCACCCAAAGCTGGAATTGAACACAGATCCCTGGCGTTGTATGGCAACAGCGCTAACCAACGTGTTAACCTGCTGCCCGTAACTCTGATCATTTGGAGAGCTTTCAGTTGCTCATTTGGGATTATTCAACATTTATTTCTCTGCTTTAGCACCTCTTAGTTTCTTTTCATTCATGGATGGCTGGCCAGCATTTATTGCCCGTATCTAATTGCCGTTGGGGAGTTGTCCTCCTTTGATCATTGCAATCCACCTGCTGTGGGTTGACCCACAATGCCGTTAGAGAGGGAATTCCAGGATTTGAATTGTGCGACAGTGAAGGAACAGTGATATATTTCCAAGTTGGGATGGTGAGTGGCTAGGAGGGGTATTTGTAGGTGGTGGTGTTCCCATATATCAACTGCCCTTGTCCTTTGAGATGGAAATGGTTGTGTGATTCTAAGGTGCTGTCTGAGGATCTTGGTGAATTTCGGTAGTGCATACTGTAGATAGTACACACTGCTGCTGCTGAGCGTCAGTGGTGAAGGCAATGAATGTTTATTGATGTGGTGCCATTCAAGCAGGCTGCTTTGTCCTGGATTGTGTCAAGCTTCTTGAGTTTGCACCCATCCAGGCATTTGGGAAATGTTCCATCACAATCCTGATTGTGCCTTTTTAGCAAATGGACAGGCTTTGGGGAATCATGAGGTGAGTTACTCGCTGCAGTATTCCTTGCTTCTGATCTGCTGCTACAGCTCTTGCGTTTATGTGACGGGTCCAGTTGAGGTTCTAGTCAAACTGGCAGCGGCCACTTAAGGCTTGTCAGTGTTTTTTTTTTTGTCACTTCTGAGAAAATGTTGCAATGAAACTGATTATCTAGAGCCAATTTGAGGTCCAGTTGTGTAATGATGCCTTAATAAACAACAGTCACATGGCTTTAGACAGTGTTCTTTCCCGACTTACTTGGTATTTTTGAGGAAGTAATTGCTGCATGTGCTCTGATTAAAATCTATTTCCAGAAGGTTTGAAGGATTCCACATAAAAGGCATTAACAGAGAACATAGAACAGTACAGCACATACAGCATAGTCCAGGCCCCTCGGCACAACATCTTGGGCCGAAGGACCTGTACTATGCTGTATGTGCTGTATTGTGCCATGTTGTTGTGCCGAACTTTTACCCTAAACCTATCATCCTTACACCTGTCTAATAGCCGCTTAAATGCCCCGAATGAGGCCGACTCCACTACCCTCACCGGCAGTGCATTCCACGCCCCTACCACTCTGAGTAAAGAACCTACCTCTGACATCTCCCCTCTATCTACCTCCACTCACTTTAAAACTATGCCCCCTCGTAATAGCTACCTCCACCCTAGGAAAAGGTCTCTGGCTATCTACTTTATCTATATCTCTGATCATTTTGTACACCTCTATCAAGTCACCTCTCATCCTTTGTCATTCTAAAGAGAAAAGCCCTAGCTCTCTCAACCTTTTCTCGTGAGGCGTTCCCTCCATTCCAGGCAACATCCTGCTAAATCTCCTCTGCACCTTTTCCAACGTTTCCACATCTTTCTTGTAATGAGGCGACTAGAACTGGACACTACTCCAGATGTGGCCAAACCAGGCTTTTGTACAGCTGGAACATAACTTCACGGTTCTTGAACTCAATCCCTCCATTAATGAAAGCTAACACACCATGCGCCGCCTTAACAACGCTATCCACCCGGATGGCAGCTTTCAGGGAACTGTGGTAATTGAACCCCGAGATCCCTCTGCTCCTCCACACTGCCAGGAATCTTCCTGTTAACCCTGTCTTCCGCTTTCAAGTTTGTCCTTCCAAAATGAATCACCTCACACTTTACAGGGTTAAACTCCATCTGCCACTTCTCAGCGCAGCTCTACATCCTATCAATGTACCTTTGTAACCTAGAACAGCCCTCTGCACTATCGACAACTCGACCCACCTTCGTATCATCCACGAACTTACTAATCCACCCTTCTACTCCTACACCCAAATCATTTACAAAAATCACAAATAGAAGAGGATCCAGAACAGATCCTTGTGGTACACCACTCGTAACTGAGCACCATGTTGAGTATTTTCTGTTCACTGCCACCCTTTGTCTTCTAAGGGTCAGCCAATTCTGAATCCAATCTGCCACATTTCCCCCTATCCCATGCCACCTTACTTTGTGCATGAGCCTACGATAGGGAACCTTATCAAATGCCTTACTTAAATCTATGTATACCATTTCCACTGCTCTACCTTCATCCACGTGTTTGGTCCCCTCTTCAAAGAATTCACTAAGGTTTGTGAGGCATGACATATCACCTACTAACAGTAGGGGCCCTAGGAGTGTTATGGAACAGAAAGACCTAGAGGTGTAGGTTATATGGTTCCTTGAAAGTGGCGTCACAGGTAGACAGGGTGGTGAAAAAGGCATTTGGCACACTTGCCTTCATCGGTCATAGCCTTGAGTACATGAGTTGGGACATGTTTTGGCGGTCCGAAACATTAGTGAGGCCACGTTTGGAGTACTACGTACAATTCTAGATGCCCTGCTACAAGAAGGATGTGATTAACTGGAAAAGATGAAAATAAGATTTACAATGTTGTTACCAAAATTGGAAGGTTTGAGTTATAAGGAGAGGCTGGATAGGCTGGGTCTCTTTTTCCCTAGACTGTAGGAGGCTAAGGGGTGACCTGAAAGAGGTTTATAAAATCACGAAAGGCATGGATAAGGTGAATAGCCAAGGTCTTTTCCTCAGGTAAGGAGTCCAAAACTAGAGGGCATAGGTTTGAGGTAAGAGAGTAAAGATCTAAAAGGAACCTGACGGGCACCAATTTTTCACAGAATGACGTACATGGAACAAGCTGCCAGATGAAGTGACAGAGATGGGTACAATTGCAACTTGTAAAAAGACATTTGGAGAGGTGCATGGATAGGATAAGTTTAGAGTAATAAGGGCAAAATGCAGTCAATGGGACTAATTCAGTTTAGGAAAGCTGGTCGGCATGGATGAGTTGGGCTGAAAGACCTGTTTCTGTGCTGTATGATTGTATGCTGTATGTATGACTGTGACTAGTTAATCTTAAAATCATAGAAATTCAAAATCAAGTTTGACTTCCGAAGAAATTGGCAGAACGATTTTCAAAGAAGTGCGGCAGCCATAGCAAGATTTGCATGGAGGAAATTACGAAGTTGAGTGTCCTGCATCTGGACTGTCATCCAGCAATTACTTTGCTTTAAAAATGCAATGCAAATTGAGAAAAGAAATGTTATTATACTCTATGGGTATATTGAAATGCAGGGCTGCCATTTTTAGCTCCTTAGATTTATTAAATCTAGTGAAGACTAATTTTGTAAATGGTTTTCGATCTTACCCAACTCGTTGGGAGTCAAAAATTAATATTAAAACATCAATTCTATTGTCAGAGACTTAAACTAGTGACACATCCTGGCCTCCTCTGATAATTAAAAGATTGAGGCTAACTATAATAAAAAAAAAATTCTTGGGTGCAATAAAATTTTTTGTTTGTTGATTTGAGTTACTGCATTTTTTTTTGCACGTTTAGACTTTTCACAATAGAATTAAATCTTGTACCAGATATTTCACTTATTCAAAGAACAAAAGATTACTACATCAACAGTTATCACCAATAACAAGAAACCAAGTATGTGTATTCTATTTTGGTGGTTGAATTACCTGACCAGAACATTCAAGTAGATTGCCTTTTAATTCCAAGTCAACTGAATTTAAATTTTGCCTTGACACAGAAACCTCATACCCATCATTATTTTGTTCTGTTCAAGTATGCGCTGTAGCTATTTCTGTTAGCAGGCTTTGCATTCATCTGTACAGAAGTCTAAGTAGTGCAGCTCCCCTGAGAGAAGGAAATGTTCCATACTTGCATGCTCTTGGTCTGAACCATTAAAGTTGGTGGGGGAGTGGAATGCAGCAGAAAGCTCAGATAGATGTAGATGTTCAACCCCAAGCATTAATCATTACAAAACACTGTTGCTGTTACCTTTAGTGATGTGTAGATTTTACAAAATAAATCACCTGCATAAAACATTAGTCTTCATGTTCATTTTGAAGTTACAGGGCAACCCTCTAAGATTATAGATGAATCAAATTCAAAACAGCTCCTTGTTCTACTTTATTTCAATCCATACTAAGTGATACGTTTAAAGAACAGAGTTAACACTCCTGTGGGCAGTGAACGCAGTCGCTCATAGGCTTCCTATGGTGAGCTGCTCATCTCTACAAAGAAGTCTATTCAGGTGTTAGTATGAGATAGAAATAAAAGGGAAAGACGGAGGAAGAAAAAAGTGACTTGATTCAATTAACCATGCTGGCGAACGAGGCTGTGCTACCAACCACAGATCACTTTCACCTGGAATCAGTTAATGCTGTTGCTTTTCACAGCAATACGGTAAAACAAGATCATCGCCAATTTTAATTTTAGAAACTGCATTTTTTGCTATAAATCTCTAAGGGAAATATTTCAAGTGGTGGAAGGAAATATTGTGAATTCAACTTGTCTTTTTTTATTTTGTGGTCTTGATGATTTCCCACGCACATTAATTTACATTTATGTCGTTAAGATTGTAAAATGCAAACATATTTTCAATAAGCAAGTTTACAAAGCTTGAACTGTAGTTTCTCTGCATTTCATCCCTGCATGGAACTTTAGAATTGATCATGCAGACAACGCCAAAGCTGTTTTAGGAGCGTCAAGAAATTGGGCCATTGTGTGTGTGTCAGAGGGTATTTGCATCAACAAGGATTAAGATAACCCATCAAAAAAGCTTCTGCAATGAATTTGTCTGTTATTCATTCTTGGCCCAAACAGTAAAGTTGTAATTTTGTCAAATAATTAAAATCCTTGAAGGAAATAAATCTATATGTAGACTTCAAATTTGCAGAAATATCAGTACTTTGAAAATAATTGCACACTGAAACTTTCTTTTTCGAGATGATATGTGGGAAAGCTGCATGTTAGCATTTAATCCCTTCATTTGTCATTTTCTCAGGGCTGTCCTTTTTTGTTTGCAGAAAGGAAAGAATGGTTCACAATAGGGCCTTTCATTAGGAAATTTCTTAATATGGGAAACAGGAAGCACTGGAGTAGCAGAAGCTAGAAAATGAATTACACGCTGATTTTCTTCTGTGTGTGGAATTCCAAGGCTTTTGGATCCATGTTAAGTTTACCATGATCAAAAGCAAAAGTTCATTGGCCAAGAGTCTGAAATTAAAACAACTGCTGGAATTATATCACTGATACTCAACGAGCTAAAATTTTAGGTTGAGACCATTTACATTCTGATAATGTTTGAACCTGAAATGTGATATGCATAAACTTTTATATACTAATGAGCAGATTGATGAAGTTGAATTATTCTGACAAATGGTGCCCTCTACCAAAATTTTTCTGACAGAGCTGCGCTGTCTCTTCTGTTTTCTGATTCAGACCTGTGATATGCTTGCAGCATTTATTATTTTTCATACAAGAATTCAAGTTTTTCTTATTAGTCAGTTTCTAACATTGTTTTACTTACAGCAAGTAAAACACAGATATCACAGTCTCTTGATTCATTGAAAATAGGAACTAAAGTTTTAAATTGTTGCTTTGCACAATAATTTTAAAATGTTTGCATTGGTGTTATTTTATGCTTGAAAGTGCAGTATGATGCAGAATTCACAAAGCTGATGTACCACTTCAGAGTCAAGATAATCTTGATTGAAAGATGTTTGACTGCCTTGTCAATGATTAATGGAATTGAAATTGAAACACAGCTAATGAAAAAATATTAATGCAAGGGCTTGCATCCAAGAATTTAGCTTTGTGATGGTGTGTTATTTCATTTCTAAGAAGTTATTTCTGCTTCTTTGGTAAATTTACTGAGCGGGGGACACAATTGAACTCATTTGTTCGTAGCTTAGATAGGAGTTAATAAATAATCAAGAGCTTCTATTCCTGAGCTTTATCCAGTCATTCTTGCTACCTATGATGCTTTCCATAGTTGAATAAGTAGTCGCTACTTAGTCGTGAGACTCAAGTGTAGAACAGTCAATTGGGCAAGGTATCAGTGTTAAAATTACCCATTGAACTGATAAGCCAGGAAGGAATGAGAACCTTCATAAACCAGGGGGTCATGGTGTAGAGAGTGGAGTTCTTGGGCAAAGTGTCTTTAACGTTTATTTCTCTATATTACTTCTATAAAATAATTAGAACTTGTGTTAATGACTTACCAGCAGCAATAATTATCCAATGAATGGAGTCACTGACCAGTCTGAGCAGCTGGAGACATTTAACCAGTCATCTCTGTGATGTGCCTTCAGCTGGCAGTGTAATAAATACTGAACAAAGAAAAGAACTGTGAATATTGGAAAACAAAGACGAAAACAGAAATTTTTGGCAAAACTCAGCAAATCTGGCAGCATATGTAGAGAGAAAGAAGAGTTAACAATGTGGGTCCGGTGACCCTTCTTCAGAACTACATTCACAAGGAATAGTAAATACATATCAAGAAGTTCAGTTCAGAGTAAGGATAGAGTCAAAGAAAAGGGAAGGAATGTAGGCTCCAGGGGGGCATGGTTTTCTCTAAGTTGTAGCATCTTGCCCTCCTTAATACCTGGAAGGAAAATAAAAGTATTTTGTTAGCACATCCAATGAGTTGGAGGATAAAATGGAGCAGGGGGCTTCTGAAGAAGGGTCACTGGATCTGAAACATTCACTCTGCTTTCTGTACGCAGATGTTCCCAGACTTGCTGAGTTTTTCCAGTGATTTCTGCTGTTGTTGTTTATAAAAACAGCTATTTCTTTTTCCCCATTATTTTTATTCCCCTTCAGAATCCATACAATTCTTACTTGAGAGGTTGTATCATTTCATTTATGGGTAACCGTCATTTCTGTTTCATATTGTTGGAGGAGGAACAGTACTTGATCACATTTCTACAACATCTCAAAAGTAGTAGGCCCCATTTGCCCTTTCATCATTTCATAAGATAGTAGTCGATCTGATTATGTTCCGAATTCCATTTTTCCATTCACTCCCGGTAACCTTAGATATTTGTTAGGCAAAGGAATCAACCTGCCTCTGCTTTAAAAATATTCAGTGACCCCCAACTCTACTGTCTTCTGAGGCAGAGTGTTCCAAAGCTGCAAGTCCTCTGAAAGAAAGACAATCTCTTCATCTATGTCTTAAAAAGGTGACCACTAATTTGACCAGCATCCCCTATTTCTGGATACTTACTCAAGAGTAAACATCCTCTCCGACATCCACCTTGTCAAGACCATGCAGAATGTTATGGTCCGTACTGTTGTCGCTGTGCTTTTGAGGTGGAGGGTCTGAATATTCAAAGTATTGGAGGAGATGCCAATCAAGTGGGCTGCTTTTTCCAGGATGGTGTCAAGCTTCTTCACTGTTGTCAAAGTTGTACTTGTCCAAACAGCTGCAGTATAATACATCTTATTGCTGACTTGTGCTTTGGGGATGGTGGGCTGGCTTTAAGAATTCATGAGGGAAATTACTTCTGTGCAATTCCCAGCCTCTGATCTGCTGTTGTAGCCGTAATATTAATGTAGTTGGTCTAGCTCAGTTTCTGTTCATTGGGAAGCCCCAGGATGCTGATAATGTGGATTTAAAAAAGATACTGTCAAACACTAGCATCTGTGAACGGGTTATTACTGTCTAAGTGGTCATTGATAACACTTTCGTTGCCACATTCCAACATTTTGGTGACAATGAAGGGTAAACTTGTGATGGTTGTTCACTGGCTTCGTTTTTTTCCTATTTTTTTGTAGACTGGGCATAGCTGCACAATTTTCCACATTGCCACGCAGGTGGCAGTGTTGTAACTGCATAAGTAACAGCTTGGCTTGGGGAGTGGCTATTTCTGGAGCCTCGTCCTCAGTACTATTGCTGGAATGTTTTAGGACCGATAGTATTTGCACTATTCAGAGCCTTTAAATATTAATTGAAATCATGTGTGGTGAGTTGAATTGGTGAAGGCTGGCATCTGTGATGCTGTGGATCTCATGAGAAGGCCAAAATGCATTGTTAATCCATGGGTTAATTATTCTAGCATTGAACCTACCTTTTATCTTTTCTGTGATCTGTTTTCCATTTCCAGTATTGTTTTGAATTTTCAGCACTTCAGGCTAGAGCATCTTTAGCCAGATCTTTTGCACTGATATGTTGAGCTCCCTTTCATTAAGGATGAGGGCATTTGTACAGTCCTCTCTGCAAGTGAATTGTTTGTCATCAACCACCGTTCACAACTCAGCGGGATTTGCAGGGCTTAGATCTGATCATTAGTTGTGAGATCACTTAGCTTTGTCTATCACATGCTGCTTACACTGGCATGCATGTAGCGTTGTCTTTTAACGTCAGCAGCCCAATACCTCATTTTTAGCTATGTCCGGTGCTGTTCCTGGATCTGTTTGAAATCTATTCCACTTGTTGCAATGATCACACCACACCATAAGATGATGTGGGAGGTATCTTCACTGTGAAAGCATGACCTAGTCTCCACAAGGAATATACAATGGTCATTCTTAGACCAATTACTGTATTGGACAGATGCACCTGACACAGATTGATAAGGACCAGGACAAGTATGTTTTTCCTTCTTGCCAGTTACTACTACAACTGCTGTCGACCTGGGATTCCAGTTATTCCCTTAGGTCTTGACCTCTACCACCCAGAAGGGCAGGGCCACATAGCACAAGGAGCTATGCAGACCTCACTACTCATTCCCCTCTAAGCCCCACGTCAGCTTAATCTCAAGCTATGTGGGATGTTTTCTCTGTAGCTGAGACAAAATCCTCAAACTCTGTTCCTAATAGCACTATGGCTAGCTACATTTAGAAGCACCTCAAGGAGACTGTCGCATGAATATAGAAAAAGAAGTCTGTCCTTGAACTTGGATATCCTTGGATATATTTACATTTTTAAACGTTTTGAAAATTTAACATCATTTGATATGCTTCAAGGTTGTTGATTTTACTCACAATTAACTGTGTAACATGACTATAAATGCAAAGCATGGTCCAAAAAATAGTTGATGTTTACAGAAATTTATAATGCTTGTATCAGCTTGCTTGTGGTGCAGCATTTCTAAATGCGAATGGATACAAATGAAACCTTGGCGTCCTGTCACACTGACAATGAGAGTGAAAACACCTTATAACAGCATGCCACAAATGCAAAGTGATGCAGTAATGTGAATCTTCTGAAGCCTTACCTCAGAGCATGCATTAAAAGAAAACTGTCCATGCTAACAATAAGAAACTTGGTGGAAGGAAACTTTTCAAAAATTATGTGGGCCTGGTGTAAGTCTCTTTACATCAATTTACATGAAGTAAAATATGTTTTGAAAACATCTGAAATTCAGCAAATTAAGGAAGGAAACCACTTCTGATGCAACTGTGTCTGTTGTAATATGAATCATTTTGCAAACTTGTGACCTGAATATTGGGAAATTCGGCTAATTTCAGCTGTTCTGTGCAAAAGGAGTACTGCTTTCAGTGTAGTTTCACCTTGCCTTTTCAACAGGCAATAAATACTGATTATCTCATTTCTCTGACTCTGTACTAGAGAAGGATCTGCAAGCTACAGCTGAGTAGCTAAATGTGACAAAGGGGCCACTCTGATTTAATGGAATGGGTGGATCCTATACCAGAGACAATGATAGAACTGTATTGCACGGTGTTATTGATGGGCATGCTGTGCCTTGATCCACACTGACCAGTTCACCTTTCCTCCTGTGCTGATCAGTTGAGTATGAACACCACTGACATTTTCCTATCATGTGGAGGGAGAAATTTTGTGGAAACCAGCAAAAGGTATGGTAATCCTTTCGGTGTTAAATTTTCTGAGGTGAGGATTGCATAGCTCCTACTGTTTCAGGAAACACTCGCTAAAAGGATGAACTCTTGTCTGTCTGTTTTTCTACAGTTTTGCTTCTGGGGACATTTCTGGTTTTTTAACACATCTCTTACATATAGTCACATGTCATCACGGTTAGAGAATCTAGACAATGGATTTCAACAGAGTTAAAGTATAATACATGTTTTTAGGTGCTTCAAAAACATGTTATCAATTGTTTTGCTATCTAAATGGAAGTAAATCAGTTGATCGCAGTGCAGGTACATTATAGTGTTATTCATTGAAAAGAAATCATGATGCTTGAGAATTCAGTTCAGTGACAGTAAAATGCTGAACATTTTTTAAAAAAAACCAATATATTGATTGTTCACTGTTAATATTATCAGTTTTAAATAGCATCAACTTCTTGGCTAGTAGATTTTTATTCAGTCAATGAAAAATGTAATTGGTTTTGCTTGTGCCACTTTACAGTAAACCTAACCTGAGCCAGTGACCTTTGGTTGATCGACCACTGCAATGAAAGTTATTTCCGACGTGTAGCTTGGGTATTGAGGCAGAATGTTCAAGAATCTTAATCTGAATCTTGATAAATGTGTTTTTAAGTTCTGTATGCTCCGAACATATTGGATTCAATCTACTAGAGCCATTACCAAAGATGAAATTATCTCTGATTTATAGTTGTGTGGCTTTATGTGATCCAGTTCTTTGGATTTGCCCATTTGCTGTCATAACATCATGACACAAGTGTGTGGCTGACTAGTTGACATCAAGGCATGAATCTTGGACAGTTTGGATGTCAACGAGTTAGCCAATTACTGATGTTGTGTAGTAGTCTCACAGCTGCTAGTTTCTTTACAGGAGTCAGTCCACACAACGACGAACTAAACTACTAGATATTAGAGAATGGTGTGCTTACCTTGCTTTGTTGCAACTTGAGAAGTCACATAACACCAAGTTATAGTCCAAGAGGTTATTTGAAATCGCAGGCTTTCAGAGTGCAGCCCCTTCAAGTGAGAGAGAAGGACACACACATACAGAATTTATAGGCAGAGAGATCAAAAGATCATACAACTGGTGTGAGTGGAGTGACGATTAATAAGTCTGCAGGTGTCAGTGTTCGACGGTGTGAGTAAAGTATCAATAGCTGAATAATGAGCAAAGGGATGACCTATAATCTGATTAAAAGAGGCAGATAATTACAAAAAATTAAAAATAACATAGTGCTTCAGACAAACTAAATAACAGAATAACATGATAGGTATAAGAGTCACATGCCGAGGGTCTAACCAAAGTAAATGTAATCTAAAACTGTACAAACTAATTAAGGTAGAGAGGTCATAACAATTTATCAAGGTGATGGTGTCAAAACAAGACACTAAGGAGATTTTACAGATACAAAACAGTGTGGTGGGGTCAAATGTAGCGTGACGAGATCACAGTTGAGGCCGTCTCTATGGGTATGGAGCAGGGCTATCAGTTTCCACTTGGCAATTCTGTGTTATTGTGTATCTCGAAGTCTGCCTTATAGGACACTTAACCTGAACATTGGAGGCGAAATGCCCTTGACCGCTGAAGTGTTTCACAACTGGGAGGGAACATTCCTGTCTGGTGGTGGTTGCATGGTGTCTATTCATCCATTATCGTTGTGTCTGCATGGTCTCACCAACTTGGTCTCTTGCAACTTGGACTTCTATCAGTAATGTGTTTTAGGTGTCCACTACGGCTTGGTTTGTGGTGTCATTGGCTCTGATTTGTCAATAAGCTAATTGAAAGGAATAGCCTGTCTTGGTGTTGAATTTTTACAAGTAATTATCGGGCAATCACCATCAATGGAAATGTTTGGTGAATTTGTGTTATCTTCTCTCTGTCCCAGAGACCAGTTGTAAGGCACTCCAGTGCTCCTCTAATGGGATTAGGCAACTAGAGGCATTGCAGGTAGAGGTAGGAATCCTGGGATTATGTGGATAAAAAGGTAATTGGTTGAAATGAAGGAAAAATTATGAGCTTTTGAACCAAAACAGTCATTTACTGTTCCTAAAAGCTACATTTTTGTGTTTTCCTATTTAATTCTTTAAGGTTAGCATTCATCTCGGAGCAGAAAATACTTTAGGGTAGCTGCTTCTATTACATCTTGAGGATTCCAGAAGTAGGGGACCAACTAAAAAGTAAAGATTTGGGGTTGCCCTTTCAGTGCAGAGATGAGGACAAAAGAATTCTGAGCAGGAGCAGGTAATTCATCCCCTCGAGCCTGCTCCTTCCATTTTATGCAATCATAGCTGATCTCAACTTCGCTTTCCTGTCTGCCCTCAATAACCGTTCACAGTTGTGCAGTTTTAGAACACTGTGTCACAAAGCGATGGAGGCAGGGTCATTGAATGCTTTGTAGATGCTTACAAATTCTTGTTAGGGGTAAGAATCAAAGGTTATCAGGGGTGTTTGGGAATATGGAGTTCAAAATAGATCAGCCATAATCTTATTGAATGGCCTACTTCTGCTTCTAATTCATGCATTGGAAATGCTTGTTTTTGTCTCATCGTGTCACATACCTGCTTGAGCCTGACTTGAATAAAAACCTTTCATTTGTATGATCAAAATCAAGTATCTGATTTATTTATTTGCTGTTGGAATTATCCACTTTGCACATTGTCTGGTGCAGTTGACTTTGGTAAGGTGACAAACTTAAAAAGAGAATTTCCTATTGCTATCTTCTGACATCCCTTGGATACTACAAAATAAAAGTTATTTTTATCTTAAGACAAAGCACCTCCTACTTATTTTTCCTTGAATTTTGATACATCTGACAGCTGCAGTAATCATTTTCTTAAGATGACAGATTGAATTTCCTATCAAGTGAGTATTGCCATTCGTACATCTTAGCAATACTAAACGGGGTAGCACAATGTTGAACTTATTTTGTCACTGACCCATAGTTTATTTCAGGATGAGTTAAGTCCAACACCTAACAGTCAGAGTTTGAGTTCCAGAATTTGAATTTTGCAGTATTTTTATGAGCAAACTTTATCCAATCTTGCATTGTCTAAATTTGCATGTAGTTGAATGAGAAGTGACTTCCCGGTGGGTATGTAAACAGTCACAAAGGAAAAAAGTAACTGAGTTTTGAGCACTTTTTTAAAAGCTGAACTATTGCCTGCAGGACAGGTTGACACAAATACACATTGGTAAAAAAAAGAAAGATTAGGACTGATGTTAGAGAACAATCTTTTAGACAGGATTTTTGATAAAAATTTCAGCACAGGCAGGTTATTTGGTTGATTGTTGCCATTGTTTGTGTTCCGGATGAAACTTGTCACACCTTGCTGCTTCTAGCCTTCTACTCCTTTCCTCCTTAGATGTACATTTCTTTCAATGTGTCTTTCTGTTCAGTGTATCTATGCTATTCACCTCAACTATTCCAATATTATAGCTATTTTCTTCTACATTGTTATCTTTCTCTTGGTAAAGAAATTTCCCTCTCATTCCCTACTAGATTTTCAGCAGCTTATTTACTAGATTTTTTAGTGACAAGAACAGAGGTGGAGGTCTGAAGGGAAGAGGAGAAAAATGCATTAACTGGTATAATGTAATATGTAAGTGAACTGACACAAAAATAAGTGACAGTTTGACACAAATTAGAGGTTTGCATAATGTGTTTGAGTGTCATTAAAAACCTAACTCCTGAGTTTTGTGAGACCATGAATACCAAAAATATACTTGTGTAATCTCTCTGTCTACATTTAACCCTCGGCACCTTGGTATCATTTTGGTAGATCTGTGCTCCATGTATTCCAGTGGCTGTCAGTCATCTCGTGTGGTGCCCAGACCTGAACACAGGTTTGGACTAATCTTGGCTCTGTATTGCTATAGTCTCTTCACTGAGTATTTACATTCCAGTTATTTAAATGTGAAGATCAGAACTCCTTTGGCCTTTTTGATTATTTTCGAACCTGTCATTTTATATGATTTATGTACGTGAACTCCTGTGTCTCTTTGTAGCTCCGTGTTTATTGCTTTATACCATTTACCACATTCTACACTTTTTTAGGTTCCAAGTGGACAGCCTCAAAATTTTGCTTGCCTTGGAATTCATTTGTAATTGCTGATTAATTTTTTTTTTGTAATGTTATGCTTTTGTATGCAACATTCACATTATTACCTAGTTTTGTGCCACCAACAAACTTGGATGTGTGGGCCTCTATCCTGTCATTTAAGTTAATAAATTCAGTCAACGGTTAGGTCTTGGCAAGGGTCCCTTTGGAACATCAAGAGGTACATCCGTTATTTAGAGCACTTGTCCATTCTTCCGAGTCTCCATTTCCTGCTACTTGAAATTTCATTACCGGTTTAATAAATTTGCTTTAAATTCCTTAAGCTTCGACTTTTAAGTAACAATCTTGCAAGCAGGACTTTATTGAATGCTTTCTGGAAAAACATGTAGATATAAAACAGCGCACCATTGCCCTGTCCAGACTACATATTCAAAAAATGTCATTGAACCAATCCTTGATTTGAGCTGAATTTGCACATTTGAGCCAGTACAGCAGGGATGAGGAGGGAACAATTTTTTTGCAAACAGAGTGGACATGACATTGTTTGTTTGTTAGCAATGTTAATAGACAGGTTCGTAGCAGATCACTCCCTGTTTTACACTGAGAATGAAAAATAAATGCAGACATGGCACAAAAGGGGCTTCCAGTTGCTTTAGTTAGTCCCCGAGTTACAAATGGGTGCTGTTCCGAAGTATATTTTGAAGTCGATTTCTAAGCAAGTCAGAACACTATACAGTACAGAACAAAATACCTATTTGTAAGTTGACTGACTGTTCACATGTTGGATCCTTAAAATTTAATAGTAATATGGGTTCTCATTTTTAAGTGCGAATGTTCATAAGACGAGGATCACCTGTAAATTGATTTTGTGTAACTGGCAAAGATCAGTTTGAGTGCATCTGTTTCTGGACTACAGGAAGGGGAACAAAATCTGTCTGGATTACTACTGATGGCAATCCAGTGGCCCCTGTGAAAAAATGCAACTGGTTGGACACTTAGCAAGTATCAATCTTATCTATGACGTTCATTGTAAACGCTCACACATGAAATGCTATGCTCACTGGGACTTGTGCCCCAGCATGAGAGTCAGCACCTTCAAGAGAAGACAGGAGTGATTTGTAAGAAAGGTTGGTTCTGTTATAATTTATATTAATAAAGTTTTACTTTCTCTGCCTTTTCCAGCTTGAAAAGGGAGATGTGAGTACACTCAGTTTGCCAGCAAACACCAGCCATGGGGGCTCAGACTCCAACATTAGCCTTGATGTGCCCGATGGAACCCCAGATCCTCATAAGACAAAAGCAGCCATAGAACACCTTCACCAGAAGATCCTGAAAATCACAGAACAGATAAAAATCGAGCAAACTGCTCGGGATGATAATGTAGCAGAATACTTGAAACTGGCCAACAATGCAGACAAACAGCAAGCATCCCGTATCAAACAGGTTTTTGAGAAGAAGAACCAGAAATCGGCACAGACAATTGCACAGCTGCACAAGAAGCTAGAACACTACCACAGAAAACTAAAAGGTAGCATTGTGATCTGGATTTGTCAGTACTATTGATATATTCCAATGACGTTCACAGTACTAAAGGGAGCAAGGGTTAACCTTTTTAATTATTCCTTTAAAGTTGAGGAATGTTGTCAGTTTCATAGTTTAACTAGAAAAACATTTTGTTTTTTAATTTGCTCATTTGTACTTTTTGTCTCTACCACTTCTGTCATGCTGTTCTGAAGTTATGATTCACATTAACGATTTAATTGACACAATGCGCACTGAAGTAATGATTCTTCACCTGCATTTCTAAATAGTAAATGTCAACAGGATTTTATTGATGTGAGAGGCAGTACTAATAAGCCAGATTATTTCCTTTCCCAAAGTTTACGTATCTGGCCTAGCTGGAATGGGCCACTGGTCAATGTAGGAGATGTGGCTATACCTACCCTAGCTAGCTCAGTTTGGCTTTTACCACCAGAGGAAAGTAATGAGAGAAATAGTGCTTTTTGTTTGTGTCGGACTGTGGGAAGTTTAATCCAGTTGGTTCTGTCTTATTCCTGCCTGATCAGGTGATTTCACTATCCCATTAATTTCTCTTTCACAAAGTAGCTTGGAAATTACCTCACAATGGAAATAAATGTAAGTTCTGATTATCTAGAAATTGTAAGTAAAAGCTTTTGGGTAGATTATTGGTGCTGGGAATGAATCATTTAAGGGTTTTCTGTTCAATCTAACTTAGGGATTGTGGTGACATTTGTTAGTTGTGAAGTTGGGTAGAGTACATGTGCATTGGAAGGCAGGATGTTAGAATTTATTTGTAAAATGAAATGGGGGAAAGAGTACATGATCTCTTTAAAAGTGCTTTTGCTAGGCTTGGAGATTTAAAAGAAATACCTGCAAGCAGCAGTAGGGACAGAGGTCCTGAAATTGAAACATTTGTAACAAAACACTATGGTTAGTAACCCAGCAGTAGTCTTGTTTTGTTATTAAGACAACTAGTTTGAATGTTCGCCAATTAATTTAAACTAGGCACTTAGACTATAAACCAATTAAATTTAAATCGGATGGTTTTGACAACCTAGGACCAATCCTGGTGTAAAAAATTGTTAGGTCATCAAGGGTGTAAACGAAGAGGGTACTTGAAAATTAAAGTGAGAGCAACTGCCATCTGTCAGAATTAACAACCAGCAGTCCTAAGAGAAAATCAATGGCTCTCTCAGAATTCTGTAGGCTCTCAGAAAACTGTCATCTAACTTAAGGTGCAGTGGCACTTTTAGCTAATATTCCTGACACAAGAATTCGATGGAGAAACATGTTCCTGACTGAAGAACAGCAGAGAAGGCACTGAATATTCCAGAAGACGTATCTTGGCTGTAATTTCGAGAGACTAAATTTAAAGTTTTTTTAAAATTAATTTGATTTATCTAAGTGGGACACTTATTTATTGCAGCAGCATACCATTAGAATTTTGCTTTATTCCGGAATAGTTAATAATTAAGGGAGAATTGTTCACTTTGTTAATAGTTCAATGTTGATTATAGTGTGACTGTCAAGAATTCATTTCATTTAATCTCCCATTTATAACCGATTTGGGAAGTGAGAAGCAGGTTGTACCACTTTTCGTACTTCCTTTAACAGATTGAGGTAAGGCGAGCTTCTCTGGGTATCTCAGTTTTAGTTATCAGTGTGGGGGGGTGCAGGGAAATGACATCTGCTTCATAACATTAGGAAAGTTTAATAATCTATTCTGGAGTATCTTTAAACTTCCTCAGTTTGTATAAAACCAAAATCCATGATTGGACATCGAAAAGAATTGAAAATGCTAGAACCTGCTGTGATTTTCTTAACTGTTTTCTGTTTTTATTTTAACCTAAATAACGTGGGCGTTTTTTAAAATCATCTTTTGCCCTGTCCAAACCCTGTCATCAAACTTCATGTATTCTGTTTGAACG
Source organism: Ginglymostoma cirratum (assembly GCA_024137785.1). NCBI lineage: Eukaryota > Metazoa > Chordata > Chondrichthyes > Orectolobiformes > Ginglymostomatidae > Ginglymostoma > Ginglymostoma cirratum. The sequence goes on from JAHRHZ010000027.1 coordinate 3,809,189, forward strand.
GCTGCATGCAAGCTTGTTTCCCTGAAGATCCTACTCCTGAACGATTTTTTTTTCTCCTATCTGCTGGGCACAAACAACTGAAACTAATGCAAAAAGAGAAATTGCTGGAGAAACTCCGGTCTGGCAGCATCTGTAGGGAGAAAGCAAATGATTAAAACCTGATTTTCTTCTGCAATCTCTGTTTTTGTTTCAGACCTTCTGCATCAACAGTTCTTTATCATTATGAAACTAATGCATGCAGTTCTGTACTCACAGTTATGGAATGTGCAGTGTTTAGAACAGGATCACAACAAAGCATTTTCTTGAACCCAGCAAATGAGGTGATGCAAAAATTGAAATTCTGATGAGTGGCGTGGATCAAGTCCACTCAAAGTGCTTTTTGTGTATGTTTTGTTTTTGTCAACACTAACAATTATGCTAAAACAAAGTGAAATAAATTAAACTGTTGGACTTGAGTGGACGTATGCCCTCCATCCGAAATAATAGAAAGTGAAATGGAGAAATTGAAACTGGGATGAGGAATGGAAATAAAGATTTCATGAAAATTTAACACTTACCAATTTCTAGCTAGATGGCCCGAAGAGGAGATTTGTTTCTAGTCTTCTCTACAGTATTAAATTTCAAAAAAGATGACATTCACATTTGCTTCAGAATTAGGAAGTAAAATTTGAACTATAAATATCTGATGATGTATTCAAGAAGAACAAATTGTTTCCATTCTGCTAAAGATGCAAATTAGTGGCACTTTAACTGTGAATTTCAGCAACCAGGTCTGAATAGTCAAGAAGCAAAGATCAAGTTTCAGAAATTTTGCATGATTATCTTTAGAGATTGGTGACCACTAATCCAAAAATGTTCTTTCAGAGATTCATGGAGTCTACAATTGGATGAGCTGTCTATTTTGTAGAAGGAGTGTACTCAATTAGGTCTCTTAACATTTGCTTCCACGTCTTCATATCTGGATTTACCAAGCTCAATCGCGTTCATGTTTTCTGCTTAATATTTATTTATTTGAAATTTAGTTAGTCATAGAGACGAACAGCATTGAAACAGACCCTTCGGTCCAACTCATCCGTCCTGACCAGATATCCCAAGTTAATCTAGTCCCATTTGCCAGCATTTGGCCCAACCTTTCCTATTTATGTTTCCACGCTGACCAATAAAGGCAAGCGTACTAAATGCCTTCTTCGCTACCCTGCCTATCTGCAGCTCACTTTCAAGGAACTGTGAACCTCCACTCTTTGTTTGGCAGCACTCCTTAAGTGCTTAGCATTAAGTGTATAAGTCCCTGCCTTGATTTCGTCTGTCTTCTGCTCAAGAAACTGAAGGGATAGCTCCCTCTTTGATCTCCTGGGAGAATAACAAATGAATTGGAAGATCTAAGTTATAGTCCTCAATCTATTTTAATCCTCTGAGTTAGGAAAGAGCAACAGCTGGGCCACCATGATTTGCATCTGAGCTAAGGCCAGTAGCATTGTTTTACAGGCAATTGGTTTTGTTTCTAATTGAGTGTAGTGATCTTTTTGGCAAAGGGCATTCATGTGATTGTCAGCTGAGTGCAACAAATAGTTTCACACTGTAAGCTTATGTGAAAAACAATTAAGTGAGTATTCAACCATCTGTAGAACTGCACACAGATATCTAAAAACACGTGACAAAAATGAAAAAACTAAGTTAATGGATAAATTTTAGGCTTGTACGATGAAATCGTTCAGTGTAATTGGTCATCCTGATGTTGCGGTTACCTGGTCAGGTTAACTTGCAGCAGTAATTTAAAATGGAATCTGATTCATGCTTCTGTTTGCTCCGATCCTGGTTTATCAATGTTTCAATCGGGGACCTCCGAGAAATGGATGTATACAGACAAAATATTAAATGATTTATCTTGGACAAGGGCAACTGCAAGGATGTTTTAGACTCTGTTGTATACTTTCAAGTGTCCTGTTGTAGAATGGGATTGATGAATATTTGGGAGCAGATTGTCTATGTTATCCATTTACTTTCTAGCATCACACTCAAATGTAAGAGCACAATGCTGATGTGAGTTATTGCACATTTAGCAGGTGCAAAAACATTAAATTGTACATATATTATTTCATTTATTGTCTAAATTTTTTTTAATGAACTTTTGCAGAGATCGAACAAAATGGTCTTTCAAGGCAGCCAAAGGATGTTCTGCGGGATATGCAGCAAGGTTTAAAGGACGTAGGCGCCAATGTCCGAGCTGGGATCAGTGGATTTGGTGGTGGCGTGGTGGAAGGTGTAAAAGGAGGCCTGTCAGGTCTCTCTCAAGTCACTCACACAGCAGTAGTTTCCAAACCACGAGAGTTTGCTAGTCTGATACGAAACAAGTTTGGCAGCGCTGACAACATTGCCCACTTGAAAGACACATTGGATGAGTCACACCAGGAGGAGACCGCCAGGACTCTGAGTGGAAGTGCTACACTGGTGTCAAGCCCCAAGTATGGAAGTGAGGATGAGTGTTCCAGTGCAACTTCTGGCTCTGCGGGTGGGAGTAACTCTGGGGCAGGGGCTGGAGGCATGGGGAGTCCCAAATCAAATACATTGGACAGCCATCATAACAACTTTGATACTATCCTGGATGAACTTCGCGAAATTAAAGATAGTCAGTCACATCTGGAGGACGCAATGGAAGATTTGAAAGGACAGTTACAAAGAGATTATGCTTACATGACGCAGTGTTTGCAAGAAGAACGATACAGGTATCTAACTTACAGTTGATATATTTTGACTTGATGAATAAGGAAATGGATATCTGCACTGGTCATGAAACACAAGTATGGAGTTTCCCCATCTAATTTTCTTTTTTCCTTCCTTTTCTCATCCCAGTTCCCATCAGAATGCAGGTTAGCTTTAGGAGAATAAAGATTTGTAAACCCCAAATTAAGTTATGTTAAAGTCATGCACTGGAAATCAATCCCATTATTCCTGGAGTCATTACAAAAATGTCTCCAGGAACACACAGTCCCCAGATTTGCCTGTCAGACCCAGATTAACTGAAAATATTTACCGTATTCTGTGCTTATCAAGAACTATTTTGTTACAAATAATTAGATTCTAACCACAGGTGAACGACCTTGCACTGTCTTCTAGCCTCCTAAAATCCTGTGTATGTACACGGGCACGCAGACAGGAGCACATACTACAAAAGAAGTGGTGAAATTGAATCTGGACGTCCAGATTCAATGGAGTATTCCATTTGTTCCCACATCCTTCCTTCAGTTCTCTGATCTTTTCCTTCAGGTCCTGACACGTCTTCACAGCAAGCGCAGAAATGATTTGATCACAGGATTTGGGCGTCGCTGGCTGGGTCATTATTTGTTTTCCATTCCTAATTGCCTTTGCGAAGGTGGTGGTGAACTTCCTTCTTGAACCGCTGTAGCCTCTTTGGTATAGGTATGCCCACGATGCCATTAGGGAGGAAGTTTCAGGATTTTCACTCTGACACTGAGCGCACAGCAGTATCTTTCCAAGTGCACGAAGTGTAACGTCTCTGACTCATTGATTCAGAGTGACAGCTTACAGCAAATGGTGGGAGTAAGTAAACTGGCTTTCTTCAGGCTTCACGTATTTTACTAGACAGAGACAATATCATTCACACCCATAAGCTGTAACTGTCACTCTGCTCATTCGCACTCCTGAGACTATAGCATTGATGCATTCAAGCTTCAGTGATAACCGTAAAAGTATACAGCCAATGGTGAAATGTTTCGTTTCACCTCAAGGTCAGTAAGCACTCTCTTCTAGGCCAGTCTTTGTCTAGTTGCAGTTAGGATGGTATTTGCTTTTACAATATTGTGATTTCTCCAGTAAGTTATTCTCCAAATGTATGCATTCGACATTTTGAAGATACGCTTTCACTTGATAATGAGTGAGGTAGTCCGAAGAAAAGATCCTGTTCTTTGTATCGCATTGCTGACATGATGCAGTAAGATTATCCTGGGAGCATTTCAGCTTTGGCTCTGTTGCTGTGTGCTAGGTTTGGCCTGATCACTGCTAATCTAGGGAGTGGAACTATTGGCCTGGGTTACTCCCTTATTCATTAGTAGCGATTCATACTAAATTGTACATACGTGTGGATTGAAGTGAGGACAAGATCCAGTTTTGTGGCAATGTCCTTCATGTTCATGTAACAAACATACATTGTGTAGCCACCTGATGAGGGACTGAAGGCTAATTGTGTCTGAAACAATCACCTTGCATAGATGTGAGCCTTCAAGATGAAAAAGGGAGAAAAATTGGAATGGAAAATTTACCTGCGATTCAGGAGCCTGATGAATTGACGTGTTCATGCATGGTCAAGTTACACTGCGAACCTGATACCCTGGAATGGCAACACTATCTTTTACATTAACTCGATCAGTGATGTCAGTGCAAGCATTGTAACAGTCAGTATAACACTTGGGTGTAGCCAAGGACTTTATCTAAAATGTTACTCCCACTGGACTCTAACCTTTGTCCTTCAACATGCTATGTTACAAACTTTGTAAAGTGTACAGATCCTCAACATACATATCTGTAATTATATTGTGACCTGGGTAGTGCTGCCCAATTGAATTTTAATGAGTTAAGCAATTTCCCAAAGATACAGCTTTGAAGCCGTACTAATGTTAGCAGAGCAAAGTGATCCCACAACCAATGGATCAGATCTAAGCTCCGCAGTCCTGCCACATCCAGTCATGAACCGTGATGGACGATTAAACAAGTCACTGGAGGAGGAGGCTCTACAAATATCCCCATTCTCAATGATGGAAGAGAGCAGCACGTCAGTGCAAAAGATAAGGCTGAAGCATTCGCAGCAATCTTCAGCCAGAAGTGCCGAGTGGATGATCAATCTCTGCCTCCTCCAGTGGTCCCCCAGCATTGTAGATTCCAGTCTTCAGCCAATTCGAATCACTCCTCGTGATATCAAGAAATGGTTGGAGACACTGGATACTGCAAAGGCTACAGGCATTCCAGCAATAGTACTGAAGACTTGTGCTCCAGAACTTGCCGCTCCCCTAGCCAAGCTGTTCCAGTACAGTTACAACACTGGTATCTACCCGACAATTTGGAAAATTGCCCAAGTATGTCCTGTACACAAAAAGCAGGACAAATCCAACCCGGCCAATTACTGCTCCATCAGTCTACTCTCGATCATCAGTAAAGTGATGGAAGGTGTCGTCAATAGTGCTATCAGGTAGCACCTGCTCAGAAATAAACTGCTAGGTGGTGCCCAGTCTGGGTTCTGCCAGGGCCGCTTAGCTTCTGACCTCATTACAGCCTTAGTTCAAACATGGACAAAAGAGCTGAAGTCCAGAGATGAGAGTGACAGCCCTTGATATCAAGGCTGCATTTGACCGAGCATGACATCAAGGAGCCCTAGCAAAACTGGAATCAATGGGTACTGGGGGCAAACTCTTTGATGGTCATACCTGGCACATAGGAAGATGGTTGTGGTTATTGGTGGTCAATCATCTCAGCTGTAGGACATCTCTGCAGAAGTTCCTCAGGGTAATGTCCTTGGCCCAGCTATCTTCAGCTGCTTCATTAATGACCTTCCCTCCATCATAAGGTCAGAAGTGGGGATGTTCGCCGATGATTGCGCAATGTTCAGCACCATTCGCGACTCCTCCAATACTGAAGCAGTCCATGTTCACGTGCAACAAGATCTGGACAATATCCAGGCTTGGGCTGACAGATAGCATGTGACATTCATGTCACACCAAGTGCCAGGCTATGACCATCACCAATAAGAGACAATCTAATCCCTGTCCCTTGACATTCAATGGCATTACCATCACTAACTCCCCCACTATCAACATCCTGTGTGTTACCATTGACCAGAAACTCAGCTGGACTCACCACATCAACACAGTGGCTACAAGAGCAGACCGTAAGCTCGGAATACTGCGGCAAGTAACTCGCCTCCTGACTCCTCAAAGCATGTCCACAATCTACAAGGCACAAGTCCAGGAGCATGAAGGAATACTCGCAACTTGCCTGGATGACTGCAGCCCCAAAAACATTCAAGAAGCTTGACGTCATCCAGAATAAAGCAGCCACATGATTGGTACTACATCCACAAGCATTCACTCCCTCCACCATCGACGCTCAGTAGCAGCAGTGTGTGCTATCTACAAGATGCACTGCAGAAATTCACCAAAGATGTTCAGATAGCACCTTCCAAACCCATGACCACTTCCATCTGCAAAGGACAAGGGCATCAGACATATGCGAACACCACCACTCCACGTTTCCCTCCAAGCCACTCACCATCCTGACTTGGAAATGTATCACTGTTCCTGGGTCAAAATCCTAGAATTGCCTCCCTAATAGCATTGTGGGTCAATCCACAGCAGGTGGACTGCAGTGGTCCAAGAAGGTAGCTGACCACCACCTTCTCGAGCAACTAGGGGTGAGCAAGAAATGCTGGCCAGCCAGCGATGCCCACATCCCACAAATGAATAGAAAAAAAAGTTACCTGCCAGGAATTGCATTCCCAGAATCAGCAGACAGATTGAACAATATAGTTCCTTTGAATAGTAAAATTATTCTGACACCCAAGTAAAGAACAGAAGCGAAGAAATGGGAAGACAAGGTAAATTTTAAGGATAGTGCTAGCCTCAATACTATGCAGGGTCGGTTTGGCATTAACCAAAAGCTGCCATTGGTTGCCCTTAAAAGCAGGGTCTGTTCCTAGTTGAGATTTAATGGTGTAAAATGTGTTTGGTGTTGAGGACAGAATGGGGTGCAAGGAAGAAGGTAAAAAAATAATGTGGAGAATTTGAAAGGGGCAGTAATTAATCTAGTTGTTACTGTTGCAATGCCTTGAATTGCCTGGTGGTGGTGCAGTCTGCCATAGACTTTTACAAGTTCAGTTGTTCCACCAGCTATTTCAATGTAGCATGCCTGCTGGCAATCTGCATTTTAAATACAAATATAAATATCTTTCAAATGTATTGGTTATCTGTATGAAATATAAGGTGAGGCTATAATGAAGCAAGTTGTCAATTTTAGATGTAATTTTGAGAGAAGGTTCAAAAAGGCACATCAAGGTAACTTCAATTTGTCTATGTAAATTTTCTTGGTTTATTTTGTGAGGATTGACCGTACTGAAATTTCTGCATATTGTAGCTGAGCATCCCAGCGTGAATGAAAAAGTATGTTTAGATGTAACCCGTTTTAGTTTGATATTATTTAGTTGCCCCATCGATTACCCGTTCACTGTGTTCCCTCTTGCCCTAAAACGCGCACTTCTGCTGAAATATGGTTTCACAGAAGCTGAGATAACAAATGTTACCAGTTGAATCAAAACTATGTCTGCGTTTGCTGAACTGGGAGTGGGAATGCTTGCTGATTTTTGTTTTTTTTAAAATCATAATTTCAATACAGAAAATTTCAGCCCTCTTGCCCCAGTTGTGATGTTTTAACATACTAGAAATCTACGATAAACACTGATGCGGAGATGCCAGTGTTGGACTGTGGTGGACAATGTCAGAAATCACATGACATCAGGTTATAGTCCAACAGGTTTATTTGAAAATGCAAGCTTTCAGAGTCTCGCCCCTCCTTCGGGTGTTAGTGAGAGAGGTACATAGAACAGTACAGCACAATACAGGCCCTTCAGCCCACGAGGTTGTGATACTAAGATCAATCTACCCTGTATACCCTAAATTTTACTATCATCCATATGTCTATTCGAGAGTCGTTTAAAAGTCTGTCAACTATTCGACTCCACTACACTGCCAACAGCGCATTCCACACGCCCACCACTCTCCGTATGAAGAACCTACCTCTGACATCTCCCCGTACCTTCCTCCAATCATCTTAAAATTACGTCCCCTCGTAATAATTGTTTCTGCCCCGGGAAAAAGTCTCTGACTATCCGCTCTATCTATGCCTGTCATCATCTTGTAAACCTCTATCCAGTCACCTCTCCTCCTCCTTCGCTCCAATGAGAAGAGCCCTAGCTCCCTCAACCTTTCCTCATAAGACCTGCCCTCCAGTCCAGGCAGCATCCTGGTAAATCTCCTCTGCACCCTCTCTAAAGCTTCCACATCCTTCCTGTAATGAGGTGACCAGAGGTGAACACAATATTCCAAGTGCGGTCTAAGCAGAGTTTTATAGAGCTGCAGCATAACCTCACAGCTCTTAAACTTAATTCCCCTGCCAATGAAAGCCAACACACCATACGCCGCCTTAGAACCCAAAAGGTAGTATCAGATACAGAATTCATAAATGAAAGATCAAAGGGCCACACCACTGATGACAATATATTAAATAAACCCAAGATGCTGTTAGATCTGTAATCAGTTAGAAGATTTTAATTGGTTAATATGTTTGTGTAAGTCCCTGAATTCCTTTCACATCACTGTCCTGTGAGATCTAAAGGTTTTATCAGTATAAAGAAGAGGTGCCATTTTAGGTCGGACAGTGCATGTTAGATGTGAGGCCTTGTTTAGAATCCGTGTTTTGGTTTGGAGTCAGACTGGTTTTATTTCTAAAGCATTGACTGTCTATAGCTTGTATGTTTTTTGAACAAGGTAGGATGTATCTGCAAATACAAATTCCCCCATAGGTGTGTGTGTGTGTGTGTATGTGTGTTGGGGGGGGTGCGGTGGCGGGGAGGGTGTATGTGTGTGAGGGGGTGTGAGGTGGGGTCACCTGTAGTGCAATATAAACCCAAGGTCCCAGTTGAAGCAGTCCTCATGGGTTCCGAACTTGGCTGTCAACCTCTGCTCAGCAATTCTGCATTGTTGTGTATCCACATGTCCGCCTTTAGAGGACGTTTTACCCGAAGGTCTGAGGCCGGATGTCCTTGACCATTGAAGTGCCTCCCCCACTGGGCGGGAACACCCCCGTTTAGCAACTTGTTGCACGATGTCCATTCATCTGTTGTAGTAGCGTCTGTATGGTTTCACCAATGTGCCATGCCTCTAGGCATCCTTGCCTGTAGCATATGCAATAGACAATGTTAGCCGAGTCACATGAGTATCTGCTGTGCACATGGAGGATAGTGCTCCCATGTGTGATGGTGGTGTCCATGTCGAAGATCCGGCATGTCTTGCAGAAGTTGCCATGACAGGGTTGTATAGTGTTGTGGTCGATGTTATCCTGAAGGCTGGGTAGTTTGCTGCAAACAATGGGCTATTTGAAGGCGAGAAGTGGAGGCATGGAGAAGATCTTGGCGAGGTGCTCACCGTCATTGATGATGTACTCAAGGCTGCGACAAACGTGGTGTAGTTTCTCCACTCCTGGGAAGTAATAGAAGATGAAGGGTACCCTGTCGGATGTACCTGTGTCTGTCTTCTGAAGAGGTCATTCCAGGTTTTCGCTGTGGTATGTCGGAACTGGCGATCCATGAGTTGGGCCTCGTATCCTGTTCCTATGAGGGCGTCCTTCGACACCTTCAGATCCTGTCTATGCCTAGGGCTTGGCTGCAGGAGATGCCTGTTTTAATATGTTTAGGGTGGAAGCTGTTTGGGAATAGGAGGAATGTGATTGACACCTGAAGGTGTCGAAGGATGCCCTCATAGGAACAGGATACAAGGCCCATCCTCATCAGTGGTGTGACCCTTTGATCTTTTACTTATGAATTCTCTGTATCTGATACTACCTCTCTCACTAACACCTGAAGAAGGACTGAGCCCCTGAAAGCTTGTGTTTTCAAATAAACCTGTTGGACTTTCACCTGGCGTTATGATTTCTGATAATAAAAAGTACAAATTCTGGAAGGACTCAACACCAGAATTAATGTTTTAGGTCAGAACTGGAAAATATTGAGTTGAATGGCTTTTCAGCAGGCACAAGATACAGAAATAGGCTAGGAACAGGAAGTATAATTGGGATCTACTGATCCCAGGGCCTTCCAGTCTGTCTTCCACCACATTTCTGGGGTTCAGGAACCATCTCTTCTTTTTGCCTGATTGACCCATACCTTTCCCCACACCATTCTGCTGTAATTATTGACACTGTCTGTAGATCCCTCTTCAGTTCCCATACTTTTTCCCCTTTATCTTCTGCCCTCAACACTTAGTCATTTAATCACTCTTGCACTTAACTAAATCACTCCCACTTGTTCTTTTATGTCCTATTTTACTTTCTCCCCCAACCATGTGAAATATCTCCATTCTAATGAAAGATCATCAAGCTGAAATATTAACCTCTGTTTCTTGCTCCATGTTTGATGTTGATTATATCAAGCATTTATGTAACTATTTTAATCCTTCTTGCATTTCTCCCTCATGGCTTACCCATCTGTTGGTGTCGTACGTGTTCTTGTCTGTCACTGAATCAAACCTATTTTCTTGCAGATTATTAGTTTATTGACAAAATTCTTAACTTTTGGAGAATAACACAGCTAGAAAAGTTAAAGTAAATTCAGCTGCCTTGTCACTTTTTTACACTTACAGATTTCACGTTCCAAAAATGACTTATTTGTGCCTTACACTAAATCTTTATTTACAGTCTGTTCCAGGTCATTTCCCACTCTCCTGTTCATTCCTTGCCCCTCATGCCCCTGTCCGGCTTCTCTGTCTCCCTCCATGTTCCCCTTTCTAGATTTCCTGGCTCCTTCCCTGCCTACACTTCAAATGTTCTTCATCCCCATCCACCATAGTATAATGCCAGTTTGCAATCTCTTCTGAAGTAGTCACTGGTGAAAAACCACCTACCTGTGCAGTTCACATCCCCAGAACAGGTCAGCTGTATATGTTCTCCTTGAGCAGATCATTCACAGGTTAAGTTATAAAACGAGTGACTGAGGGTGCCAATGTGACAGTGTAAGCAGGACACAGATTCTGAATTTTGTTAAATATTCGGTCACTATTCAAGAAAGAACATGATAAATGGCTAAATAGCTTACTAAACTTAATTTACTAACCTATATTATGTAATGACCATGTTTTATTGTTGCAATTTTCAAAAAAATGTTTGTGTAAATTGATCATATTTTCCTCGGTACTTCTGTACCTATCTTCTCTCTAAGCAGCATAATGGCAGTATGTTGATAGAGATGAGTGAAAGTGCCTCTCTGTGACATCACAGATATCGCAATATATTACAGATGCAAAACAAGCTTTCATTTTTGTTTGAGCATTTAATGCTATGTTTTAACAGTCTTAGAGGGCTAGTCTCTTTGCAGCATGGAACTGCAGTATTACTGAGAAAGAGGAATGTTGTCCAAGCTTTTCATTTTGCATGCATTAGAATAGGCGCAGGAGTACCAAATTTTAGAGGAAACATCAGCTTGCCTTTGGTGAGTAAAGGGTGCTGATTAGTAGGCTGGTAGATTCTGATTGGTTGAAGCATTGCCAAATGCACCAGGGAACTGTTGACGACTATGCTTTTGTTCTGTTGAAAAAGACACACTGCCTGGATATGTTCTTGCTTGCAGAGGTCAGGGCCCTGCTAATGAATATAAACAGCTTCTAGCAAACGTGAATGAGTGACTTCAACCAAACGTAGTCCATTTGTCAACTAAACAGAGACTAGGAATCTTGCAATGAGTAACATACCTCCTGATTCTCCATAGCACCCCAGCTGCAAGGCAGAAATCAGGAATGTGATGCAGTACTCCCACTAAGATGAGTGCAGCGCCAACAGCAGTCAGACACCATCCAGAACAAAGCAGCCCACTTGATTGGCACTACATCCATTAACATTTACTCCCTCCAACACCAATCACTGCAGACATTCACCAAGGCACATTACACAGCTGCTTCCAAACCCACAGCTTCCAGCATCTAGAAGGACAAGAAAGCAGATATGTGGGAACAGCACCATGTGCAAGTTCACATCCTGACCTGGAAATATAGCTTCACTGTCATTGGGTCAAAATCCTGGAACGCCATTTCTAACAGCACTGTGGGTTGATATACAGCAAATGGACTGTAGGAGTTCAGGAAGGCAGCTCACTGCCTTCCTTTTATTAAAGGAGAAAATAGAAATAGGACTGGACTAGTGAGTAGTTATGACCTGTTCCACTGTTTGATTAAATGCTACTTGATCTGTACATCAATTCCATTTAGCTGTTTCCTGCAGTCATTAACCTGGGGGTTGAAATTAGTAATTTCTCTCTAATTTGCAGTTCAGTTTGACATCATTTTATTTGTTCTTGCCAGTAATTAAACTTTGTGACATTTATGGGCCAAAAGTCCACTTTAAGAGCAGGATAATTCATGACCTAGAACAGCACACCTCCCAATACAAATGAACTGCATTATCTTTCCAATTAAGTTGAGAATTACATGCTTACTGCAATTAACATTTAAATAATTATTGCTATGTGTAAAGATGCCTCCTAATATTAGTCCCAAAGTAAACAATGTCCCAATTTGTACTTTTTGTTCTCTTATTCACCAATTTAAATTTAATTTGAGATGCAGCTTAGGATTAATCTCTTGTTATCCAGTAAGCATTTTGTATACTTGTACAGGTGATTTCTAATTATCCCCCTCTGAATTCTGAAGAGTCCAGCATTTTCCAGTCTGTCTTCTGTGTTCTTGACGTTGAAGACCCTGCCTCTACTTTGAGGATAAAGTAACCATAGTAGGCCAGGAGTGTAATGTCTCTCTTGAGTTCAGTGATTTCTAAGTGGGACCAAGTAGAGTGCATCTCCTATTGGATCATCCAAGTTAATAAAAGTGTAGATTTGTAGTGAGTTACATGGTATGTTCTGCATGGTCTGTACAAGTACAGCTTCTGAGAATGCAAGAAAATGATCTGAAACCACTGCAGAGTATCTTCTACTACTCCTTGTAATGGTACGTTGAACATTAAGAGAAGGATAGGGTCTATTTTAAAAATGAGACTCTAATATTACTGGAAATCTACAATTAGAACCGAAATGCTGGCAATGCTCAGTGGCTATGGAAGGCACCTGTGGTGAGAGAAATGGAGTTTACATTTTGGGTCAATGATCTTTTGACTTTTTACAGAAGCAATATAATCTCAGGAACGAAAACAAATTTGGTGGGAAAGCTCAGCAGGTCTGGCAGCATCTGTGAAGGGAAAAAAACAGTTAACGTTTCGGGTCCGGTGACCCCTTCCTCACAGGAAGAGTCACCAGACCCGAAATGTTAACTCTGTTTTTTTTCCTTCACAGATGCTGCCAGACCTGCTGAGCTTTTCCACCAAATTTGTTTTTGTTCCTGATTTACAGCATCCGTAGTTCTTTCAGTTTTTATTCGGTATAATCTCAGTATTACCCCAATCGTTCTACTTCCCCTAATTCATATGTTCATGTATAAGCACTGTAAATTGTAACTCTATACAGGTATGAGCGCCTGGAGGAACAATTGAATGATCTGACTGAACTTCACCAGAACGAAATGTCTAACTTGAAGCAAGAACTTGCTAGTATGGAGGAAAAAGTTGCGTACCAGTCAGATGAGAGGGCCAGAGATATCCAGGTATGTACTGCTGCTAAGCAATGAGTTGCTTTGGTTGGTGAGCATGCCTCCAAATACCCTAGGTGGAAACTTCAGCTGTGCTACTAAGGGGAAAGAGGTACTTCCTAATAGGATTGAAATTCATTCTGTTGGATGAATGAGCCAACATTGTTTTCCTGCATCTTTGGATAGCATTGATAGAAATAACAGAGTTGGAAGCTACTGGGTGACTCCAGTAGTTCCACATTCCAATAATTGCTAAAAGCAGATCTCCAATGTCTTTTATCACTTCTGCCCCCCCACACCCCCAAATGAATGTAGATCAGCTGAAATATTCTGCAATTTATTGTGAATATATTTCTTTCAAATTCGTTTGAGCAGATCTCTGTGAGAATGTAGTGCTCGTGTCTTATTTGTAGATTTTGGCAGTAAAACATAATGGCATTTTTAGAAAAACTATACTCATTTGAGTGCAGAGACAACACAGTATGGAGCTAGAGGAACACAGCGGGCCAGGCAACATCAGAGGAGCAGGAAAGCTGACGTTTCGGGTTGGGACCCTTCTTCAGAAATGGGTGTAGCATCTGAGTGCAGCTTACATTCTGGGCAATCTTCAATCATTCCCTCCTCCAGCAACTCCATTCGGACAGGCTTATTCTCACTAGACATAATTCTGGTTTTGGACATGATAATGTAACTATCATAAGCCTACTGTTACACTTTAGTCACACCTTAGCACGGCAATGCCATTGCTTACATAAACTGCTCGAAGTTGATTCATTTGGTCATTTAACTTTTCAGTTTTCTTTTCATTGTTTTATGGTTTTGCTCACTATCTCTCAGATATTTCTGTCTGAACCGCACATGCATGTTTTATAAACAAATGTATTTTACTCTTTTTTTTTTCTCCTTTCCTTGCATTGTATTCCTTGTTTCTTTTCTATTCAGTGGTGCCATTCTCTTTCTCCCATTCTTCCTCAAAGGTGCTGACTTCTGTAGTTATGCAATTCCATAAACACAGCTATTCCTTCACGACCATGCTGAGCTAACCAACCTTTAAGTATCTTGATTGTAGATTATTGGGATATCGGGTGCTCCCAATGAGGCATTTTGTTGTGCCTCTCTAATTATCTTTGAATTGTTGCAATTGCTACTAGGGAGGGGTACCAGAATTTTAACCCGAAAGAGAAGCAATATGGTGTGTAAAACATGGGGATTTCATCGGTGATGTTGTTCTAATGCTGCCCTTGCTCTAAGTGGTGTGGAAAGCACTGTCAAAGGAGAGTGAATGCTAGTGGGCTGTATGACCATTGGAGCATCATGGTTGAGTCTAATGCTGATGTTATTGTATATACTCGGGTGTGCTTTCTATCAGAATACTAGTTGTGAGCATAAATCTGGGTATATTTTTCCTGTGTCTGAGTGATTAATTAAGTTGGCACAAACCATGAATTTAGCCTGGAGATTACTAGTAGATAACGAGAACAAAAAGAATTGAGCTGCAGTGAAGGTTGCGTAAACTCGGCTTGAATTTCCTTGTGTATAAAAAATTCAGGGCGAATTTTATTGAGCTGTTTAAGATGATTAAAGGAGATTATAATGTGCATAGGGAAAATTATTTCCTTTGGTAGGGAAACTTAGAACAAGAATCTCAGTATTAGAACTAGGATGTCTAGAATTGATGTGAGGAAGCATTTCTTTACATAAAACAGTAGTAGAAATAGAACTCCTTGCCAAAAAAATGGTTAAGGCAAGGTTAACTGAAATGTCAAAACCAGTAAGATTTTTATTTAGGAAGTGTATTAAGAGTTACAGTGAAGACAGGTAAATCACCAAACTGATGATGCAGAAGGAAGCCGTTTGGCTCATCATGCCTACACCAGCTCGTTAAATAAGTCTCTCCCTACGAAGTTGAAGACAGAGGTCACCCAAGATCCAGCTGAATGGCAAAACAGGCTGAACGGGTTGGATGGTCTTACTATTATTGTTATTTCATAAACAATTATGGAAATCTCAAATATATTGTGGTACAGAATCTTGATTTGCAGATTCTTACCCCTGTAATTCCCCTAGTGATAAGTTCTTGATCGTAGCTATGCCTTCTGCAAGAGGGAAACATGCAGGTCTAACAGCACCTCAGTTTGCGCAACAGTGCTCTGCAGATGAAGTATTTTCTTTGTCAGGATATGGTATGTGTGGCAATTTGGCATGAAAAAATAGACAAGGAAAGCACATTCTGTTGAGCTGAAGAATGCATGTGGTTTGTATGTATGTGGGTGTCTGGGAAGTTTAGGATACTCATATTAGTCTTTGCTTTGATATGGTCGATCCAAGATAATCTCACACTGCGAAATGTATTGTTCGGAGAAGGATGTAACTGACAAGTGCAAGAGTGCCTGAGCAGACACATTCCTAAACTGTCTGATCTGGGTCTGACTCATTTACAGCCACTCTGCAGTGTCTGGTGACCACACAGCACCCTGGCTGCGACTTCATTTCCTCTGTGGCCTTTAACCTTTTAAAGGACTAAAGGACCTTTTGCACTGGTTGATTACAGCTGATGTATAACAGCTGTAAAAGTGATTTTTCCCTCCCTTTTTTTTTTCCTTCTCTCCCCTTGAAAATCCATTTTTATACCTACTTCATTTATTCATTTGGATTTGCTGCCGGTTCCTTCTGCCAAATACAGATCAGTTTTTATTGGGGATATTCATTTGTTAATAGTAGGTCTTTGAGAATTCAACTAATTGACAGTAATCTGAATGAGCTATACAAATTTACACGTTTCCCATAGTAATGCATCACGTACAATTTCCAGGTATTTGAAGATGTTGAAGTTCATTTTGTTGTTATTTAAATTTTGTTTTCAGGAGGTGTGTGTTATGGAACCTTATCATAAAGTAGGGATTCAATGAATGGTACTGTTGCCTTATAGACAACAGAGCACCTAATATTAATGTTAATAACTTTGTGTTAAGTTTAAGGGGAGATTTAATAAGATTGTTCAGAATTATGAAGTGCTTTGTAATAGAGTTGGGGAGAAACTGCTTTTACTAACAGGAGGATCAGTGATATGAACACACAAATTTAACATAATTGACAAACTAAAACAGAAAATGTCGAAGTGTATTTCTATTCAGTAAATTATAATAACCTACAATACGCTTTCTGAAAAAGCAGGGAGCAAATTCGTTAGTAACTTTGAAAAGAGAATTGGATAAATAGTTAATAAAGAAAAGAAATATGTAACTAGGTAAGGAACAGAACAGTGAGACTAATTGGATAACTCTTTCAAAGAGCTTGTTCATGTGTCATATGCTGAATGGTTTCCCTCTGCTGTATAATTTTATGTAACTGTAAGGGACAATGGATGAAGTGTACTGGATGCGTTAATTGGCTTTTTGCTTTGCCTTAATTTTCTTCATACAACGCTGCAGTTGAGCCATGTTCCAACAAGATAATATGGATAGATTTCTGGGTGGAATTGCCTCTAAAATAGTTGATGGATTTATCAATAACACATGCCTGTAACAAATGTTTTATCACTGTGGCAGAGCTGATATGTTTCAGTGGATTTTTAGCAGAGATTAAATAAATAACATCCTGGAATGTCTCCTCATTTTGCCTTTTAACTTGCGCATTTTCTATCCATCTTCACCAACAATGCTCAAGAGGAGGATAGGGTTTTTGTCAGTGAAAGATGTTAGTTCTAAGAGTAGAATGCTTTCCAGTTTGGTTATCCAGTGCTCAACTCAACCATAGCATTGTGGCATCTTTGTCGTATTTGTGGCCAAAACTTGGAGCTTTGGAGCTGCCCCATACAGCAACAGTTTTTTTTTCACAGCAGTCTCTTTTTTGAGTTGTTTTGGCAACCTAGTTTGTTACTGACTCTTTCATCTACTATCAAACTGAATCTGCATTGAAGCTGGCCTTGAGATGAATAGGATATGATTTTTTTTTAAAAATTACACTCATTTTGTTTTTTTTTTTCATTTGTTCACCACTTACAGGAAGCTCTGGAGTCATGTCTAACCCGTATCACCAAACTGGAGCTTCAGCAACAGCAGCAGCAGGTGGTACAGCTGGAAGGGGTGGAGAACGCAAATGCGAGGGCCCTGCTGGGAAAATTCATCAATGTCATCTTGGCACTCATGGCTGTCATACTGGTCTTTGTCTCCACCATAGCCAACTTCATCACTCCTCTCATGAAGACACGGTTCCGGGTGTTAAGCACACTGCTCCTTGTATTGTTCCTTGTCTCCCTCTGGAAACAATGGGAAAATATTGTGTACTTCTCAGAACAGATCCAGTTACCCAGCTGATCTAGACACTTTTGATAGCTGACAGATTGGTGTGTTGTTTTTTTTTTAACAAAAACAAGGTTTCCTGACATCTTGTTTTTTCTTCTCCTCTCTCATCCCACCTTATCTCATCAATGTTGATGCCATTGTTAGCTTGGTGGCCACGTGCAACAATATGATATGTGGTGTGATGAGGCCCAATTAGAAGGAAGAGCTGATTGAACTATGTTTCTCTTTTAAAGATCTTAACTGAAAAGACTGTGGTGTATTGGTTGCACACTGACTGAAGCAAGTAATGAAGGAAGGCAGTTTGAGGAAGACACGGTTCATAATGAATTGTACCATTTCAGTATTTTTTTTCTTGTTAACTTATAACAAATATTTAAGAATTTTTGAGAGGGCCAGGAGAGAGTCAATATTATTTGTGTGATTGATTATATATTTATTTATAACTAATATACATCCAATATAGCACAAATGGTTTGCAAGATGTCCTAAGCTTAATCACATTGCACATTCCGGTTTATGTAACAAAAGTCCTTAAAACTAGTAGAAATGAATCCTCACATAAGGCACTCAGAAGTGGAGAAAATATTTCTTTGGACAGCTCAAACAGGCAGTGAAGAAAATTTTATTTGGCCCAGCTTTTGCCATTAAAGGAGAGTGGAATGATGGAAGAAAATTTGCAAATGCTCTCGGCAGCAGAAAGTAGTCTCCACATTGGACCATGTTTTACGAAGAATTATATTTTACTTTTCCCATCTTGCATCTTTTGTGTGTGTTCCTTTCACTGCTGCAGCTGCCAGCATCAGTAAATAAAGAAATTGTCGCAGTTACATATTGGCTAGTCGCTGCAGGTGTGAAATGGCAAGAGATATCCTGGTCACTGAGATACTGCTGGACTACATGACCTTAAATGGAGGTGGTATGGGTGTGGGTAGTTTTTTTAAGTCAGAGTAGGATCCATTAGTGCAGCAGAAAATAGATGCATTACAACCTGTTCAGCAATTCAGATGATGGTGTTATTAGGAATTAGGACCATTGTGTTACTAGGTAGATTGTCTGTTTACAAATTTTTTGATGTTTTTAAGCACGATGAATTAATTCCACTTCATTCTCCCTCCATATCTTTCAATTACTTGACCTGTTAACCAGGCAATGGGCACCTCTCTGATGGAAAGTATTAGATCTACATGTTGGGTTTGGTCTGAAGACTTAAAGCAGTTAAAATTATACAAGCATATTTTTCCCAACTGTTGGAGGGTGCGTATCATCTTTGTGTGGATATATAATGATTGAAAAAAAGTTTGCTTCATGAGAACACAGTGGCTTTTGCTGGTGCGTTGCTTGAATTTTTCAAGAGATCTTTAAAAATTTTTCAAAGCCATTTGGTGAAACAGCATGGTAATATTTTCCATTCAGTTAAGCAGAACTTGGTAGATCAGGAGATTATATGCGAGTTTTTCCTTTTGCGTTCTCCCCTGTTCTTTCCCCTGCACCTTTTTCATATTCTTGTATTCCTTTCCAAAGACCATTGTGAGCACATGGAGAGCAAATGCCTCACTGGAAATAACACTTTGGCTGTTTGACCATCAGCAGCATAGTACAACGGCACAGGAGAGAGATTGTGGAAATAGGCCACAGTACAAGCAGAGCTCGGCCTGTGTGTAGGATGTTAAAACATCCATACAACAAGCAAACATATAGTTGATTCCCATGAAATGAGAATTCTAAATCAGCCGACAGCATAGATTCAGATGACAAAAGTCATTCTGCAGTTTTGACCTTATCAATTCAGAACGTAGCAATAATGCTTACACCCCATTTTTTAATCAGTACTTTTGTCTTGTTTTATGTCTTGCATTACCTGTTTGTTTGTGGGAGGAGGTGGAGTATGGAAATGAGAGCTTTTTGTTTCTAATATTTACATCAAATTTGAGAATGATTGTAATTCTAATAGGCTATCCACATAAATACTGATTATATCAGGAATCACTGGGGCTAAGGGTAGTGAGTGCAGCTCTCTCAACTAGTTTGGCATAGCACACCAGATACCTAGAATGGAGGAAATACCAGAAAAGCATTTCCAAAAGAACATTTTTCCCTCTTTTAATCAGAGAATTCATCTCTTTTGGTGCTCATTTTATTTTGGAAACAATTAGCACCTAGCATTGTTTGAGTGCTGATTTGAAAATCTGTGTAGAACTAGTAGTGGTGCCTATATGTAGAGGAAAACCTTCACATCAATAGTCTAAAAACAAGTTAGATGCTAGCATATAATTGTTGTAGTTACATGGAATTTGCTAGGACCTTGATATAACAAATAAATATGACACGTGAACAGGTTTGCACTGAATTTCCAGACTTGTGCACAAAGATGATAGCTTGAACATTGTAGACAGAAATTGTATTACGGGCCTTTGAAACATGGAAGTAATAGTACAAGAAAAGGAGAAAGAGATTAAGGATCGGAATGTATTATGTAGCCACCCAGTTAATTGATCATTTTAGTCAAGCTATAGTATGATACTATAGTCAAGGGACCTGTTGAGCTAATGCAAGGATGTGGTGTCACTGGGGCCATTCTAACACATCAATAGTACGTTACAGTGTGTGTGTGTATGTATATAACAGGAAGGGTGATTAAACAAGGTAGTATGCTGTTAACGCAATGGAAGTTCTTGCCATGTAGGAAGGGATGTGCTTTCCTGTAAAGGTACAGTGTGAGGAAAAAGGAGTGTACGGTTTGAAGGTCACTTGGTAATCTCAAGTTTTAACAGGACTGGATATTTTTATGTAAAGCACTTTTTAGTTAAAGTACCTTTTTTCCTGTTTTGTGAAGAATAACTTGAACCATAGCTTTTGTAGCAAACTTGCTCGTTTGGTCAGAATTATAGATCTCGAGCGTTATGAAGATTGATGATAGAGCATTTACTGTCCTGATCTGTTTGCAGGAATTTATGATAATAAATATCTTAAATCTGTTTGTGCTTCCAATTTAGTTTTCCAGTATAAATTCCTCAGTCAACATTTTTATTGGAAATGTACTTTGTAGGCTTCTCTTGCTACAAAGATGCACTCTTGCCAGTGCTGTACCTCTGCTGTGAGAGGGTGTGATTGTAGTGTGGTAAGTTTACTTTGGTGTTTCCATTAAGTAAGTGAAAGTAGGAATTGAAAATGGAAATAGAAGGACACTGGGCATTTTAAATGGGCATTGAATTATATTTGCACACCTTTTGGTCCATTTATCTCTAATCCTGGTTTAACTGATTCTGACTCTGTGCAATGCTGCTGGACATAAACTCATTGAATTATATAGATCTTACTTCATTTATCCAAAATATGTTCTAAGGAATTGGATTTATGGAACTAGGACTTCTTCAATAGTTTATTAATCATATACAATGCTGATCACTGTTCCGGTAACACAAGTGATTTCCGCTCCCCTGGCGAGTGATCCCTTCCCAGATACTTGCTGAATTTTATTGGTTTTAAATTGTATGACTAGATTTTGCTCTCTCCACTTACTGGTTCCATCCTTTTTTTTAAAAGCTTGTATTCAACCATATTACATCCTTATCACTGTTGCATCATTCAGGTAGCCCTATGGGTAATAACTGAACTTGCAATGCTGAAATTTAAAATTGAAATAGAATCTAGAAACATAACAGATCAACCAACATCAGTGAATAGGACATAAGACCTGAAAAATAAGCGAGAAGATATTTTAGTACAGACACACCAGCGGAAGGGTGGAACTGTACACTTAGGCAAACCCACTGAGCCATGGTTGGAATGATGAAACCGACTTGTCTTATGGTTTTTCTTTTCATTTTACTCATGATTTTTCTTTAAATTATTATCTGTAACATGTGCATATGTATATATCCTTTCTCTGAATGTTGTATCTTGCCCAGATACATTGTTCTTTTCAGTTTTGAAAACAAACTAACATTTGGGATATAGAGTTATCGATTCACTCTCACGCTGACTGAAGTGCTGTGCATTTTTGATTCACCTAGTCTTGTATTTTGGACTTATCTTTCAGCAAGACATTGATCTCTGTTCAACTATCAGGCAAATGATTTTCAACAGCTAGCAATGAATTTATGAAATTAATCATACCCACTGCATGATTTGCTGCCTGGGTATTTTAATTTTATAGAAAAGGTCAAGTGGTAGTAAATATGGCTGCTCACCAATGGGATAAAGCAAATAAATTTTAATAGCACATCATTTGCTATAACAAATTGTTTACCCTCATTATGGTCATGTTTGTGACTGACAGGAACATAAACTGTACATGAATAGAACAAAG
The DNA here is from genome assembly GCA_024137785.1 of Ginglymostoma cirratum. Classification (NCBI taxonomy): domain Eukaryota; kingdom Metazoa; phylum Chordata; class Chondrichthyes; order Orectolobiformes; family Ginglymostomatidae; genus Ginglymostoma; species Ginglymostoma cirratum. Next base: position 3,831,202 of record JAHRHZ010000027.1, read on the forward strand.
CAAGTTACTAGCCATACAAGTTAACAAACTTTCCTGTGGACCTTATTTTCAGAATTTTAGCATTTGCCATTTTGCCTCAAATTAAATCAAAAATAATACTGAACGACAATAACAAAATTCATTGGCCACAGAATTAAAACCAAACAGCATTTTCATTGCAGAGATTTTCTAATATTATGAAAAAATGTCCTTTACGTTATTCATCGATTTTAATGTAAATAATGGGATTCATTCCTCATGTCAGCAACTGAACATTAATTGATATTTTCTTTTTCCACTTTAACAGTATTGTTCTTTTTGAAGATGTACTGCCACTTCCCAATCTGAGCTTTCCCTGAGGATTGTGCACTTCTCGCAGTAACAAGCACTTTATGTAGGCCAGTGGAACTGTATAGTCAGGCAGTCAAAAGATACATTAATCTTAGTGTTTAAGTACAGGAGATACTAGATCCTATTCAAGAGAGTTACTTCAGTGTGTACTACAGTATTGTACTGTATTACTTTAAGTGCAGGTGACTTTGCTGTGACAGGAGAAACTGAAAGAACAAATACACCTGATGTTCCTCCATCTTGCTTTACTTGCTGTCTTAATTTGGTGGTAGATCTGTAGACTGACACTTTTTTGTTGGTTAATAGTATTGTTTGTTCCCTGAACATCAGATTATTTGCACCAAAGAATGTCACTGACAGACAAAGAACAATGTGTTTTCCATAGACGACTCCTATTATTTTTAAAATAATTTAGCGAAAATAGTTATAGGAAGCGATAAGATGTGGAAAGCAATTAAATGTCCAGTTTATCTGATTAGTGGCAAAGCTCTGGTAAATCACCAGTGATAGTTATTTGAGTATATGAAGAACATTCAAGCAACTGAAAAAGACTAACTCTGTTTAATATAACAGCGTACCACGACTTGTTTTATATTACAAGTCTTAATTGCTACTGTTACAAATGTTTTAATACTTATAATGTTGTGTGATCTAGTTTCCTCTTTTCTCCCAACACTGTCAGCTGCCACTATGAAAGTCCTTGAATGTTCTGAAAGCAGGCATTAAAGGGGAAGTCCACTTTTTGGGGAGGGGTGAGTACTTTTTAGTTTTACCGTAAAATAGGGATGTACCATAAATATGTGAAATGGGGCATTTTACGCCCTTCCTTTGTAAGGAAAAATGGCAGACAAATTCTCCCTTCCTGCTCAGTTATTGAATGACTGAGATTGGGCTGGGCCAGATCAGTTCGGTGGTTGGCCTAATGTTTTAAATATTGGCAGTCTCCATCATAAGGGTCTGCTCTGCAAATGAGAAAATTCTTGGATGTAAGTGTTTTTTGCAATTTACAGGCAAGTTTCTTCCTCACCATCAATTGGAGGAGTACATAAAACAAAAATGCTGTTCTCTTGTGCCATAAGTACGTAACCAAGTTTTCGACCACAGTTGGTTTACAAAATGAGACAAGGAGACTACATGGAAGTTGATTCTATGCTAAATATATATTTTTGTTTTAATATGTTCTGTTTGCATAGAGATACCAGATGACCCTTACTAGGTATATGTGCTTTGAATTGGCAGGTTTACAGCAGTAGTTTATTGTTGGCCTCTTTGCTAAAGACAATACCAGAAAATACTTCCTGGTTTTGGATTCTTGAAGTTGATAGATGGAGAAGAGGTTAGAATTAGTGGATATTCAAAAATAGTCAGTAATGCAGTCAAGCATGCAACATGATCCTACAGCAAGCCATGTTAGTTGTAACGCTGTATAAATAATTATCTCTGGTTATGTTCTGTCCTGTAATAGAGAACATACGATAAACGTTTCTTTGTAGCACATATTGTACAGAGCCCAAAGACAATTCTATTGATTAGAAGCAGTGCTCCATTGTGTTACAGTAGTGAGTATGACATCCTCTCTCATGGGATGTTGTGCATTGCAGATTTTCAGTCCATCTGGATCATAAGGCTTCCAATTGATGTCATGAATGTAGACTGCTACAATCCTTGTTTTATGTGCAAGGTCAAGAGTTTATTTTATCAGTTATTTAAAGAGATACCTGAAGTTATGATATGTCCTTATTTTTGAGTGAATTATTCACATTGCAGTTCTTGCTAACATTCCAATTTGATTTGATTTATTTATTGTCCCACGTATTTCGTTACAAAATACAGTGAAAAGTGTTGTATAGTGTCGCCACAATCCAGCGCCATCTTAAAACACAGAAAAGTTAACCAAAACACAGAATCTAAAGGCAGAAAAATAAAGATAACATGCCGTGCTGAAACTGAATCCCTTCTTTACATGTTCCTTATGTTTTTGTTACATCAACTTCTGGGGAACAACTTTGTAAAACTCTCATAGTTCTGTGGTGTTTCCAGATTGTGTAAACACTTATTGTTTCCAGTTCCATTATTTCAAGATTATTAATGCTGTCTCAAACTTATTTTGCTTCAATCTTCATGTTGCAATATATTTATTTATTACTTGATCAATGGCCCTTTACACATCTCTTCCATAAGGATTACACTTGAGAGTACTCACTTGCAGGTGACAAATGCTCATTGCTAATTTTAAAATGAAACTTGCCTGTGCTGCAAAGTCTGAGTGGAAGAATTTTGTGCTTGTAGTTAAATGTACATCTCTGTTCCAAGATACCTACAAGGACAGGAAAGGCCATTTGAACCACTGGAAGTAAATTCCACATTTAGATCTCTCCTTGTGTGAAGAAATTTCTGCTGACATCAGCCCTAAAACTAACGTTTAATTGGTTAAACCTGTCACTAATTGGACACAGTGATGACTTTCTTGTGTCCAAAGATGAATTAATTCATTAGAATATTGGACTGGGAAATTAACAGGTCCCTACCTCAGCATTTCAAAGCCTGTTTTCTCAATGAGTCAAATGGGTTGTAGCCCAGTGCTAACACCAGAGGCTAGACTTTATTCCTGGCTCATCCTCTTCAGAGTTAAGCATTAGTGGAGCCTCCATTTTTGTGCACTGTGCTAGGGAGGGGACAAAATGAGGTCAAGTTACCGCTCCTACATTGCTGTACAGTGGTACTGGTTGAAAGCTTATGTGTATGTGACTGAAATATGACTGTGAAGCTCTTCTTGGTTGAATAGGTTGACAGTGCTCAAAATGACAGAGGAGAGTGGAACCAAAGGGTTTCTCACTTAGAACAATCACAGATGGAGTCAGTGTTTGGAATGGCATGTTATGTGGTTAAATCACTGGCATCAACACATCAATATATGTCTGGCAGGTTCTGCTGATACATGGATTCCTTTGGGAATGTGTTGAAGTTACGTAGATGGATTGTTCAAACCTAAAATCAGACAATTCAGCGCCAGTTTCTTTGGCTCTTAAGGTGCTTAAGTAGCCATGTGGCTGAATTACTTTGCCATGCAAAGCACGTCACGGTGCCAAGAACCTTAATGCTGGGTCTGTGTCATGTGAAATCTTTATTCAGGAGAGCAAAAATCATGGAAGGAGTTAGAAGATTTTTGAGTAGGGGAATAAAGCTGATGGCAATATCAGATTAACGTTGTCCTTTATAAATGGCAAGAGTAAGGAAATACTTGGTGACTTTGTTACTGATTCCTTGGGGAACTTCATTTGCTGGTGTTCCTCATTATGTGCTCAGCATAAAGATCTGGGCATAGAGTTTCAAGGATACATTTGATATTGGAATCTCCCATCACCCATTCATAGTATTTTATTTTCTGGAAGAATAAATGTCTAGATAAATGTACACTTCTGCGTTCAATCAAAATGAAAACCTGAAATAAATTGTCAAAAAAAAAACAATTTTCAAATAAATTTATTCAACAGTTCTCAGTTTGTTTTTTGGTTCCGACAGGACGATCTCTTGGATTACTTGAACACAGTTTGACTCTTATCAGCCCTGTTGACCCATGGTTATGCCCTCACGTTGTACCAATCTGCTCAAGAGATTCCGGGATCTGAACATTGTGCTATAAAGTCTTTAATTGGTCAGTGAGTGATGCTGGCTATTTGTTCATTCTTGTCTTAAAGACACTGCTGCTAAGGTACATTAATCATCTGTAGGGTTGTTTTAGCGCTAAGTATTCCAGTTTGTAAAATGTGCAGTTAATTTGGCCATATGCTCATTCTCGAGTATGGCCACTGAATAACAAGGTGTGGAGCTGGATAAACACGGCAGGCCAAGCTGCATCATAGGAGCAGGAAAGCTGCTTGGCCTGCCGTGTTCATCCAGCTCCACACCTTGTTATCTCGGATTCTCCAGCATCTACAGTACCTATTATCTCTGGCCACTGAATAATTTGTATTCATGTGCCTTTACCATATGAAACAATTTGAAATTTTTACTATGGACATTTTCAAATAAAATTAGCCTTTGAGCTACATGAGAAATTAGGATAGATGGCCAAATGCCTCGCCAGAGTTAGATTTAAAGGACTGTCCTGAGGGAAGCAAAAAGGTTCAAGGAGGAAATCCTAGGCTTAAGGATTGAAATAGCTGAAGACGTGCCAACTCGTGAAGCGAATAAAAATGAGAATGCACTGGAAGCATAGTGACATATGAGGGCTGGAGGCTGGAAAAGGTTGGAGAGATGTGGGCTGTATTGAGTTATTGGATGGATTTGAAAACAGGGACAATACTTGTTAAATGTTAAAAAAGACAGCCTGGCAATTTTGGTGCTCTTCACCTCCCAACCTTAGCAGCAACAAAGCTTTCTCCTGATAATATTCTGGGGATAAAGGATTGAATCGAGCACCTTTCAATATGTATGTTTTGTTCTTTAACAGCAGAAATCAAGCATATAATTAATGACACTATCTGTCCAGCGAGCAGGAATACGTCCAGACCACAGGAAGTTACAGATACTTATGAGGATACGAAGCTAGTGTTTTGCTTCAGCTGTGCTGTATAGAAGCCACATGTCTCCAAATAGTTCAGGGTGTATCTTCTCTGCTTCCTGCAATTTCCGAGAATTACAGCTGCATATTTTTATGCAGTAAAATATCAGAATATAAAACATCTGATTGCAGCTGTAGCGCAGACTGCCTATTGGACATAACGGCCAGACCCCTATTTTCTCCCCTTTTCTCCTTACTCAGTAATTGAAGGATAGTGCCATAGGTACCGACCGCCAAACTTGCTGAACATAGAAATGTAAGAATAAAGAGCAGGAGTCGGCAATTCAGCCACTGAGCCTGCCCTACCACTGAATATGATCTTGACAGATCTCATCTTGGCCTCATTTTCCTGCCTACTCTCCATTGCCCTTTATCCTAGTATTAATTTAAAATATCCACCTTAGGTTTATTCAGCGTTGCAGTGTCCACTGCACGCTGGGGTAGTGAATTCCAGAGATTCATGACCCTTTTGAGAGAAATAATTCCGCCTCATCTCTGTTTTAAATCTATGATCTCTTTTTTTCTAGATTGCCCTGTATAGGGAAATATCTACTCCAGATGTACTTCGCCAATCCTATTTGGCATCTTTTATACCTCAAATAGATCTCTCCTCCTCATAAACTCTAGCAAGTATAGCCCTAAACTGCTCAATCCCTCCTCATAAGACAAGCCTTTCATCTCTGGAATTAATCTAATGAACCTTCTCTGAAGTGCCTCCAATGTAATTACATCCTTCCTCACGTAAGGGGACAAAAACTCTATGCAGTTATTTAAATGCAGTCTGTATGTGCAATTGCAAAAACTTACCTAATTTTATACTCCATTCCTTTGGCAATAAATGACAAAATTATTTTTACCCTCTTTCTGTACCTGCATACTATCTTTCTGCAACTAATACATAAGGATATCCATATTCTTCTGCAGCGAAGCATTTTAAAGTTTCTGTCCATTTAAATAGTAAGTTTCCTTTTATTCTTCCAACAAAAATAGATAACCTTACACTTATCTGCATTAAACTCCATCTGCTAGATTTTGGAACGTTCACCTAACCAACCATACCCATTTGTAAATTTCTTATTTCTTCATTGCAGCTTATTTTACCACCTATTTAGTGCATTCTATCCCACATCCAAGTCAATAATATAGATGATAAGTAGTTGGGACCTCAGCAACGAACCCTCTGGTGTACCATTAGTTACAGCTTACCAACCAGAAAAACCTTTTATCATGACTTTCTGCATTCTGTTGGTTCACCAATCCTGTATCCAATTTAATATGTTATCCCAACACATGTCATAGTGCTGCACAGCATGGAAGCAGACCCTTCGGTCCAACCCGGCCATGCCGACCAGATATCCGAAGTAAATCTAGTCCCATTTGGCTTGTATCCCTCTTAAACCCTTCCTATTTGTATACCCATCCGGATGCCTTTTAAATGTTGTACCAGCATACACCACTTCCTCTGACAACTCATTCCATACATGCACCACCCTCTCCATGAAAAAGTTGCCCCAGAGGTCCTTTTTAAACCTTTTCCATCTGCCCTTAAACCAATGACCTCTAGTTTTGGATTCCCCCATCCTGGGGAAAAGACCTTGACTAATCACCCTATCCATACCCCTCATGAATTTATAAACCTCTATAAGGTCACCCCTCAGCCTCTGATGCTCCAGGGAAAATAGCCCTAGCCTATTCAGCCTCTCCCTTTTAACTCAAACCCAGCAACATCCTTGTAAATGTTTTCCTGAACTTGTGATTTTACAGTGTGTATTAACATTTTGTGCGACATCTTATCATCATAGAAACAGGCCCTTTGGCCCAACCAGTCCATACCAACCCCATAACCCACCAAATCTACACATCCCTGAACACTACAGGCAATTTATCATGGCCAATCCACCTAGCCTGCACATCTTTGGACTGTGGGAGGAAACCAGAGCACCCGGAGGGAACCCATGCAGACAGGGGGAGAATGTGCAAACTCCATACAGACAGTCGCCTGAGGTTGGAATTGAACCCAGGGCCCTGCTGCTGGGAGGCAGTAGTGCTAACTGCTAACCGCTAAGCCACCATGCTGCCCAAAATCAAATGCTTTCTGAAAGTCCAGATATGCTACAGCTACAGGACTCCCATTATCCACTTTGCTTGTTACATCTTGGAAGGCCTCTAGCAAATTAATCAAACCTGATTTACTCTTGCTTACTCTGATAGATTGCATTTTGACTTTTTAAGTGTCCTGTTACTACTACCTTAATCATTGATTCCAAAAATTTCCCAACAACAGACATTAAACTAACTGCTCTATGGTTTCCTACGTTCTGCCTCTCTTGAATAAGTGCATTATATTAATATTTTTCCAGTCACTGAAACCTGTCCAGAATCCAGGGAATTTTGGAACATTATAAGCAGTACATCCACTAACTTAGCTGCCACCTTCTTTAAGACCCTGGATTGCTTGCTATCAGACCAGTGGGGCTGATCTGCATTTAATTCCAGTCGCTTTCCCTAGTGACAGCGATTGTTTTAAGTTCCTTCTTTTCTATTACCTCTGCATTACCTATTACTATTGGAATGGTTTCAGTGTCCTCCACAATGAAAACTGAAGCTAAGTATTGCTGTAGTGTCTGTGTTCCCTATAATCCCACAGCCTGTTTTTCAAAGGGACCTACATTCATTTAGCTTCTAACTTCATTTTTATATACTTTTCGAAGTTTTTTTATATCTGCTTTTATATTTTTGCATTAAGTTTCATAATTAACTTTTGCTCTTTTCTTGTTACTTTTCTGGTAATCCTTTAGTCTTTGAAAGTTTCCCAATGCTCCAGCCTGTCCCAGACCTTTGCAATATGGTATGCCAATTTACCTATGCTGAAACATAAAAGTTGTAAGTGGGGGCATTAGATTTCCCAAAAATTGTGCCAACTCTCGACATCATATTTTCAAAAGTACACCAAGGCTGTGGAGAAGATGGAGAAAAGATTTTCTCATATACTCCCAGGGATCACTGATGTGAATAAACTGAAGAAGTTGTTAACCTTCTCTGCCTTGAAGAATACGGGATGTTTTCAAAACTGTGAAGAGCTTTGGTAGAGTATCTTGGAAAAGCTTTCCAGATGGCACAGAATCAAGATGGATGGCAAGAAGATGAACTCTGTACTGTAAGTGTTATGACTTGCAATGCACTGCCTGAAATGGTGATTAAAGCAAATTCGATCATAATGTTTGTAAAGGTGATCAGAATTATACATGAAAAAGGAATATTTGAAGAGATTTGATTAAAGAACAGGTGAATAAGACAAATTGGATAGTTCTTTCAAAGAGTCAGCACAGGCACAATGAATGGAGTGTTTTTTCCATTCGTTCACAGGATGAGGGTGTCACTGGTTAGGCAGCACGTATTGCCCATCCCTAATTGTCCTGAGAGCAGTTAAGTGTCAACCACATTGCTGTTGGTCTGGAGTCACATGTCATATCAGACCAGATAAGGATGGCAGTTTCCTTTCCTTAAGGGGCGTTAGTAGACCAGAAGGATTTTTCTTGACAATCTGCAACGGATTCAAGGGTCATCATTAGATTCTTAATTCCAGATATTTATTGAATTCAAATTCCACCATTTGCTGTGGTGGGATTCGAACCCAAGTCCCCAGAACATTATCTAGTTATAATACCACTAGGCTACTGCCTCCCCTGGTGGTCTCCTTTTGTCATATATGGACCTAAGTAAGTGAAAAATTCCGTAGGATAATTATGGACTAATCTGATATATGATCAGTATTACTGATAACTGTGCTCAATTTGTTTCCTTCAGCCAAGGCAGCAATTAGAAAACTATAATTGTCCTTAACATCCCAGGGCAAAAGAAGGGAATGTAAACTAGGAGCTCCAAATCTGAGCTGCTATCGAGTGCTTATTAGATTAGATTAACCTTCATCATCAACTCTCAAGTCATGTAATGAAAAAATGAGCATCATCTCCCTTAACTGCTATTCTCCAAGATCCACTAATGAGAATTTCTTCTATTATTTGTTCCTGGATTGTGAGCATCGCTGGCAAGACCAACATCTGTTGTCCAACTCAGTTCATTCTTGAGAAGGCGGTGATAACCAACCTCTTAAACCAGTGTAGTCTATTTGATTTAGATGCATCAACAGTGCTATTAAGGATGGAGTGCCAGGATTTTGAAGCAGTGACAACGAATTGAACAGCCATCTAATTCTAAATTGCAGTCATGCCCGAGTTGGAGGGAAGCTTGAAGGTGGTGCTATTCTCCAGCAGTGGCTGCCCTTGACCTTCCAGGTGGTGGAAGTTATGGATTGCCAAGTTGCTGCAATGCATGTTATTTTTGTGGTACACACTGCGGCTCCATGTGCCAGTGACGGTGAAATAATGAGAAATTGTTTTATTGGTGAATTCTTAGAAATAAGTGCTGGTGAAACTCAGCAAGTCTGAAGAAGAGTCATACAGGCCTCAATGTTAATTCTGTTTCTCTCCACAGATGCTGCCAGGTCTGCTGAGTTTCTTCAGCAATGTTGGTTTTTATATCAGGTTTCCAGCATCAGCAGTATTTTGCCTTTATTGGAAGTTGTACATGCTCAAGCATTTGTGTTAACCTTGTACAATTGCTCAATTTTAACCCTTTGTAATTGTGTATATGGGCTTTGAGCCTGCTCCACTAATCAGTCAGATCATTGCAGATCTGATTGTAACTTCAAACTGCATTCTCAGCCACCTTTCATAACTTTTTATTCCTTTGCTTAGTAAGAATTCTCCAACACTCGCTTAAAAATATTCGAGCAGTCCGCTTCCATCAATTTCACAGGAAGAGATTTCAAAGACTTGTGATCCTCTAGCTTTCATAAAGGAAAAACCTAGAGGCGTTTGATTAACCTCAAAGCAAATTGGGCAATACAGTTATGCATTGAGAAATCATTGTGCTATAATTCCACAAATCATAAATTCAAATGCAGACATTTCAAATTATTCACTGATTTAATTTCCCATGTAAAGGTCTTCCAAATTCCTGGTACTGAGTAAATTATGCAATATAAATAATTTTGACACTGAATGTGTGGTCTGACCTTCAATGTCATGTGCTTCAATGCTGCAAGAATTTTAAACAAAGCTCTTGTCTGATGATTTTCCTCTCTTTCCTATGTGATCTATACCAAGTTCTGATACTAGTCGTGGTTCATTCTTGCCTGAGTCAGAAGGGTTATGGATTCAAGCCCTACTCAAGATTTGAACATTAAAATGCAGACTGACTCTACTGGTGTGGTATTGAGGGAGTGCTGCAGTGTTGGTAGGTGCTGTTATTTGAATGAGACATTAAACCTTCAGATGGGTGTACTCAGATCCTATGGAACTTTAATCGGGGAAGTACAGGGAGGTATTTCTTCATGTAAAACTACACATGCTAGAAATAAAAACCCTAAATCCTGGAGAAAGTCGGCACATCTGCAGCATCCATGGAAAAACAGAATTAAAGTTTCAAGTCCTTTATGACTGTTCAGTGTTCTGGCCAAAATGTATCCCTCAAACAACATCTAAAACTGGGTTACAAAAGCAAATTATTGTGGATGCTGAAACTCTGAATAAAAACAGAAATTCTGATTAAAAATGATCAACTTGACATATTCCTACTATTTCTCTTCATGGACACTATCTGTCTTGCTGAGTGTTTCCAGTAGCTCATGTTTTATTACCTAAAATAGATTATTGTGTCGATATCTCATTGCTGCTTGTGGAATCCTGCCATATGTACTACGTTATATTAGTAATCAAATGTATTTCGTTGATTGTAAAGCTTTTCAAATTTTTGGAATTTGTGGGAAGTGATACATGCACGTTTGCTGTTTCCTGATGTCAAGCCTTGCGCCTTACTGAAACAGATAACTTAGTCAAGCATATACCATTTTCAGCCCTGTAACAAAAGAAAGAGGAGAAATAAACTTGTATTTGGTTGAGGACTTTCACAGCCCCTAAAATATCCTGTCTTCAAAGCTCAAGTGGGTGTGAAACTAAATACTCCTGTAATATTTGGGTGAGTACATCGCTAACAGTACTCATACACCTCAACTATCATCCAAGACAAAGTAGCTGCTGAATTTGCTTCAAGCCACTATCTCAAACATTCAGTTTCTCTGCCATCAGCACGTCGTGGCTCAGGGTATTCCCGTCCACAAGCTGTATTGCAACTGCTCCCCAAGGATCTTTCCGTAGCACCTTATCTGCCCTGGGGGAAGTAATAACAGTTACTTTCGTTTCTCTGTGTAACTGAAGTCCCTTACCCTTGATACCATTCTAGTAAATCTCTTCTGCAACCTCTCCCTGTCCTTAACCTCCTTCTATAAGATTGATTATCAAAACTAAACACACTGCACCAGCTGAGGCTCAACCTGTGGTCATGAATCTAATCCAGCAAGACTTTTGAGTACCACTAGGAGTCACTATCTTCAGACATTAAAAAGCACCATCGTGTCCACAGAAGGTACAATTTAACTGAAGCTGGAGAATGTTTCTCCTCTCTGAAGTTAATAGCTGAGTAGTAAAATGGTTTAGAGATTGTTACTTTTGAAGTCATGCATTCCTGTCATTTCTGTTTGTGAGTTAATTAGAACGGAAAACCTACTGTTTTAGTTAACAAGTGGAATTTTGTGACCTTAAACGTTGAAACTATTACAAGACGAACCTTTAATCATCTGTCAGGAATAGTTCCTAAATGGGAAGTCACATTGCATGTGTGATGTTAGCAACCCTGATCAGAAAATTCTCAAAGGAATGTAGAATGGAACCCAGCCTCAAACCTGGTTTTTGAGCAATAGAAGAAGAACAGGAGGAAGATACCCAGCCCCTCAGTCTGTTCCATGTTCCTTCATACTCTGACCTGACAGAACTTTGTCAATCTTGTACTCTAATTGCCCCTAACATCCACAGCTTTTAGGGAGAGTTCATTCCAGGTCTTCAGTGCCCTTTGTGTGAGGTACTGTCTTAATTTCCCCCTTAAACTGCAAAGCCTAAATTTTAAAATTACATTCTTAATACCAAAGGAATCTATCGACGCTAGGATCAGATCACCCCTCAAAAGCCTATACCAAGTAATTACCAGTTCAATTTCCACAACTATCCCCATCACTTAACAAATTTGAGTCACATACTGAATGAACCTATGTTGGCTTGCCATAACGTGACTTACATTGGACTCTGTTACTACAATGTCTCTGGATGCTCAAGTGTGGTGTTTTTGGAGATATTGTCATGAATTCCTGCTTTTCATAAAATCCCGACAGTGTGGAAACAGGCAATTTGGCTCAACATGTCCACACCACCCTTTCAAAGAGCATCCCACCCAGACCCATTCCCCTACCCCTGATTTCCCTGTGTCTAACCCTCCTGACCTAAACATCCCTGGGCATTATGGGCAATTTAGTATGGCCAATCCACTCTAACCTGCACATCTTTGGACTGTGGGAGGAAATCCACGCAGAGACAGGAAGAATGTGCAAACTCCACGCAGACGGTCACCCGAGGGTGAAATCGAACCCGGGTCCCTGGCACTGTGAGACAGCAGTGCTGCCCTTTTGGCAGAGGGTGTTGTTGTATTCTCGCAGAAAGGGCAGAGGATTCGGTGAGCTGTCTGTACAAAGGTTGAAACAGGTGTTGGGGCTGTAGTCACTGTGCCTCTGAGCCTGTGACACAATAGGGAGGTGCAGTAGAATTTTTGGAGTGGGGAAGTCTTGCTTGTGTTTTCTGCCAAGCTACAAATTAATTCTTCCATGATCCTTGACGGTCATGAAATGATGTCTGGAAGACCATCGAATATACTAACATCTCCGCCTGTATCAGAGTGCTGCTGTACACAGGCCAACTGAGACTCTCATCTGAGTCCTCTTAGCAGAATTATTTTAGCACCTCACACTTTTGGGAACTGACGCAGGAGCTATCCATCCTATCAACATAAGAATGCAATCAATGAGAGAAGATCACACAGCTCACCAGACTCCTCCAACCATTCAATAGGATCATGGCTAATCTTTAGCCTGAACCCCACATTCTCACCTGCTCCCCATCGTTCTTGATTCCCTAAAGCTATTTCTGCTTTAAATATATTCAACAACCAAGCATCCACAACACTTTGGATCAGAGGACTGTAGATTCACAGCCCTTGGAATGAAGAAAGTTCTTATCATCTGCCCAGGGACACTTTTACCCTTTAATCCCTGTCATGGGAGCTTGCTGTGTGCAAAATGGCTGCTGCATTTCCTGCATTACAATGGTGACTATTTTAAAAGTACTGCATGGAGTGTAAAAGTTCTTTGGAATGCTGTGAATTGTGAAAGGAGCTATATAAGTGCAACTTCCTCTTCTATGTCACAATAAAATAATTAAGAACAAAATGTTGAGAATTAGTGACAGAATCAAGGTCGGGTGATTGTTAAAAATTGATCAGCTCCTTTGGGCTGGATGTATTTTGAAAGTGGGCTATAAACAGTTAATGAAGTTGATGCTATTTTGGAGAAATGTGGGTTGCAAAGATGTTTCAAATGATGACTCACTGAAGCAGCTCAACATGGTAATTCAGCAAAGGGATTCTATACAAACGTGTATAAATCACTTAAAGCTGATACACAGGTACATGGTGTAATAGTAAAATCTTCCTAATAGCATTACAACAAAAGCTGCACTTATATATCACCTGTAACATTGTAAGACAGCCAAAAGGCACTTCACAGAAGCATTATCAAACACAATCGGTACCAAATCGTGTAAGCAGATATCGCTGCAGGTACAATAGCTTGGTTAAAGAAGTAAGTTAAAAGGATTGACTTAAAACTGAAGAGCGAGCTAAGGGAAAGGATGGGTGGTAATGAGACATATTCTATATCTGAAGGTCTAGGCAGCTGAAGGTATGACTATCAATGGTAGAGCGATGAAAATTGGGGATGCTGAAGAGGCCAGAATTGGAGTAAAGTGCAGAGCTCTTAGAGTATTGTGGGGTTCGAAGAGGTTATGAGATGGCAAGGAATGAAACCATCTTTACATTTGAACACAAAGATCAAAACGGTTAAGAGCGCACAAATCACTAAAAACCAGTGTGCAGGTAAACAGTGATCAAAAAAGGACAATGACATGTTGACCATCATCAAAATGGGCTTAGATTTTAAAACAATTAAAGAATTGTTCTTTGGTTGTACAAAGTCTTGGTCTAGCATCATCTGTGGGATTGCATCCAGTTTTAAAGAGATATGTTGATCTTGGAAGGTGTACAGCACAGATTTGCCAGAATTGTCCTAGGACAGCCAGGGTTAAATTCTACACACATTTTCCATAAACTTCTTTGTATTCCATTGAGTTCAGAAGATTGAATCGAGGTGATCTTATCAAGGTGTTTAAAATGAGAATGGAATTCAATAAATTGGATACAGGAAGCTTGTTTCCTCTGGAGGGGGGATCCAGAACAAGACAGTGCAATCTCAAAGCTGAAACTAAGTTAGTTAGGAATGAAAACAGGAAGCATCCTTTCATATAGGAACACCACCAATCGAAGGATCACCACCCTCCTCAAGCCCCTGACTTGGAAATGTATTGCTGTTCCTTCAGTGTAGGTCAGAATCTTGGAACACTATTCCTACTAGCAGTGTAGGTATCCCTGCACCCCAAAGGCTGCAGCAGTTCAGGAAGGGAGCTCATGACCACATTCTCCTGTGCAGTTAGGAATGGACAATAAATACTGGTTCAGCCGACAATGTTCACATCCCATGAATGGATAAACAAAAATGGAAAGTTGGAACCTGCGCTTCCCCACCCCCCCGCAAAAGTGCATGGAGTCTGGGAATCAGTTCAAATTTTCAAGTCTGTAATCAATGGAATTTTGATGAATAAGGGTGTTAACAGATGTGGAATAAAAACAAGCAAATTAAGTTGAAGTTGAGACATTAGTGAAGGGCTGCACAGGCTTAAGGGACAGCTGACCTCTTAGAGTTCCTATGTAACTGGCCTAAGGACAGATTGGCCTTTTGTTCCTCATGTTCTTATTACTTTTAGGAAAGAAGGCCATGGAGGCCCAGTCATTGAGAGTATTGAAGACAGTGGTAGATAGAATTCTGATTAGTGAAGGGATCAAGGGTTACAGGGAGAAAGCAGGAGAATGGGGTTTAGAAACCTATCAGCCATGATCAAATGGTGAATTGGACTTTATGGGCTGAATGGTCTAATTCTGCTGCTATATCTTATGGTCTTAAAGCTCTCGATACTGAAAGAAGCACTGAAGTTATTCAGCTGCTTTGGCCACCTTCTTCCACAAACATTTCCTGAGGTTTTGGCGTGGAACCTGTATATACTTTGTAACACTTGCTTATCCGCAGAATTAAGGCTGATTCTCCCAGTACCAATGTTGAAGAAGTGCTGCAATACCCGAATTGTCATCCTTTGGGTGAACTATCAAATAAATATCTGATGGAATAAAACAAAGTACTGTGAATGCTGGAAATCAGAAACAAACACAGAGAATGCTGGAGAAACGCAGCAGGCCTGGCAGCATCTGTAGAGAAAGAAACTGAGTTAATGTTTCAGGTCCAGTGACCCTTCTTCAAAAGTGTATCAGAGATAAAAGGTACTGCAGATGCTGGAGAATCCGAGATAACAAGCATGGGGCTGGATGAACACAGCAGGTCAAGCAGCATCATAGGAGCAGGAAAACTTGACGTTT
>JAHRHZ010000027.1:3847199-3862241 GCA_024137785.1 Ginglymostoma cirratum
CTATGATGCTGCTTGACCTGCTGTGTTCATCCAGCCCCATGCTTGTTATCTCTTCTTCAAAAGTGCTTTGATTTCCATTTACCTCCTCCATCAGCTGATGAATCAATACACCTTCACGTTGAACAACGCTTGGAGGAAGCACTGAGGGTGCAAAGGCATAAAATGTTCTCTCTCTGTGGGGGAATTCCAATGTCTACCACCGAGACTGGCTCAGCAGCAGCACCATTGATTGAGCTGGGCAGGTCCTAAAGGACATAACTGCTAGACTGGGTCTGCAGCACATGGTGAGGGAACCAACCATTGGGAAAAAACACACTTGACCTCATCCTAATCAATCAATCAGTAGCAGGTGCACCTGTCCACAACAGTATTGGTAAAAGCGACCACCACATAGGCCTTGTGGCGATGAAGTCCTGTCTTCACATAGAGAATATTCTGCATTGTGTGGCACTATCAACATGCGAAATGGGACTGACTTCAAAAAGATCTAGTAGCTCAAGATTGAGCATCCATGAGGCGCTGTGAGCCATCAACAGTAGTAGAATTGTACTCGAGCACAATCTGCAACCTCATGGCCTGGCGCATCCCCCACTTAACCATTACCATCAAGCAAGAAGATCAACCCTGGTTCAATGCAGGGTGCAGGAGATGATGCCAGGAGCAGTACCAGGCATACGTAAAAATGAGATGTGGACTTGGTGAAATAGGACTACTTGCGTGCCAAACAGCATAACCAGCAAGTGACATACAGAACTAAGCAATCCCAAATCAAGGGACCAGGTGTAATCTCTGCAGTCCTGCCATATCCAGTCATAAATGGATAATTAAACAATGCACTGGAGAAACAGGCTTCACAAATATCCCCACTCTCAATAATGCAAGAATCCAACACATCAGTGCAAAGAATAAGGCATCTGCAGCAATCTTCAGCCAGAGTGCCAAATGGATGATCCAATTTGGCCTCCTCCAGTGGTCTCCAGTATCACAGATATCAGTCTTCAGCCAATTCGATTCATTCCACATCATATTAAGAAACAGTACCACACAAATGACAGGCAATGACCATTTCCAATAAGATACAATAATCCAATGATCTGACCACTACCCCTTGACATTCAATGGTGTTACCATCACTGAATCTACTACTATCAACATCCTGGATGTTCTCATTGACCAGAAACTCACCATATAAATATAGTAGTGACAACAGCAGGTCAGTGGCTAGAAGTACTGCGCCATGTAACTCACCTCCTGACTCCCAAAACCTGTCCATCGTCTACAACGCTGAAGTCAAGAGTGTGATGAAATATTCCCCACTTATCTGAATGACTGTAACTCCAACAACACTCAGGAAGCTGACACCATCTAGGACAAAGCGCCCCACCTGATTGGTACCACATCCACAAGCATCCACTCCCTTTACCACTAATGCTCAGTAGCAGCAGTGTGTACTATCTACGAGATACACTAGAGAAATTCACCAAAGATCATTAGACAGCACCTTCCAAACCAATGACCGTTTACATCTAGGAGGACAAGGGTAACAGATACATGACCACTCTCTGCAAGTTCATCTCCAAGCCACTCATCATCCTGCCTCAGATAAATATACCACCATTCTTTCACTGTCGCTGGGCCAAAATCCTAGAATTTCCTCCCTCAGGGCATTGTGGGTCTACTACAGCACATGGACTGCAATGGTTCAAGAAAGCAGATCGCCACCACCTTCAAAAGGGCATCGCGGATGGATAATACGTTTTGGCCAGCTAGCAAAAACCACTTCCCATGAGTGAATTTAAAAATCCAGAGAAGTTGCCCCTTTATGTCAAATATTTAAGTTCTGTAACTGATTCTCCTCAATTTCTGTTCTGTAAACGATCACGTCATCTTTCATGAATATTTATAAAGCTAAAAGCTGTGCTTTCTAAGCTTTTAATAACCTGCAGGTTTCTAACCAAACTCTCCTGATTTGGAAACTGTACAAAATAAACTAGTCCACTGAGGAAACTACTTCTTCCCTGACATAATCGTAAAGAAAACTCCTTGTTTATTTCCAAAAAATGATTTGGTCTGACTCCAGTTGTGTCTCCTCCCAAATACCCTACACCTTTCAATCTCTGGGGCGGGGTGGGGGTGGGTGTAAATGGGGTTTTCTGATTTAACATCAATCTTTGATTATAGTGAATTGAAAATAACCTGATGGTTTTCAATATTTATACATCTGTTGTAAACCGCCACAGCATAAAGATCTTATTCCATGAAATCTCTAGGGGTTTGCTGTCAGCTGCTCGCCAATACATGCTGAATTAAACAGCTGTTCTGGAAGAGCTGTCTGACCTAGGTATTTAAAAAAAAAATTCACATAAGTAGCCAATGCCCATGTGCCACTATTTTGAAGTCTGAGATCTAGATAAGGCAATATATATGCCGCACATCTTTCATTGCACAATAGATGCCTGAGTACTCCATCACCTGAAAACACCTCTCCAAACCAAAAATATTTTGACTTGAAACTACAACACTGTTACTTCCCTGTCACAGTCAAAATCTTGGAACTCCTGCCCTAACAGCATTGTGGCTGTACCTACATCAAATACACTGCAGCATTGCAAAACGTGGCTCATCACCACCAAAAAGGTAAATAGGGATGGTCAACCAATTCTGCCCTGCACCGACGACAACTATATCCTGTGAATGAAAAAAAACAAAAATGCGAAGTAATTAATTGGTTGTGAAGTGCCTTTGGATGCTCTGATGTTGTGAACAGCTTAGGGTAGGGGGATGGTATGTTGTAGTTATGTCACTGGACTTGTAAACCAGATCCTCAGGCGAATTTCTAAGTACCTGGTTTGAATCCCTGGTGGAAGATGGTGAGAACTGAATTCAATAAAATTTCTGAAATTAAAAGTTGCACCATGGTAACGTATAACCACAACCAATTTTCATAAAAATCTACCTGGTTTATTAGTAACCATTAATGATGTAAGAACAAAGAAAATTACAGCACAGGAACAGGCCCTTCGGCCCTCCAAGCCTGCGCTGATCCAGATCCTCTATCTAAACCTGTCACCTATTTTCCAAGGATCTGTGTCCCTCTGCTCCCTGCCCATTCATGTATCCGTCTAGATACATCTTAAATGACACTATTGTGCCTGCCTCCACCACCTCTGCTGGCAATGCGTTCCAGGCAGCCACCACCCTCTGCGTAAAGAATTTTCCATGCATATCTCCCTTAAACTTTTCCCCTCTCACCTTGAAATCGTGACCTCCTAGTAATTGAGCCCCCCACTCTGGGAAAAAGCTTCTCTCTATCCACCCTGTCTATACCAGGATTTAGTCCAGTCTACATGTGACTCTGGGCCCAGAGCAGTGTGGTTGATACTTAACTGCCCTCTGGGCAATCAGGGATAGGTAAAGAACGCTAGCCAGTCACACCTACATCATATTAACAAAATTTTTAAAATGCAAGTTGACCCTCGGACTTAGACTGCTTAACAGTTCCTTCAGTAAACATCAACATCACCAACCTAATATCTATGATACATTTGGAGTGATGCAGTTAATTTGGAGCCTCATTGCGCCAAGAAGTGAGAAAACTGGGTTCCAGTTTTGTGATGCCCTTCAGAGTTCAGTAATATCACATCGCTCAGTGACTACGTTTTCAGACAGAAAAACGTCACTTGAGCAAGGCAAATAAGAGCTGTCATGGACATCTGTATCCCCATATCAGTAACTCTGGGAGAGAAAAGGAACAACTTGGAAATTAATAGCTAAATGGTGAAAGTGTTGGGTTTTTGTTGGGTATTGGGAGTTATAGAGCTAACATGGAGCTGAAGAACAGCTCAAGCATAAGCCAATGGAATGGTGAGGTAGACTCAAGAGACTGAACGGCCTCCTTTTTCCAATGTTCCCAATAGGGAATTTGGACGACGTGCTCCCGTTTGGAAAATAGGCCGCAACTGAAAGATTTTACCAATTGAGCATAAACTCTTCCAGCAGTCAGAAAATTGGTGGAGGAATTTTAAACATTCGAATTAATAGTGAACTGCAAAGGGCAATGTGGAATTGTCTACCTGCTTTGAGGGAGTGGTGCACTTTTGGAGAAAATATTTCTGAAAGAGAAAAACATGGATATTTTTCAAAGTTTGGCCTCGTTACTGAATTTTTTTCTTACAATTTATGATCAGCAGGAAACCAGAACAGCCAGCGGGACAGACTGTCCCAGATAATGTGAGGGCTGAACAGTAATAATTCAGTGCAGTGATCTGTGATCTAAATATGGCCATGCTTAAAATATACATGCTCGGGGCTGCCTGCAGGAATAAGAGTGTGCACAATGGATTGTGACAAGTTTATCTGCCCCATCTCTCACAAAGTGGATGGTGTGGAAAGATTATGTTTTTAAAGTACATTCTTGTTCAGGCAAAAACAGCAACTTGAATTTGGGTAGTGACTTTTACACAGTAAAAACACCCCAAAGGCACTTTGCTGGAGTATTATCAAACAGAACCTGACTCTGAGTCACGTAAATAGGAACATTTTGTTGAAGCTGTTCATCCTGCCCCCGTCAGGACAGTTCACAAGAAATGCCAAAGTAAAGTACATTTACATTGTATGAGAGGAGAGAATTGACTGTTTGGTCGAGGTGTTGCCATGGAGAATTCACTAGTTAATGATGAACGGGCAGTTATAACTGCCAAACGTTGTTAGTTTTTACATCAGACAGGTGTTACTCCAGCATTACCCTGAGAAATAAACCAGGGAACAAACTGAATGGTATTTCGGGGCAAACACATTATCACATAAAGGGGTGGCAGATTTCCTTCCATAAAGGGCAATTGTGAACGAGGTATGTTTCTACAGCAATCGTAGAAACATAGAAAACAGCTGCAGGAGTAGGCCATTTGGCCCTTTGAGCCTGCTCTGCCATTCAATATGATTATGTCTGATCATGCAATCTCACTATCCCATTCCTGTCCCTCTCCCCATATCCCTTGATCCCTTTAGCCACAAGGGCCATGTCCAGCTCCCTCTTGAAAAATATCTAATGAACTGGCCCCAATAGCCTCCTGTGGGAGAGAAATCAATAATGGATTAATGTTCACTATTAAAAAGACTAGACTTTAAATTTAAAAAATTGAATTTAAATTCCACCAGCTCCCCTTTGATTTTAACCAGGGGAGGTGATGGTCTATTGGTTTAATCTGTTCAGCTCTCGTGTGACCCTTCCTCAGAATGTGTTTCCTAGGATCAGTTCTGAGTAAGGGTCACTTGACCCAAATCGTTAACTCTGATTTCTCTCCACGGATGCTGCCAGACTTACTGAGCTTTTCCAACAATTTCTGTTGTTGTTTCTGATTTACAACATCTGCAGTTCTTTTGGTTTTTATTAATCTGGAGACCCTGGTAATGTTCTGGGGACATGGGTTTGAATCCTGCCATTGCTGATTGTGGCATTTGAATTCAATAAATATCATGAGTTAAGAGTCAAATGGTGACCATAAAACCAGATGGAGGAAAGCAGAGATCTTGGAGGGTTGCAGAGATATGGAAAAGTGAGGCAACGGAGAGGTGGGAACACAAGAATGTGAATTTAAATTGTGCCATTGCTAGACTGGAAGCCTATGAAGGTCATCAACCCCATTTTGATAACTGAGTGGGAAGAATAAAGGGAGATTTACCTGTCTTATGTTGGAACCAGGACTTTGATGCTAGGTCAGGTGTTGGCGAATATCCATGCCTGGTTACTAACCAAAAAAAAAGCAGTTAGGGATGTACAACAAAGTGCTGGGTGACGAAAGATGTGAAGCAAACGCTGGCTTTATCAGTGACACTTATGTCCCTTGAAATCAAAGATTGATCAAGAAATGTTACGCCTTCTTGAACAATGAAGTTTGTCTGCTGGTGTTAATGATTTACTACAAAAGTTCATCGCAAGTGGAACATGGAGGGATCAAATGTGGTGCAATCACAAATACTAGATCACAATTTGAAACATTTCCAATGGGATGCCTATGTATGAAGCACATAACTGATGGGAAGCCTTTGTCGGATTCAATTCCAGTAATAGATTGTACAACACAATGAATCAGAGCTGACCACCCAGGTTTGCAGCAGTTAGTGCAGGAGGAGGAGTAGGAGGAGGCAAGAGTACCTCCATGTCATTTGCAGTATATTTGGATAAAGCTCAATTAAAATGTTTAACAACAGATCTCTTCAAGAGTTTATGGACTTCAATAGAAATCTATCTCTTTCCATTGCATATCAATCTGCCATGTCATCAAAAATGAATTACTTGCATTTATATAGTTTCACAACCTTACGATGTCCCAAAGGGCCTCTCATCCAGTCAGTTACTTTTGAAGTATAGTTACTGTTTTAATTTAGGAAATGCAACAGCCATTATTTGCACAGCAATATCCCAGAGGCAGTAAACTTGTATTGAGGAACTCATAAGCTTTAGTGATGTTAGTTGAAAAATAATTACTGAGTGAGTACTGTACCAGCAGAGATGCCGTCTTTTAAAGGCCCAATTCTTTCTTTTAGGTAGATATAAAAAAATCCCACAGAACTATTCTACAAGAATAAAGGACCTTTCCTGGTGACCTGATCTACAATACCCCTCAACTAACAACTAAAATAGATGAGCTTGACCTGTATTTTATTGCTGTCTTTGGGAGCTTCTGTCACTCTTCCTCTATGCAGCATCCTTGTTGCCTGAGGGTTAGCAATCATGGCTTATGCCATAATATCACTATGAGACAAGACAAGGCAGGAGGATCCAAATGTCAGGTGTTATAAAGCTTAGTTTGCATGGTTTTGTACTACTATCTGGCATTAACCAATGGAGTTTCCCGATGTCTTGTCGGAGTGTGCTGTGAACAAATTGGCTCTGGGATCATGGTTGATGGTTGCTCCAATGTTTGCCAGGCTGCAAACTAAAATTGACAGGTTCATTCTCAAGGAGTGTGTGATTGAGGTGTTCTGTGCATGCTTGAAATGTTTCATTCATGGTACGCGGGCATCACTGGCAGGCCAACATTTATTCCTGAGCCCTCATTACCCTTGAGAAAGTGGTGGTCTATCGCTTCCTTGAACTGTTTCAGGCCATGTTGTCTGTAGACCCACAATACTGTTAGGATGGCAGTTTGAGGATTTTGACTCAGCAACACTGAAGGAACAGCAATATATTTCCAAATGCAGATACTGAATGCTTTGGAGAGGAACTTGTATTTGGTGGTCTTCCTATCTATCTACCACCCCATCCTTACAAATGGTTGTGATTGTGAGATTGGAAGATGCTGTACAAAGAACTTTGGAAAAAATCTTCAGTGCATCTTGTGGAGGGGACATGCTACTCGTTGATGGAGAGACTGAATGTTTGTGGATGTGGTACTTTGTCCTGGATGGTATCAATCTTCTTGAGTGGTGTTGAAGCTGCACCCATCCAGGCAAGTGGGGGTATTCCATCACACTCCTGACTTGTGCCTTCTAGATGGTGAACAGGATTTGGGGAGTCAGGAAGTGAGTTACTTGCTGCAGAATTCCTAGCCTCTGACTTGCTCATGTAGCCACAGTATTTATATGGCCAGTCCAGTTTCTGGTTAATGGGAATCCCAAAAATATTGATAGTGGCAAATTCATCGAAGCTAATTGTCAGCTCAAGCCTTGTTTATTGTTCAGGCCTTTCTACATCTGGACATGGACTACTTCAGTATCTGAGGAGTCGCGAATGGTGCTGAACTTTGTGCAATCATCAGTGAATACCCCCACTTCTGACCTTATGATGAGGGGAAGGTCATTGATGAAGCAGCTGAAGATGGTTGGGCTTAGGACTCTACCCTGATAAATACCCACAGTGATGTCGGGAGCTGAAATGGCTGACGTTCAACAACCACAACCTTCTTCCTTTGCTTCCAGGCATGATTCCAAGAGAGCTTCCTCCCTGATTACCAATGACTCTAATAAAAGCAAAATAATGCAAATGCTGGCATTCTGAGTTATCAAAATGGGGTTGATGACCTTCACAGGCTTCCAGTCTAGCAATGGCACAATTTAAATTCACATTCTTGTGTTCCCATCTCTCCATTGCCTCACTTTTCCTTATCCCTGCAACCCTCCAAGATCTCTGCCTTCCTCCATCTGAGATAAAAAACAGAAAATGCTGGTGAAATATAGCAGGTCGGGCGGCATCCGCAGAGAGAGAAATAAAGTGAAAGCTTCAAATCCAAAGACTTTTCTTTGGAGTTGAAGAGGGCTGGAAATAATGTTTTTTTGCTGTTGATAAATGTGGAGGAGGAATGAATGCAACAGATTGTGAGAGTGCCCAGAGCAAAAGACAAAGGAAGTGCTAATGGTGATAAAGGAAAGACTGAGATGTCAAATGTGTGTGAACAGTATGCTGGAACAGAAGAAAATAGGTCAGCTCTGTTCAGAGCACTTTACACCCTTCAGGATTTAATACTGAGCTCAACAACTTCAGAGCACAAACATTATCCTTCATTTTAATTAGTTCCTCTTGTGAAATCCTTCAAGTTGGATAATACCCATTACACCAGGCGATAGCAAGAAATGCAGATGCTGGCGTCAGAGTCGATACAGTGAGGAGCTGGAGGAACACAGCAGGTCAGGCAGCATCAGAGGCACAGGAGAGTCGACATTTCAGGCCTAGACCCTTCACCAGTCCTGATGAAGTGTCTAGGTCTGAAACATTGACTCTCCTGCTCCTCTGATGCTGCCTGACCTGCTGTGTTCCTCCAGCTCCACACTGTATTGACCTGTAACACCAGTATTGGCAGTGATGCAGTTGACTTCAAGATTCTTGGCCTTGCAAGTTAACTGTTAGGCTTTTGTCCTGTTTTCTTTTCTCAGTGGTGACTTCACTGGTTTGCTTGGCTTCCAGCACTCAGAGCAAGAAAAAGTCTTTTGTTTTTAACCTGCAGTGCAGAAGTGTCTAATGGATGTCCCTGAGCTGTGATCTTTATAGCAAAATAGTCCATACTAGCACATCAGCCATTACTACTCATAACCCAGGAGTTGCAGTTGGTTTTTAGGGTTTTCTTGGTTATTCCTGGAAAAGTATGCCACAAACATGTTTGCAGTTTGGGGCATAATACACAGGATTCAATAAGAGGCGGTAATTAAAATGTAGGATAATATTCATGCTCTGAAGTTGTTGAACTCAGTATTAAGCCCTAAAGGTTGTAAAGTGCTCTCAACAGAGCTGACCTGTTTTCTCCTATTCCAACATACTGTTCACACTGATTTGACATCACGGTTTTTCTTTTATTACCATTAACACATCCTTTGTCTTTTGCTCTAGGCACCCTCACAATCTGCTGCACCTATTCCTCCTCCACCTTTATCAACAGCAAAGGAAACCATTGTTTTCCAGGCCCCTTCCATTCCAAAGAAGAGTTTTTGGCTTTGAAGCTTTCACTTTGTTTCTCTCTCCAAAGATGCTCCCAGACCTGCTAAATTACTCCAGCATTTTCTGTTTTTATCTCAGAATGCCAGTATTTGCACTGTTCTACTTTTATTACTGTCAGGAAGCAAACTCTCTGCTGGTTGTGGTCATACCTGGCACATAGGAAGATGGTTGTGGTTGTTAGAGGTCAGTCGTCTCATCTCAAGGACATCTTTGCAGGAGTTCCTCAGGGTAATGTCCTAGCCCAATCATCTACAGCTGCTTCATCAATGACCTTCCCTCTAGCTTTTAGTTTGACCAATTTTCTGTCAAGCCCAGTTTCTATGGCTGTGGGTCAATTTAGAATGTCCAATTTTATGCCTGTGGTCAACTCCATTTTGATTTAACACCTGGTTAGAGACAAAAAAAAACTGCAGGTGCTAGAATCTAATGCAGACAAACAGGAGGCTGGAAGAACACAGCAGGCCAGGCAGCATCTGGAGGAAAAGAGCAGTCAACGTTTTGGGTATTACCCTTCATCAGGACTCCAGGTGTTAAATCAAAATGGAGTCGACCACAGGCTTAAAATTGGACTTTCCGAATTGACCCACAGCCAGATAAACTGGGTCTGACAGAAAATTGGTCAAACTAAAGGATAGAGGAAAGTTTCTGTAGAGTTTTCACAAAAATTCCACATTTTATTATATTCCTCTAAAAATGAATCTCAGCCGTTCCACATTTTTATAACTTATTGATGAGTGTGTGTATCTTTAATGAATTCTGTATTAATTGGTCCTAAATCCTTTTGCTCCTCCACTCCAGCTAGATTCTCAATATACGGCTTCCTCATTCTTCCAGCCTAAACCTTCAATACAGGATGTTATTAAGCCAGTGATCTAAACCAACTATTGCAGTGCAAATGATGCCATGAATATTTGCCCTGATGATGTTTCACAGTGAGGGTCTGATAAATCCCTGCGGTTTCCTGCCAGTCTGGTATAGGTGACACAGTCCGTGTGAGCAAAGACATGCTCTTCAGACATCCACTGGGCTGCCTCAGAAAACCTATATCAGTCTTGAGTGGGAGGAACATTCCAGGAAGCTGTTTATCAGTTTCTGTCCAAACAGTGTTCTATTCTTGTCACTTCCTCTTCTTCAAATTGCATTCGCGGTCTGTGAGGTTAACACATGTTCCAATTGCACATGGGTGTCAGCAAAGTCTTCCTTAAAGGGTAAAATAAGTTTGTGTGTGTGTGTGTGTGTGTGTGTGTGTGTGAGAGAGAGAGAGAGAGAGAGAGACAGACAGGGAATGAGAGAGGAAGAAGAACACCTTTTAAAAATTTACTCATGGGCATTGCTGGCTGGGCTGTCCTTAGTTGACCTTGGGAAGGTGGTGGTGGTAATGATATAATTAAATATCAAGCAGATTCAAGCTTCTAGCGCCATCTCACTCCAGTGGATCACAAAGTTCACAAGCTCTTTCTTCTCCCTTTGAAGAAAACATTTAATTATTTGTTGCTAGAGATAATTGAAGTATGTGAGGAATCTGCTCTCTGCCCAGCTTTGCTGAGGGTCTCTGCCCCTGTGGGAGAACTGTTCCTCAGGCACCTTTCCTCCTTTGTCCCTGTCCCTCCACATGTAATGGAGGACAGTCACATTGATGCGCAATACCAAGATGAGGGTGTTATATCAATCACATGGCCAAATAAGGCTTGCTCTGTGGAATTATCCAGAATGTGCTAGTGATGTGATTATCTCATTTCCTCTCGTGTTATAAGTCAGTGGCATGAATCATCAGTTCATCAGCAGATTAGCAAAGCATTAGGTGGTGGGATTGTATGGGATTGATTAATGAGCTTTCCTTTGGGATTGAGATGGGAGCACATGATGTGCTTTCAGTGCCCATGTTTCCTGAACACAACTCCTTTGTAAAAGCCTGACTTTGACAGAAACTTGTTTGTTTTCAAATGCACGTGCAGCTCTTGTTTCCTGAACTCTGGATCCTTACATGGAGCATTCCTTGAAATCCTGTGGAATTGTGTTTGCGTAATTGCATGATTACAGACAAGAAGTGCGTCTAAATGAGATTTGATGTGCGAATGCAGGGAGGTCTACACTCTACTCCTTTTACAGCTCAGTAACAGTACTCCCACCACTCACTCCACAAAAATGAACACCTAATCCAGGCTAACACATCCACTGCAGTACTGAAGGAGTGCTGCACTGTGAGAGATGCTGTCTTTCAAATGAAGAACTAAACCAAAATCCACTCTGCCGTTTCAAAGGATGCCAAAAGATTACAAGGTGCCTATTTTAAAGGTCTTAAAGAGAATTCTCTTTGAGACCTGGCAAATATTTATGCCTCACTCAATACCTAAATGCACTTTACCTGTCATTAAGACCTTGGTTTTTCTGGGAATTTTGCTGTGCAACCTTGTAACTGCACTTAAGAAGTTTCATTTTGATTGTACAGAGTTTTTGGAGTCCTTATATAAATGCAAGTCATTATTTGCTATTGAAACTGGAGAGGCAAAAGGCTAAACCAGCTGGAATTTGTTTTTTTGTCCTAGGCTGAATTCTGATCAGTGATTTTATTTATACTTCTGAATATTTAACTAAACTATGATGGGGGTATCAGATTTCTTTGTCTACTTTCAAGGTTCTTGTTGACAGTAGAGGTCTGGTCTATAAAAGAACATTTGTGGTAGATGTGGTTGACGTGTTTCTCTGCTGGGTCACTAACTGTGTTTACTTCCCAGTGTGGCCCTGTCTCGGTACAGACGGGGGATGCATGCAGGTTTGCGCATTGACCTTGGGCTGGCTAACTTTGTATTAGGACACCATGTTGCTGAAATGTCCTCTAAAAAAAGGAATCAGTGACTTCTTTAAATATTCAACTCATTGGACAAATACTACTACAGTCTATAACATCCAGAAAGGTTGCCAAAGCAACAGAGGGACATCAGTCATCTTTTTGGAAATTATATATGCTAAGCTACTGGGTGTAGGTAACATTTGGGCTGTAAGTGTCAAGTGGTGCATTGTGTTGTGTCCCTACCCCTGACCCAGTAGGTCTGGACTTAGAGTTACGGAAGATGTGTTTGTAAATGCAGACAGTCAGATTGAGTTTGTAATCCCTTCCAACATGCGCCAAAGGCTGATGGTGAGAGCAGGGAAGGCTCCTGTTCGGCTTTGAGATGGAAGAATGTTGGATCCTCTGCAATCGCAGTCCATAGCTCCACACTCCAGAGTAACTTGGACTCCCAGGGTGAGCTGGAACACACCAGTACCAGGCCAGAAATCACACATCACACACATCCAACAGGTTGACTTGAAAACACAAGCTTTCATAGCCCCACTCCTTCAGGTATTAGTGAGAGAGGTAGTTTCAGACACAGAATTTATAAGTAAAGGATGAAAGGGTCACACCACTGATCAGGATGTATTAAATAAACCTGAGATACTGTTAAATCTTCAATCAGTTAGAAGGTTCTAATTCATTAATATGTATATGTAAATCCCCGAATTCCTTACAAGTCACTGTCTTGAGAGAACTAAAGGTTTTATCAGTGTAAAAAAGAGGTGACATTTGAAGTCAGACAATATATGTTAGGTGTGAAGCCTTGTTTAGAATCTGTCTGCATTTTGATTTGGAGTCAGACTGGTTTTATTTCTAAAGTAGGAATTTATAAATTGCCACATTGACTGACTATTTATAAATTGTGTGCTTTTTGAACAAAATAGAATGTATCTGCAAATATAAATTCACCTTCTAACTGATTGAAGATTTAATAGTATCTCTAGTTTGTTTAATTCATTGTAATCAGTGATGTGACCCTTTGATCGCTTACTTATAAATTCTGTGTCTGATAGTACCTCTCTCACTAACGCCTGAAGAAGGAGTAAGGCTCCAAACACTTGCAGTTTCAAATAAATCTGTTGGACTATAACCTGGTGTCGTGTGATTTCTGACCTTGTCCACCCCAGTCCAACACCGGCACCTCCACATCATGGATACCACTATCAATAAGTGTCCAACTCACCTGATCGAGCGGGTGTTTACTCCCTCTGTTTGAGAGAGAGTTGAACTGGTTCCTATCTGGGCCAGAGACAGCATCAGATTGAAGGTCTTTATGGACAACATTTGGGCCATGTGTAACTCAGAACAAAGTTTCAATCACTGGAAGGGTTCAGAAAGGAGTTCCCAATAGCATTTCTGCCCTTATTGGCCTTGGGCTTTCTTATTCTTTCTTCTTTTTTCTGGGGATTGCAAAGTTGTGATTGAAGGAGGGGATGAGATAGGAAAGGGGACTCATTGAGATATTCTCTTCATGGTATGGGACAGGCCAGCTGGTCTTTTCATGGCCTTGGCCTCAGTTAATTCCATATCCAAAAGACAACACCTCCAACAGTGCCGCATTCCCTCTGTATCACACTGGGACTTTTGCGCTTAAATCCTGGACTGGGAAATGACCCTTGAGACTCTACCCACTGAGCTACAACTGACCCAACCGCCAAAGGACTCGTCATCGACTCTTTACTCTCAGCAATTGAGAGCGCTCTCACCCTTCTCTTTGTGTAACTCACATGGGTGACATCTCTCCCATCAAATTCAGTGGCAGAGTACACCCGCTTCTACTCAATGGGCGAATACCTCGGCCTAAACACCAGCAAGAGGAATTTCAGACAGATGTGTTTATCTCTGCGCTGCTCACATTCCACTATATTATCTCAGGACTCTGGAGTCTTTATTCTAATGGTACAAAGCAGTCTGTGAGGGGAATTCAGTACCTTCCAGGATTGCAATT
Source organism: Ginglymostoma cirratum (assembly GCA_024137785.1). Classification (NCBI taxonomy): domain Eukaryota; kingdom Metazoa; phylum Chordata; class Chondrichthyes; order Orectolobiformes; family Ginglymostomatidae; genus Ginglymostoma; species Ginglymostoma cirratum. The sequence continues at coordinate 3,861,414 of JAHRHZ010000027.1, forward strand.
GCTGGCCTACACAATAGACCAGGTGCAGAAATAAACTCTCCCTAATCCCCTTTGACAGCACACTCTGACTTCAGAGCATCCCCTCACTGCACCAGGCTCCCATTTCCATTCAGTACACCTGCAATTTGGGCTGAATTATGACCATGGACACACCTACCAGGAAATATGTTTGTAATGCCCAGACTCCATGTGGGTCCTTACCACCTGGTGCACAAGAAGATTCCATTTCAACAGTCTGACCTCATCTGAACACAGAGCAACAGAGTGGAAAGAACAGTATTCCTTACTGATAACATCACTCTGCTCTATCCTGATGGATAATTACAAACATTTCTGTTGTAAAGTGTATAATATCAAAATAGCTCATTTCCTATTGCAGCTAATGATAGCTTTTGATTAGTAAATGCTCTGTCATTATAATATCATTGCCTTAGGCCTCTGGGAAAATACTTCCGGAAACAATGTCTTTGCATGGAATGAGAATATTTGCTGCTGAGCTCCAGCTCAGAAAAAGATCCAATATTGCCCAACAGTATTGATATTTGGTGGAATATTGATGATAGTGAGAGGTTCTTTCTCCTGGTCAGTGAGGTAGTAATAGAGGACGTCAAGTCAAGATGATCAGATAATGAGGTACATAATGGTTACAAAAACAAGTACAGGGGCTAATTTGGAATAGCTAACACTTTTCTGCACTGTCAAAGAATTATAGATATTTAGACCATTCAAGGAGGCCATTCGGCCTTCATTATCTGCGCCAACCTAGAAATGTGTGGAGGTGCTGGTGTTGGACTGGGGTGGACAAAGTCAGAAGTCACACGATACTAG
>JAHRHZ010000027.1:3862641-3944139 GCA_024137785.1 Ginglymostoma cirratum
CAACAGGTTTATTTGAAATCACAAGCTTTCGGAGCACTGCTCCTTCAGGTGAGGTACTTCACCTGACAAAGGGGCAGCACTCCGATAGCTTGTGAATTCAAATAAACCTGTTGGACTATAACCTGGAATCGTGTGACTTCTGACTTTAGCTTTGAAAGAGGCATCCAGCTCATGTTAGATAACAAGGTGTGGAGCTGGATGAACACAGCACGCCCAGCAGCATCAGAGGAGCAGGAAAGCTGACGTTTTGGGCCTAGACCCTTCTTCAGCTTTCCTGCTGCTCTGATGCTGCTTGGCCTGCTGTATTCATCCAGCTCTACACCTTGTTATCTCAGATTCTCCAGCATCTGCAGTTCCTACTATCTCTCCAGCTCATGTTGCTTATCCCTGTAGGTTGCAGGTCTTTAAGTGCTTAGCCTGGTGTTTCTGAAAAGCCATGGAGTGGTGTTCAACATAGACGAGCACAGAGGGAGGACGGTATGTGGTTTCCTTGGAGGTTTTCTTGCCCATGTTTGACCTGATGCCATGACACTTCATGGGATCCAAGGCCAATGTTGAGGACTCCCAGGGCAACTCCCTCCTGACTGTAAACCTCTGTGATGCCACCTCTTCTGACAATGCACCCTCTAATTTGTTTTTTCCATTGCGTAGATCTCCCAGGTCCATGTGTAGCATGGACGGAATGTTGGAGGAATCCCAGAGTAGCCCTGTGGCCTCGCAGCTTACTAGGAATGTTGCTTATGGGCCTGTGCTGGCAGTGGGATGGATCCATACCCAGGGATGGTGATGGTGGTGTCTGGGATGTAATGTGTAAGATATAAATCCACGAGTATGACTATACTATTTTTGCTTGCTGGGTCTGTGAGACAGCTCTCTCAATTTTGGTACAAGCTCCCAGATGTTAGTAAGGAGAACCCTGCAGGATCAATGGGGCTGAGTTTGCTGTTGTTCCAGTGACCCAGTTGGTGCTAGGTAGTTCTTTCACTATCATTCTTTTTTGAGACTTCTTAGTGGTTTGGTGTAACTGAGTGGCTTGTTAGGCCATTTCAGAGAGCAATTAAGAATCACATGGTAGGCTAGACTAGATAAGGAGGGCATTTATGGAATAAATTGCCAGAGGAAGTGGTGGATACATGTACAGTTATAACATTTAAAAGATATTCGGACAGGTACGTGAATAGGAAAGATTTAGAGGGCTATGGGCCAAATGCAGGCAAGTGGGACTAGTTTGGGAAACTTGGTCAGCATGGAAGAGTTGGACTGAAGGGTCTGTTTCCGTGCTTTATGACTTTATATCTATGAGTCTATTTCCTTCCCTGAAGGCATTATTGAACTAAATGTGTTTTTATGATAATTGACAATGGTTTCCTGGTCAAATTAGGCTTTTAATTCCAGTTTTTTCACAAAATTCCAAATTCCAATTCAAATCTTCACATCACTAGATGAGGGAAAACCTCTTAGTCTAAATGATCATCAATTATTTCTCAAAAACACATGATTTGGTTATCTACAGGACGGGGCTGTAAGACATTTTTGCTCTCCCTTCTCTGTGTTACCTGTTGCTGCTGTTGTAAGTGGCCATGAGGGAATCTGACTTCATGGTACTGTTGCCTTACGTAAATATCATGCTGATCCTCACTTTCTGGACTTAAATGTTACAAATGCCAATTTAGCCAAGATGCTGGGATTCTTGGTGTTTCAAGCTGTGGCAAGTAGTAAAGCAGGAACAAATATCACCTCTCTATTCATCTTTCGTGATATGGGCCAAACACGGATAAGTGGGACTAGTTTAGTTGGGAAACTTGGCCGGTGTAGACAAGTTGGACCAAATGGTCTGTTTTTGTGCAGTATGACTGTATGACCCTCTATAACTCATTGATAATTGAGATTGCCATGTTTCTGCTGTATTTCCTAAATCAGACACTACTTCTCAATAGATTTTAATCTTGCTCTAAAGCACTTTGAAAGTCATCAAGGAGGCTACAGAAATGCAGGCATTTTCTTGTGATGGAGAAGTTTGAGTATTATCAGTGGCAATTTCCACCAGCAAAGCAATAGCAAACTGGTGAACACGCCTGAGTGACATTGTCTGAGGCCATAGCAGTGACACCTACAACAATTCCATGTGGGTGTAACATGTGCATTTGTCATTTCTCGATTTCTCCATCTCCACTTTTGTCCAATCAGCTTCCACAGATTGTCGATTCCTTAAGACAAGTTTGTTCACTGGGGATGCTACATCATTGCAAGCTGTTGCTATTCTTCTGCTTTGCTGCCCATAAGATGGTTTAGTCATTTAGACATTAGTTACCCAATGTGTCAGATTCTGTTCTGATTCTTTACTGAGTGAGTTGCGGGTGTGCCTCAGGGATGGCCTTTGTTTTGTGCGGTAGAATCACTGAGGCAATAAGTAATCTCAACAGCTGCAATGAGAATTTTGTACAACCTCAGCTGTGCAGAAACATGCGAGGGAGTGATGGGAAAAATAAGCTTTCATTTACGTAGACATCAGGTTGTCTGAAAGTACTTTACAATGTGTACAGCTCTTTTCATTTGATGTCTGACCATAACAGATAGGAGTAGGACACATGGTCTATTGAGTCTGCTTCACCATTCAATATGACCATAGCCAGTATGGGACTTCATCTCCACTTTCCCTGTGCAGTCCCTGTTAATGTGTAGCACTGGGGTTCTCACACATAATCTGCTTTTGAAATGGATTCATAAACACCAACTTTCCCATCCGCATTATAACCTATAATAATTAGAGTCTTTTGGACACATGATGTGAAAGTGCTGCACATCGAGAGTGTTATAAAAATGCTTGTTAGCAGACAGGCAGTTATTACTTACAGATATTTCCTTGTAGTTTACCTACAGAGACAGTGATTCCACCTGCTGCTCGCTGCATTCCTGCATTCCACTCCTCTCCCAGGAGAGAAAGCCAGCCTACTCCACAGGGGACACTCGTTCATTCAGTCCTGGATTGCAGCCATCTCTGGCTAGTTTAACGTAGAATATAGAGCATAAAACAGCACAGCACAGTACAGGTCCTTTGGCTCACGATGTTGTGCCGACCTATTCTCACACTAAGATCAAACTACCCTGCATACCCTACATTTTCTTATCCTCCATGTACCTATCCGAGAATCGCTTAAAAGTCTCTAAAGTATATGACTCAATCGAACATTTAATGCCCACCTTTCATTGCACAGAGGGCAGTTAGGAGTCAACCACATTGCAGTGAGCCCTCTGGCCCGATGGGGTAAGGACAGCAGATTTCTGTCCCGAATGGACCCTTGTGAACCTGAAGGGTTTTAACAGCAGTGTTTCTTGGTCACTGTCAGCCCCAAGACGTAACCAAGCAAACCTCCACCTGCTCAGGAGATCACCCCTAAGGCCATCTCTGATGTTGTAGCAGCTGGAAACACTCTCCAGATCCCAGTTTGAGAGACACTGGCAGAGGATGTGTGAAAAGTGTGCACTGCAAGATCCCACAAACAACAACTTAACACTGGCTAGATGCTCTGTGTTGTTTTAACACTGCTTGATGGGTAAAGGTTGGCAAGAACACCTGGGAGAAGTCTCGTTTCCACTCTTGGATGGCACCGTGCAATCTTTTGAGGAGGCGATAGGGCCTCTGATTGACATCTGATGTGTAAGGTGTCACCTCCAAGAGCGCAGTGCTCCCTTAGTGCTGGTGCTGAGCACAAATAATAAAGGAACAAGGATCTTGTACAGGGGCCAGCACATGTGCCTGAGAATGACTATTTCCAAACAGGAAATTGATATTTTCAAGAAACCAAAATATCACAGAATTGATACATTGTGGAAGAGGCCGGTTCTAGCAAGGACTTTAAATCAACAAATGACCATTCTGGAAGATGTGCGTTTCCATGGGATGGACTCCCTTTGTGAAAACCTGTGGCCAGTGTTAATTAGAGATAACAAGGTGTAGAGCTGGATGGACACAGCAGGCCAAGCAGCATCATAGAAGCAGGAAAGCTTGACGTTTCGGGCCTAGACCCTTCTTCAGAAATGGGGGAGGGGAAGGAGGTTCTGAAATAAACAGGGAGACAGGGGGAGGCGGATAGAAGATGGATAGAGGAGAAGATAGGTGGAGAAAAGATGGACAGGTCAGGGAGGCAGGGATGGAGCCAGTAAAGGTGAGTGTAGGTGGGGAGGTAGGGAGGAGATAGGTCAGTCTAGGGAGGACGGACAGGTCGAGCGGGCGGGATGAGGTTAGTAGGTAGGAGATGGGGTTGGGGCTTGAGGTGAGAGGAGGGGATAAGTGGAAGGACAGGTTAGGGAGGCGGGGATGAGCTGGGCTGGTTTTGGGATGTGGTAGGGGGAGGGGAGATTTTGAAGCTTGTTGACAGAGTGATCTTACTGCACTGATGATTGCTTTCATCACGAGCATAAAATTTATTTTTTTTATATATGTATTCATTCATGGGATGTAGACATCGCAGGCTAATCCAGCATTTATTGGCCATCCCTGATTGCCCCGAGGCAGTAAAAAGTCAACCACATTGCTGTGGGTCTGGAGTCACACGTAAGCCAGACCAGGTAAGGGTGGCAGCTTCCTTCCCCTAAAGGACATGAGTGAAATCCTAACTGCTTCACAACAATCAACAACAGTTTCATGGTCATCATTCGACTCTTAATTCCAGATTCTTATTGAATCCAAATTCTACCATCCATCATGGCAGGATTCAAACCCAGATCCTCAGAACCTGTGTCTCTGGATTAATAGTCTAGCGATAATACCACCCATTATTGTTTCATTCTGTAAGTATGATTGACGGACTATCTGGTGCCCAAAACCCGGACCTGATGTAAGATTTGAGTGTGTCTGACCAGCTGGTTTCTTCTCCTGAAACACTGCTTGGTGTTACACCTACCAGCGAATATCTCAAAGGAAACTCCACTTCTCCACAATGTCCTGAGGAAAACATATTTACAATTATTCCAACCTTATCATTCTAACATGCCCCATAATGACAACCTGGACCTTTAATCAGACTGTGGTAACGAGATCAGTTTTGAAGGAGAAGTGTTTGAGTGAATTGATGATATATTGAGTCACAGGTGGTCTTTTCCAATCTGAATATGTGTTTCAACCACATGCCAAGACGTTTTATCTGTGAAGAGATACAATTAGCCAATCCTGGCTGCTCTTGAGTGCCTTTGAAAAGAATTGATCAACTTTTTTTTCTATTTTGATGGTTATAGTCTCACCCTTAGTCTCGCCTCCCCTTTCCCCTTTCTTCATTGTGTTCTTCTCATGTGTATTCATTACAAGGGCTGCCCCCAGGCAGTCTGACAAGATTTGATGAGTGTGGGAATGTGGACAATTGCCTTTCTCACTCACCTTCACGACAGGTAGGAGTTATTCAGCTCAAAATGCTCCTACATTACTGGAGTGCAGCAGTCTGGAGGAATTTACTGCTCCCAGCACTGACAGCATTCCTCTGTACCCAACTCACCTAAACCTTGACCATCCACATCCCAGTTGCTGATACATTTGCTATCCTATAGGAAAAACAAAATTTATGTGGATTCTGGAGATCTGACATTAAAACAACAATCGTCGGAAAAACTCAGCAGGTCTGGGGAGACAGAAACATTTTGATTCATACACGACGCTTCTAGACACAAGTTTACTCTACCCTTGCCCAGTTTATGAGGTGCTTCCTTTTGGATTTTTAAAAAATTCACTCATGGGACATAAGTGTCTCTGCCTGGGTATTGCCCATCCCTGGTTGCCCTTGAGAACGTGGTGGTGAGCTGCCTTCTTGAACCAGTGCTGTCCATGTGCTGTAGGTGGACCCACAATGCCCTTAGGGAGGGAATTTTAGAATTTTGACCCAATGACAAAGAAGGAACTGCGATATATTTGCAAGTCAGGATGGTGAGTGGCTTGGAGGTGGACTTGCAGGTGGTGATGTTCCCATGTATCTGCTGCCCTCATCCTTCTAGATGGACGTGGTTGTGGTTTGGCAGATGCTGTCTAAGAATTTTTGGCAAATTTCTGCAGTTCATCTTGTAGATAGTACATACTGCTACTGCTGAGTGTCAGTTGTCGAGGGAGTGGATGCTTGTGGATGTGGTGCCATTCAAGTGGGTTGCTTTGTCCTGGATGATGGTATGTTTCTTGAATATTATTGAATAAGAGAAGTTCTCATCTCCCTTGGGTGGATATGAAAGACTCCCCCATCCATTATGTTGGAAGCAAACAGAAGCATTCTCCCTGATGTCCTGACTAAAGTTTATTCCTCCAACAACATCTAAAACAAATGATCTGCTCAAAATCAAGATATTGCTGGTGGAACTCTCTTGCCACCAAATTTCCTAGCTTCTAACCTGTTCTGGTAGCCATAGTGTTTATCTGGCTACTCCAGTCAGTTTCTGGTGAATGGGAACTCCCAGGATGTTGATAGTGGAGGATTGAGTGGCAGTAGTACCATTAAACATCAAGGAATGATGGTTAGATCATCTCCTGTTGGAGATGGTCATTGCCTGGCATTTGTGTTCTACAATGTTACTTGCCACTTGGATATTGTCCAGTTCTTGCTGCTTTTGAACATGGATTGCTTCAGTATCTGAGGAGTCACAAATGGTGCAAAATATTGTGCAATCATTGGTGAATATCCCCACTTCTGACTCTATGATGGAGGGGAGATCATTGATCAAGCAGCTGAAGATGGTTGGGTCTAGACACTACCCTGAGGAATTCCTGCAGAGATGTCCTAGAACTGAGATGACTGACCTTCAACACCACAACATCTTCCTATGTGCTACATTTGATTCCAAACACCTGAGAGTTTTCCCTATGATTCGCATTATTAACTCTAGATTTGCCTAATCAAATATGACTTTGATGTAAGTTCTCATCTCCCTTCTGAAGTTCTGCTCTTTTGTCCATGTTTGAACTAAGGCTGTAATGAGGTCAGGAGCTGAGTGGCTCTGGTGGGACCCAAACTGGGCATCACTGAACAGGTTATTACTGAGCAGGTGCTGCTTGATAGCACTGTTGATGACACCTTCCATCACTTTACTGATGATCGGGAGTAGACTGAGTAGACTGATGTGATGGTAATTAGCCAGGTTAGAGTTATGTACAGGATATACCTGAACAATTTTCCATATTGCCGGATAGATACCAGTGTTGTAACTTTACTGGAACAGCCTGGCAAGTGTCATGATATGTTCTGGAGCACAAGTCTTCAGTACTGTTGCCAGAATGTTGTTAGGGCCTGTAGCTTTTGCAGTATCAACCACCTCTAGCTGTTCCTTGATATCAGATGGAGTGAATTGAATTGGCTGATGACTGGCATCTGTGATGCTAGGGTCCACTGAAGAGGCCAAGATGGATCATCCACTCAGCACTTCTGGCTGATGGTTGTAGCAAATGTTTCAGCCTTAAATGTTGCATCGAAATGCTGGGCATGTTGATACAACGTGGTCAAGTATGTTTCTCCCTCTTGTTGGTTCCCTCATTATCCGCAGCTGACCCAGTTCAGTGGGTATGTCCTTTAGGACCTTACCAGCTCAATCAGTAGTGTTGCTGCTGAGCCACTGTTGGCTTTGTACGTTGAAATCCCACAACCAGAGTACGTTCTGTGCTCTTGACACCCCCACTGCTTCCTCTAAGTGTTATTCAACATGGAGGGAGCACTGCTTCATTAGCTGAGGGAGGAGATGGAGTAAGGTGGGAGGTGATACGTGGTCATTTGCAGAAGGCTTTCTTTCCTGTATTTGACCTGGTGCCATGGGGAGCAGAGTGAGGACTCCCAGCCACCCCCATCCTGATTGTATAGCACTGTGCCTCCACCTCTGCTAGGTTTGTCCTGTTAGCGGGACAGAACATAGCCGGGAATGGTGATAGTATCATCTGGGACATTGACTAGTCTGTGAGATAGCTCTCCCAGTTTTGGTACTTGTGCACAGATATTAGTAAGGAAGATTATGCAGGGTTGACAGGACTGTGTTTGCTGTTGTCTTTTCCAGTGCCAAGTTCAATATCAGGTGATCCATCTGGTTTCATTGCATTTTTACAACTGAGTGTCTTTTGGGGCCTTTTCAGTGGGCAGTTAAATGTGAAGCCTGCTTTGGACCTGGATTTATACAGCCAGACTGGGTAAAGATGTGAGATCTCCTTCCGTAAAGTCCGATAGTGACCTGGATAGGTTCTTATAGAACATAAAACATAGAACATAGAACAGTACAGCATAATACAGGCCTTTTGGCCCACGGTGTTGTGCCAACCTATTATCCTACTAAGATCAATCTATCCTGCATACCCTACATTTTACTATCCTCCATGTGCCTACCCAAGAGTCGCTTAAAAGTCTCTAAAGTATCTGACTCCACTACCACTGCTGGCAGCACATTCCACACGCTGACCACTCTCTGTGTGAAGAACCTACCTCTGACATCTCCCCTATTCCTTCCTCCAATACCTAAAAATTATGTCCCCTCATAATAGTCATTTCTACCCTGGGAAAAAGTCTCTGACTATCCACTCTATCTATGCCTCTCATCATCTTGTAAACCCCTATCAAGTCACCTCTCATCCTTCTTCGCTCCAATGAGAAGAGCCCTAGCTCCCTCCAACCTTTCCTCATAAGACCTGCCCTCCAGTCAGGTCAATCTCCTCTGCACCCTCTCTAAAGCTTCCACATCCTTCCTGTAATGAGGTGACCAGAGGTGAACACAATATTCCAAGTGTGGTCTTACCAGAGTTTTATAGAGCTGCAGCATAACCTCACAGCTCTTAAACTCAATTCCCCTGCCAATGAGAGACAACAGACCATACGCCTTCTTTACAACCCTATGAATTTCTGACAATCAACAATCGTTTCGTTGTCACCATCAGGCTTTTCATTCCACTAGCTGCTCTGGGTAGATTTGAACCCAGATCCCCAGAATTTTATCCAGGTCACTGGATTACCATTCCTCCTCCACTGAGGACACTATGGTGTTGTGTGTCAATATTCATCCTTGAACCAACTCCACCAAAATGGATTACCTGATCAAAACCAAAAGAACTGCAGATGCTGGAAATCAGAAACAAAACCAGAAATTGCGGGAAAAACTCAACAGGTCTGGCAGCACCTATGGAGAGAAGTCAGAGTTAATATTTCATGTGCAGTGAAATGTTAACTCTGATTTCTCTCCCATAGATGCTGCCAGACCTGCTGAGCTTTTCCAGCAGTTTCTGGTTTTGTTTCTGATTAACTGATCGATTATTTGGTTAAATGAAGTCAGGACACAAAATCAGTAATGCAGCAGATCAATGACCTTTCATCAGAACTGAGTGAAATTAGGAATTTAAGTAATTATAGAGATGGTGAAAAGGGGATAAGGATAAGAATAAAAGAGACGGCCTGTGATGGGGTGGAAGATTGATTGACTGATTGACTGATTTATGTATTATCACATGTACCGAAATACAGTGAAAAACCTCATTTCCAAGCAGTACAGGAGGATCATACTAAGCAAAGGATGTACAGATCAAAAAGACTTAGACAGAGGCATACAGGTTACACTGCACAGGGTGTGTACTAGGCAAGATCAATGTTAGTAAGATCAGCACTATTTGAGGCTAGAGAGTCCATTCATCAGTCTAATAATAGTCAGGAAGAAGCTGTTCCTGAACGTGCTGAGGTGTGTGTTCAGACTTCTGTATCTTCTGCCTGATGGACGAGGTTGTAGGAGATAATTACTGGGATGGGACGGGTCGTTGATGATGCTGGCTGCCTTTCTACAGCAGCGAGCATGTAAGTGGAGTCCATGGATGGAAGGTTGGCTTCCGTGATGGTCTGGGCTGTGCACACCACCTTCTGTAGTTTCTTACAGTTCTGGGCAGAGCAGTTGCTGTGCCAGGCCGTTATGTACCCGGACAGTATGATTTAAATGGTGCATCTGTAAAAGTTGGTGAGGGTCCTTAAGGACATGCCAAATTTCCTGAGCCACCTGAGGAAGAAGAAGTGTTGTTGTACCTTCTTGACTGTCACATCTACGTGGGAAGTCCAGGACAGGTCGTTGGTTATCGCCACTCCAAGGAACTTGATGCTCTTCACCCTCTCAACATCAGTATTTCGAACAAGGTAAGTAAGAAGAAACTGCTTCCATTGGAAGGAGATTTGGTAAATGGAGAATAGAGATTTAAGATGATTAGGAACAGAACTGGGAATATGAGACTTGTTTTGGTTTACACAGAGGGTTAGAATTTTGAATGAATTGTCTGATACCGTAGATTTAATCGCAACTTTCAGAAGGAAATGGGATAAGTACTGGAGAAAGAAAGAGTAATAGGTGTGTATAAAAAAGGAGGGGAATTGGAATTAATTGAACTAACATGGGCACAATGGTCTAAATGGCCACCCTTCAGTGTTGTATAATTCTGCTGGGGCTGATTAATTGACAAAAGGGATGATGGTGTGAAGCCAAAGGGAGATGGTAATGGGAAAAGAGGAGAAACCAAAGATGGGTCTAAAGAAGGTGTGAATGGCAGCAGCAGAATCACCACTGTCCAGAAATCTGGGAGCTGCGTACGGTCTGAGATTGTTAAACTCCATTAAGCACAGGATGGCAAAAAGTTCTGAGGAAGGGTCACCGGAAGCAAAACGTTAACTCTGTTTTCTCCTTCACAGACGCTGCCAGACCTGCTGAGCTTTTCCAGCAGAGATAATAGGTACTGCAGATGCTGGAGAATCCGAGATAACAAGGTGTGGAGCTGGATGAACACAGCAGGCCAAGCAGCATCATAGGAGCAGGAAATTTGCTTTTGTTCTTGGTTTACAGCATCCGCGGTTCTTTTGGTTTTTATGCAAAAAGTGCCTAATCAAAGGATGCAGTGCCATTCTTTGAGATCACATTAAGCTACCCATTTTTGGAACCTTGCTTCTTCATTTTTCTTCACTCCAAAGAAAAGTATTTAATCGAGTGAAGCTGAGGTGTTTTGACAATGTGATAAGACCTTCTATTAATAAAAGCACTTCATCCATTAAACAGATTCCTCCTGCATCATGTTGACAGTCTGGGATTTTGGACCCGTATAAGTATCAATCAGATAAAATACGGGTTGCACAAGCTTAGCATTATCTGCAGAATATTTCCAAAACAATTTTCAGAGAATGACATAAAGACTTGACAGAGAATGGTAAATACCGCACAAGTTGCTGCATGTAACTCATGTGCCTCCTTGCACTCGTATTCCACAAGGAGAAAGCAAGTCAAAACTTTAGTGGCCAGATATCATGTGACGCCTCCAATATTCACAAATGGAGGAGTAAAACAGCACCAGCTGCTTGATTCCAATCTGTCACACTCGGATAAACATGGCTACACCTCATTCTGGACCCAACGCTTGGGATAAACATTCCTTTCACTCCCAAAGCCGTGAAATTGCACTTGAAATGAGGTCAGGTACCAACAGGAATAGTCAAAACATCTCAAAGTTCTGCTCATGACTGACATAGCAGTGAATGGATTGAACAGATGAACACAAAGGAGGCGTTCAAAATCAATAATGAAAACAAAGGAGGAAAGAAGGCCATCCTATAGCCTTTCATCGTCTCAACATAGGCCAGAGAGCTTTGCAGCTAAAGAAGTATAGTTGGTGTGGTAACACGGAAAACACGGCAACCGATTTGCACACAGCCAGCACCCGCCAAAAGCAATGGGTTATGGCCAGATCATCTGCTTTTGGCTGAGGGACATATATTGGCCCAAAGCTTCTTAGCTGGGCCCTGGGAAGGGCAGGAACTGGTTGTTTGGTTGCATGAGGCAAGAAAGTGCTGGTACTATAGCCACATGTGATGGTTGTGGGCTTCTTTGCTCTGAGGAGCACATATTCTCCTAGATTCAGTACTAATGGAGGTGGCGGGGGTTGGTAAGGAGGAGAGTCTGGGGTGAGTCAGAGAAGCAACATCATCTTGGGGCAAATGCTGATATGCCCCCTACATGGAATTCTAGTCCATGTTGATTGTGTAAATACATTCATTCCCAGATCTGTCCTCATCAAATTCTCCCACTCAGGTATGTTACAGCCCAGAGACACTCTATAAATTTCCATTGAAAAAGCAACCCACATTTCTGTCTGTATAATGAGGTTTGGTGAAGTACAAGTTAAAGCATCATTAAGAAAGGAAATAAAATGATGACTAAAGTTATCTCAAATTATTCCTTTAAATAAACCATGTTCTCACTGATGCTGTTAGCCCATCAGCTCCTCAAAGTTCATATTGACCTGTCCCTGTGACCTGTTACGAGTGAATGGTTGAACCAGAGAATGATGTTTAATCTCGCTAGAAGCAAATTTTTGGCCACCAGCCTGGCAGTTGTTGCCAAACTCTGTTCTCCTCTTTATGATCAGGTTACAGGTAAACCTTTCTGTTCCAGTGCCTCTCCCTCTGAGGAAACAACAAAGGCATCAGTTAAGAAAAATTAACCTGAAGTGGGTTTCGGCATCATTGTGTTTTAATGCGTCTGAATCATGTCTGTTCTGAAACTTGTCCTTTCTTCAGTTTTGAGGCTTTTCCTTTTCTAAATTAATTGAATCAGAGAATGATACAGCACAGATTGAGGCCATTTAGCCCATTATTCCTATGTCAGCTCTTTGGTCCCTAATGCGCCAATATGTCTAATTTCTTCAGTGGCCGTTCATATCTGTAATGGCAAAGTGACACGCTGATGATTGTGAGTACCCCTGATATTAAAAAGGTCTTCCCCCCTTACTACTGAACCTCCCCCCTTACTACTGAACCCATTGACATCTATGAGCCCGTGAGGGGGCAAAACAGAATATGCTGGAGAAAATTGGAAGCAGAATGTTTTGATTCCAGTACGACTCTTCTTCAGAGCTCTGAAGGTCTGTGATCCTGGGATATCCGTCAGCTTGTGCTGAATGTGTGCCCCACTCAACCAGAAGAAACGGAATCGAGGAGGATAGGCTCCAAACCTCCTGTATCTCCTGTTCATCATGAGGAGACCTGTAGCTGTGTCCCCTCTTTGTGAAGGCTGCTCAGCATTAGTTGCTGCTGCTCCTGGGCTTGGTGGTACAGCTGTGCCTCTTGCATTTCTCTGCACCCTTGTTGCATGGCAGCAAAACTGATGATAACCCTTGCTATGGCTGGATCCATCATTGCAATGAACCTGCATGGGAAACTTAGGAAACAGAACAGGTCCTTAGCTTTGTGAGAGGACAGTATTCACATCAGTCACAAACAACAGCTTTGAATGCTGCTCCTAACAGTGGTACATGGAGCATTCCAACAAGGAGTGACATGGAAATTTAACATATAACCATGTGGGTTCAATACCTGCACTGGCTGAGGGTTACCATGAAGGACTCACCTTCTCAATCTCTCCTCTCACCTGAGACACCTGATCCTCAGGTTAAGCCATCGCCACTAGTCGTCTCTCTCTATTGAGAGAGCAGCCCTATAGTCTGGTTGGACTGTGGCGACATTATCTTTCTTATTTCGAAGGAAGTACCACCAGCCATGTCGTAAAGATTACATTGTAAGTGTTGCATGAAGACTGAACACATCACCTGCCAGCCCCACAGAAAGGATAACTGTATAAAAGGGAGTCTTGTATTCTATTTACAGTTCAAAGTGAGACGGAATGCTCTGATTGAATGGTGGAGGAAACTCAATGGGCTGAATGCCCTAACTCCGCTCCTATATGTTGTGGTCTTACGGAATCAATGTTGTGCCCCATTTCAGCTGATGGAATCTTACGCTATGTTTGTATTTTGTAACCTCTTTTAACATCACCTGGGATTACTTCTCCTTCACAGAAATGACTATCTTCAATCTGCAGTACCCCTGACATGGTCAGTTTACTTGTGTCCAGAAATTCCAGCCCATGTAGTCGGACACTGTGCGTTTCACACGGGCAAAGCTGTGATTGCAAATGACTTCAGGCTGCACTGTGCAGGTGAATGATTGATGCAAATGCCCACAGGGGAGCCTCCTGTTGTTCACAAGCTGAGCCTGTACAAAACCATTGATTCCCCCCACTCTGACTGTACTCACAGCCATTTTCCATGCGTTGTTTACGTTTAGGACTTGGGAGATCACAGAAGTGACATGGGTCACGCAGGGCAGCATGAGTCCTAGGTTTAGTGATTACTAACCGCACACACCTCCCCACCACCACCTGGAGTGACAGCTCCAGCTTTCCCCTTACCCTCGCGGAACCCCATCCTGTAGTTTAGACATACCGTCTAGTTATTGACCTCTGTACAAAGGGAAATAGGTTCTTCCTATCCACCTCAAAATTTCATATAAATCGATTAAATTCTCCCTCAGTCTCCTCTGTTCCAAGGAAAGCAACTCCAGTCTATCCAATCCATTCTTATGTCTAAAATTCTACATTCCTGCCAACATCCTCATAAATCTCATCTATACTCTTTCTGGCGCCATAAGACATTGGAGCCGAAGTAGGCGCTTCAGCCCATTGAGTCTGCTCTGCCATTCAGTGAGATCATGGCTGATCAGAAAATCTGCAGCTCCTGTTTCCTGCTTATTCCCCATGACCCTGGGTTCCCCTCCTGATTAAAAATCTATCTATCTCAGCCTTAAATATAGTTAACTACCTGGCCCTGACAGCCCTCTGCTTTGAAGAATTCCACAGGTTCACTCCCCTCTGACAGGAGAAGATATTCTTAACCCTGGCGCTGGGCAGCCTTCAGGACTCATAGTTATGCTGCAGAGAACAGTGTGTATACCCCAAATTATACTGCCCCTAGCTCAGCTACATTCCTTGAATGTCTCCCTATATCTTGGGGCCATGGTTAATATGCTCATCCTCCCTACTGTCCACATGCTCCCCCACACAGCTTGCTAGAACCTCATAGCTATTTGTCAGTCAGAGGAACTGATGCTCCTCGAACACCACCACTTGAGCTCCTACATCTGTCTCATCTCCAGTCACAAGCTCCTGTCCCTGATCAGACCAAATCTGAGTTACCTAGTCTGAAGTCTCCAAGTCTCTTAGGGCAAAATATCCAGAAAACTTACTCCCTCCCTGGTGTCAACTCAGCTGTAAACTGCCTCAAGTTGCCAACACTGACTGTGAGATAGTAGGAACTGCCGATGCTGGAGAATCTGAGATAACAAGGTATGGAACTGATGAACACAGCAGGCCAAGCATCATCGGAGGAGCAGGAAAGCTGGACCCTTCTTTAGAAATTTCCTGACCCGAAACGTCTGCTTTCCTGCTTCTCAGATGCTGCCTGGCAACATTGACTATGGATATATTCACTTTGGATCACCTCGGTGTCCTGCAGCTCCCACATACTGCAACAACAACGCATCACCTTTCTTGTCATCATTATTGTAATTTATTTACTTACTCTATTAATTACATCAGTATCTTTGCTTATTACACCTGAAGAATCCCACACTCTATTATAAGTCTTTTAACACCAGTATCAATCTTAGAGCTAACAGGCCATTTTTTAAGAAAAAGAGAAAAGAACAGCCTGGGGACCTAAATACAAACTGAAACAACAAAAGGTGCTGGAGAAACTCAGCAGGTCTGGCAGCATCTGTGGACAAAAAGCAGAGTTTTGGGTCCAATAACCAATGTTCAGAACTGGTGGTAGCTAGGAAAAGATGGTATATATGCTGAAGACAGGATCTCAGGGAGAGAAAGATGGTTGGGCAGAAAAGGGGATGGATAATGGTAAGCCAGGGAGAAAGAAAAGCTGCTAATGGGGACAATGAGTAGGTGAAAATGGGTTGGATTGTGCTGAAAGCAGCCCATGTGACAACAGGGCCTTTGATATGGGGTTGGAGAAAAGATATGGAAGAAGGTATTTAGGTTCTAAAATTATTGAACTCGATATTAAGTCCTGAAGACTGCAGGGTCCTCAAATGGAGAGTGAGATTATGTTCTTTGAGCTTGTGCTCAGCTTCATTGGAGCACTGCAGCAAGCCCAAGACAGAGATATTGGCAAGGGAACACGGTAGTGTTTTGTGGTGGAATGCATCTGGAAGCTCAGGGTCATTTTTAATGGATAGATTGTAGGCATTCTGCAAAGCAATCACCCAGTGTAGAGGAGACTACATTGTGAGCAGCGAATACAGTAGACTAGTAAATACAGGTAAATCACTGCTTCACCTGAAAGATGTGCCTGGGACTTTGGATAGTGAAGAGGGAGGAGGTAAATGGGCAGGTGTTACACCTTCTGCGATTGCATGGGAAAGTGCCAGTGAGGGATTGGGATGAGTGGGTATCCCAGAAGGAACAGTCCCTGCGGAATGCTGACAAGGGAGGAGAGAGGAATATATGTCTGGTGGTGGCATCCCACTGGAGGTTGTGGAAATGGTGGTTAATGATCCTTTGGATGCAGAGGCTTTGGGGAGAGGGAGTGAGGACCAGGGGACCCCTATCAATTTAGTGGGAGGGGAGAAAAGGGGTGAGGACAGAGTGAAAGGGCCCCTTCAACCATCATTATTGTAGCAGGAGTCAAGCTAAACAGTAACTCAGGAAAGTTCCATAGAAGCAAAGGATTTTTAAACTGCATAGTCAGTAAGGAGCACAGTCAATGTGATGGAGATTTCACCTGAGTGAGACAGAGGTCGAGTGAATGTATCTGGGAATTTGATTCCAAGTGGGAATTTGGGGCAGGAGGAGGAAGAAGAGCCGGAAATACTTAGCAAGTCAGGCAGTATAAGCGAGTTAATGTTTCAGGTCAAGGTAATCTTTCACCAGAACATGTCACCTCAACCTGAAATTGTTAACTCTTTTGTCTCCACAGATGTTACCTGATGTGCTGAGTATTTCCAGCATTTTCTGTCTTATTTTGCATTTCCAGCATCTGAAATATATTGATTTCCAATCCTTTCTTCATCCTGGTTTGTCCAACCTGACCAGCAATTAGACTTGCCAAGCCCCTGAGATGCAGTGCTTCACGACAGTACGAGGCAAAAAAGGGATGGATTTTTTGGTTCAATCTAGACACTCAACCATCCACACATAGGAGATACGCGCGCGCACACACACGCACACGCATACACAAAGATATGTACACAAACATAAGATATATACACACTGTCACACACAAGATATGTACACACCAATGCCCACGCACACACAAAGGTATGTACAGAAAAGATATCTACACATTGATACAAAACGCACACGTGCACATTTGTGCATACAAGATCACATCCATTTTACATGATTTTTATGTAAGTCAATATTTTTCTGCTTATACAAATCAATCTGTGTCATTTGATGGTAAAATTGATGTTGCTTACTCTGTGGAATACCTGGGTCTCACGAACAACAACATAAACAGATATCTATATTGTAGAGGGATGGCCATATTACTACACCGGACTGAAGCATTCTGGGAGCAGTGTTGGATCAGTATTGGAAACAATATCGAATCCAGGCAGAAACTCAGATTGTTTCCACAATAACCAGGATCGTTCCGCCGAGTTTGAATATGCAAATGTTCAGTTCTGCTCCACCTTATTCGTTTGTGCCATAGGACGGAGGCAGAAAATGGACAAAAACAGGATGTTGTCTTGATTTCGGTCAGGTAGTACACCTTATTGCATGTTTGAACAGGGAATGGAATTCATTGTGTATTGTGAGCAAGTTGGGTTTGGCTGCAGAGCTCACTGATTTTATAGTTGAACTGGTTCTACTGATCCATGTCTCAAACTTACACACACCCATCTCAAACAGAGTGTTTACAGACAAAAAGCACCCATAAATAGAGATGTGTCCATTTATGCACCCTCTACCAATAGGTAAGGCCCTCTACCAACAGATAGAATCTCAATCGGCCTCTCTCCCACATAAAACACATGACATGCACACACACACGCACACGCGCACACACACACACACGCACGCACGCACGCACGCACACACACACACACACACACACGTACAATCTTTCTCATTAGGCTGGCCCAGAAAACTACACACCCCGAGCAAGTTGGACCTCAAGCGTGCACTGACAAGCTTTTATGGATAAAATCAATTGTTGAATGAAAGCTATTTTACTCACTGTCAATTATTTTAAAGCTCTTCCAATGGAATCGCCTCCAGCCTACAAAGGATTGTTTCCTCTGAGGCTCAACTTAAGGAATTAGTTTTCCTGCTACTTCTGGCAGAACATAAGGACTTCTATTCACTGACTGTTAAGAGTTAACCACATTGGAAGGAGACAGGACTCATATTTGGGCCAGATTCAGTAAGGACAGCAGGTTTCTTCCCAAAGGACACGAGGGAACCAGTTGGATTTTTATAGGAATCCAATGGCTTCATGGTCAGATCAGACATTGTCTAGTGAAACTGCACTTCAGGGCATTGCAGTATTTCCAGTGTTTTGATTTTGTATTAGCTTCATGGTCAACTTTTACATTTCATGAATTTTGAAACTGACTTCAGACTTTCCATCCACATGATGGGTTTCAATTTATTTCCAAAGGATATTGAACTAAAAAGAAGACTTCAGAAATATGAACTCAGAACAGAATGGGTTCCAGATCAGTCAGCAGTGGTACAGGAAGAAAGTCCACTTACAGCTATTTTAGCGTATATCCTTCATCAGAACTGTGCTGATTACAAACATTAACCTGCTGTTTCCCTTTCCAGATTAGATGCTGGGCTTCCCTGTACTAGCAGGGATTTAATTGGAAAGGGGTCTGTGGTAGTGGATATTTCTTGAGTTAAATTGGCCCCACTGATCAGAATAGAAATGATTCAGCAATTCCACCATCAGTGATTCCTTGAGAACACATTGGCTTTGAAAACATGACATTTGCATGATTCGATAATCCTCCACTCAATTTTTTTTTGGAAGAAATCACCCTACTCTTTCCAAGTGACTTTACTGTAGTTTTGGTTCTGAGTTGTTTGTTGTAGTTCAGAGAGACTCTGATTATTGCTCAGAGACAGCCCTGAAAAGTGGCAGGTGAAAGTGCATGCTTATCATAATTTGTCTTTCACACACATCTCAGGCAAAGTAGTTTTACAGTAAGTTGGAATTGTCACAAAAAATACAACAGCAAGGAACTTCTGATTATACCCTGGTTCAATCTCAGCTGGACAATTGTATCCAATTCTGGTCACTACATTTTGGAAAGGACATGAAGACATTAGAGAGAATGCAGGAAAACATCCATGAGAATAGTTCTGGGGTGAATGTCTTCAGTTTTGTTGGCAGATTGAAGAATTTTGGTCTATTGTCCTTGGAGAATGAAAGATTGAGAGTGGATGTTTAAGAAGTAAGGAGTCTGGACAGGGTAGATAGGGAGAAATGGTTCCCATTTTCAAGGAGAACGAGAGATGAGCAATAAATGCTGGCCAGCCAGCAATGTACACATGCCCCAAATGAGTAAGAAAGAAAGGTTAGTAGCAACTTTCCATCTAACTTGCACGTCTCCATGTGCACCAACGGGACTGATGACAAATTAACGTCCAGTTTCAGAAGGTGTGCTCGATATCTGTCACCCAATCATTGACACACAGAGGCAGCAGTGTGTACCATCTACAAGATGCACTGTAGTCGTTCACCAAAGCTTCTCCAAGAGCACTTTCCAAACTCGTAATCACTCCCACTTCCTCCTTCTACCTCCCTAAGCCTTGGCTCAGCTGGGAAGATGGTGACGTGTGGTGATGCCCCTGGATGAGTAACCAAGAGACGCATTGCTAACAACATAGATCCAAATCCCTTTCATGAGCTTTAATGTCCCTCATGAATTTAAATTCAATGACTTATTCTGGAATCGAATGCTAGTGTCAGTGATGGTGACCACAAAACAATCATTGATGTAAAATTCCCCTGGGATCACTGATGCCCATTAGGGAAGGAAACCTACTGACTTTACCCAACCTAAACCTACATGTGACTCCAGACGTACAGCAATGTGATTGACTCTGTAATGACTGAACAAGCCATTCGGTTCAAGGACAATTAGGCATTGGAAACAAATGCCAGCTTTGCCAGGAGTGACCTCACCAGATGAGAGAATCAATATAAAAATGTGCCATTTGTTTGTTGACTTATATAAATTGGTCATTGTCATATTTTGAAGTACTCCTGACTCACAGAAACAAAGCTCTTGCCAACAAAAATAAGTCACAAATAAGGGTTGTCTATAATTCCATAACACAAATCAAGGGATGGTTGAAGATATTATGTTTCAGTACAATTACAGCAGTGAAAGCCAAGTACAGCATTTGATCAATTTACTGTTGTGTCAGTGGTGGTTTGCAACATGTTGATTTCAGTCTAGCCTGTCCTGAATCTGTCTCCACCTTGACTTGATAATCGCCTGCTTCAATATCCTTTGTCTGTAATCTCTGTGGTGTGGAAACAAATGACTGCCTGGTATAACCATTGTCACTGCTAATTCATTCCTGGTGATTGGCAAGTATCTGGGGTGGTGTAGAAGGTGGGTTTGCTGTACAACTCCTTGCGTTCATGCGCTAACAAACTATCCCACAGACCTCCCTCTACATTTTCCAACCTCGTGGAAGCCAAGTCACTGAATATATTCAAAATACAAAAGTGCTGGCTGACAAAATGTGAAATTGTGGTTCTGTCCTGAAGTCTGTCACCCTACGGGTGAAATGTAACCCAGGCCACTAAAAAAAGGTAGGAGAAGCAAAGCATTTGGTTATCACTTTTCAATCCTTTCTTGCAACAGGCATGGTGCATGAATGTAATGGAATCACAGAATTGTTACTGTGCAGAATGAGGCCATTTGGCCCATCGTGCCCACATCAGCTCTATTTAGTCCGGCTCTATAATTTAATGCCAAAAAAAGTTGCTGAGATTGCAATCAGTCCCAAGATGAAAGCTGCAATGGATCCCTGGGCCCGAGTAAGTAAAGAGAATTGAAGGGGAAGATTTGCTGATCCTACAGGTGGGATCACGGTTTTAAATCCCATGCCAAAAGGAAGGAATTGGAATGGGGCAAAAGACAGTCCCACATCACAAAGATGATTGCTAACAGGTCATCATTGCTTAAAATGGGAGAAAGGAGTAGACTGAATGATTTACAGGCCTGTCAGCCTAACCTCAGGGATGGAAAAGTTACTGGAAACATTTTGAGGGACAATATAAACAAAACACAAGGATCAAACTAAGACAGTCAGCACAGATTTAGTATCATTGATTCAGGAGCAGAAAGTTAAAGGTTGTTGTGTACTTTTGTGATGGAAGACTGTTTCCAGTTTTCTGTAGGTGTCAGTAAGTAGCTCCTGTGTATATGTCAATGATCTAGACTTAAATGAAGATGACATGATTCAGAAATTTGCATATGATGGAAAAAAACGTTCTGAGATGTTGATGATGAGGAGGAAACTTGCAGTCAATAGGAAGGGGTTAATAGACTGTTAAGGTAAATGGAAAAATGAAAAGTGAAATTCAGCTCAAACAAGTGTGAGGTGATGCATTTGGAGAAGGCAAGCTCGGCAAGGGAGCAGGCATTAATTGGTAGAATACTGGGAAATTTAGAGGAACAGAGGGATGTTGGACTTCATGTCCACAGATCCCTGAAATTGGCTGGACAGGTAGTTTAGATGATAAATGGGATTTTTTTTCCTTTAATGGTGCAGGCATAGAGTTTAAGAACAGGGAGATTATGAGCTGTATGAGTTGTTACTGAGGCCACAGCTGAAGTACTATGTGTAGTTCTGATCAGTATAAGACAGGAAGGATGTGATTGTACTTGAGAGGATATAAAGGAAACCTACAAGGATGTTGGCATGGCTAAAGAGTTTTAGACATGACAAGAGATTGAATAGGCTGGGGGATGGCAGAAACTGTTCGACTGAGGAAACTCATGTTAGATTTAATTGAGGAACACTACATTATGAGGGGACTAGATAGTGTGGGTAAGAGAGATCGATAAACAAGGGTATTATTTTTAAAGTAATTGATGAAAGGAATGGGAGTAATAAGTCAATTTTTCAACCAGAGGATGGTGTGTATTTTTAATTCAGTGCCTGAAAGTGTGATTGATGCAGAAGGACTTTTATGTGTACTCAAGGTGCAGATGTCAGTGCTGTCTGCATCTTAAAGTTGGCAAAACCCTCACCACTGTGCCCAGCTATATGATATAATGTGACTGAGTTATCTGGGATGAGTTGGTGAAATGCATTGCCAGTAATCCTTCTTAGTGCTATTGATCTAAGCTGCTGATACCATGTGTGGAAGGATGGGTAATCAAAGCCTTGCGCAGAGGGAAGTCTCCACCCTGACAAATGGTTTATTACATAGGACATATTAACTAGTTGGATCTGTTGGTTAGCTCAGATGGCTGGTGAGTAATGATTAACAGCATGGGTTCAAATCACACACTAGCTGAGGTTATTGCGAAGGTTCAACCTTGGCCCTCATCTGAGGTATGGTAACTCACAGGATAAACCTACCACCAGTCATCTCCCTCTAATAAGACAGCAGTCTTTGATTTTGTAGGACTTTAATAAAGTCTTTACCTTTATTAACTAGTTACATTACATTTAAGTTACATTTAATGATTGTCTCTTGTAAGACATAAAATTCAATTATGAATAAGTACATATTACTGTTACTGATGTACACATTTTGGTTAGCTCCTCCCAGGAACAGTCCTTTTGATTCTGATGGTTGGATCTCATCTTGTGCTGTCAGTTAACCCTTTCAAGGTACCTGCACTGCGCAAGGGTCACGAGCCAACAATTGGCACAGACATAATGGGCTGATTGGCCTACCTCTCTCTCTCTCTCTCTCTTTCTCTCTTTTTCTAAGTTTTCTCCATGTTTTAGAGACACCCATAATCTAATGGAAACCAATTGCTTGGATTAAAACAGCGTGAAGTTCTGGCCTTAAAAGAGTATGTGTGAAAAGACAAGCCATGCCAGTCCCTTGGATCTTTTATAAGTGGATAAACCACCAGACTGTCTTTGTTCAGCAGCTGTTGGGGAGGTCCTCCCAGATTTTCAGGCTATGCAGGGAACAATCATCTTCACACTCTTTTCATTGCAGTTTTTTTTTGCCTGTTTATTTAAATAATTGATCCTCGCTGACAGCTGCTCCATTTTTTTTGCTTTTCATTGCATTTTTTATGGTATCCATTATAGATCGCATTAAAAATTGAAAAGCTTATCTGATTGCCGCTTTCGAAACAGGTTGTGCCTGACATGTATGTGAACGACGGTGAAATGAGTTGAAGCTTTAAATTTTGAGATAAGTACCTGATAATCAGCTTTTGGTGATGTTGATTGAGGAATAGGTACTGGTCAAAGGTCCTGGGAGATCTTTATACAAATAATGTTGTGCAATTCTCTGTGTTCACTTGAGGAAGCAGAAAGGCTGCCACTGGCTGTGTTTATGATTTCCTTTCCTCTTCCTAGTGGGGCAGAGATCAGCTCCTGTTTATCTGGGAATGCAACATAGGAACAAGGAAATGATTTATTTCCCCTGAAACCTGCTCTGCCACTCAATAAGAGTGTGGCTGATCTGATACTGAGGCATTAATGAGACATTTGAGAGGGCATTGGCTGGTTACCTGGTCAGAAATGGTAAATAGGAATCTGGGAAAGAGGTAGGAGATTGGCTTTGCGTAAGAGAAATGGTGCTGACACAATGGGCCAAATGGCCACTTACTGCACCGTAACAATTCTGTGAACTCCACACATCTGCCTCTTCCTTCATGGATGGCTGCCTTGAGGTGTCGGAGTGCTTGGCATACTCTTGACAATATCCAGAGTGATGGCATCAGGAGCGCCTCATATTAAGGCAAAGGTGGGGGTGTAGGAGGTGCCAGACTAATTGTGGTCAAAAAAAGATTGTGTGTCTCACCATTGTGGCTAAAACACCACCAAAATCTGACCACCAGCCCCATCAGGATGGTATGGACAATGACAGTGCCTGCAACATCCCTCACATGAAGCAAATTTACACACAGGCTCCTCCCTAGGTCCGTTTGCCAAGTCCGGTGGATGATGGCGAATTAACAGTGGGGATGGAGCCTCCGGTCAAGACTCTGCCCATAGGTGGCAGCAGATGCCTGAAGTGTAATTGGACACCTCGTCACAGCAGTCACCATTTGTAACCAGGCAGTCCTCACCAGGATACCTACACCCACTGTCTCTACTGCTGTTCCACTTTCTCCTGACTGGGAAACCACATCTTGCGGGATCACAATCTTCACGGTCAAAGGGAGGGAACTCCCAATTTTGAAACTCATAGAGTCATAGCGCCATACAGCATGGAGACAGACTTTGGTCCAACAGTCCAGATCGACCATGTTCCAAAACTAAACCATTGCCACCACCCTGCATTTGGCCCATATTCCTCAAAACTATTCATTTCATGAACTTATTCACATGTATTTTAAACATTGTAACTGTATCTGCTTTCACCACTTTCTCTGGCAGTTCATTCCATACACAAATCACTCCCTGTGTAAAAAGTTGCCCCCTCATGTCCTTTTTAAATCTTTCTCCTCTCACCCTAAAAATATGCCCCCTAGTTTTGAACAGCCCCACCCTAGGCAACAGACCCCTGCCATTCACCTTATCTACGTCCTTCATGATTTTATATACCTCAGTAAGGTTACCCCTCAACCTCCTACGCTCCAGAGGAAAAAGTCCCAGCCTTTCCAGTCTATTTTTGTATCTCAAACCCTCCATTCCCTGCAGCATCCAGGTAAATCTCTTCTGATCCCTTTCCAATTTAATAATATCCTTCCTATAACAGAACTGCACACAGCACTCCAGAAGAGGCCTCACCAAAGTCCTGGTGAGGACAATCTTAACAGGATATCCCAACTCGTATACTCAAAGGTCTGGGCAATGAAGGAAAATGTGCTAAGCACCTTCTCAACCACCCTGTCTACATGTGACACAACTTACACTGAATTATGTACCTGAACCCCTAGGTCTCTCTGTTCTACAATGCTGCTCAGAAAGAAGAGTCATCATTTTGTCAGCGAGCTCCCAACTGGCATCACTATCCTCAGTGAAATCATTCTTCCTAGGAAGGGGCAGCTGAAAGAACGAGGAGGGAAGACACGTTCTACTGGAAAGGAAAGATGACCCTCAGATCTGTGGAGTCAGCTTTTTTGGCCAGTGTGGGATCTTGGATGCACTACTCAAACACACCAATTGTGAAAACAGAAAGGATTATGACACTTTACCTCCAGCTCAGCCATGGTCAATATGCTACTGGGATCTGAACTTACCGATCCTTGACTCTGAAAAAGATGTTCCTAACTTTGATGGAGTCCTCACTGTCATCCTAAAAAAAAGTCTGGGGGACTTAAATCCCAAAGTCGACCATGATTCTGATGTGTGGAGAGGAAATTTGGGGAAAATAGGTTGGGAAAAGTCGATACAAATGGTGTCCTCTCACTGAGTACAACCAGGTGTTACCAAACACCCTCTCCTGCCTGAAGGATTGAAACAAAGAACACAGAGGCACCAGAATCTCCTGGATTATGTCATTGTCCGCACCAACAACACAAGTTTTCTTTTTATTCATTCAGGATATGTGGGTATCATTGGCTGGGCCAGAATTTATTGCTCATCCACAATTGGCTATGAGGAGTTGGTGCTGATCTGCCTTCCCAAACTGTGTAGTGATTGTAACAATGTCAGCCAAGTGGACCTCGTAAAAATGAGTTCCCTGATTGCGGCTATTAACCTGGTCCAATCAGGGAGCCCTGGCTGACAGGTATAAACAAGAGTGTTAGACATTCTGTTCTCAATAAGAACTGGCTCTGAGGCAGCTGGATCAGTCAAGGACACATGGACTTGTTGGATTGCAGGGTCTATTTCTGTACTGTATGATTCTATGACTCTCACATTGAAATAAAGGGTGACAGGACTCCGTGGAGATATTTCAAACTGCCGCAGTCCTTGGGTTATCAGTACTTCCACTGTACTGTTAATAAGGGAACTCCATGGTTCTGACCCAGCAACACTAAAGGAGCAGTGATACATTTCCAAGTCAGGATAGGGAGTGGCTTGGAGGGGAACTTGCAGGGGTTTGAATTCCCATATATCTGCTGCCCTTATCCTTCCAGATGGAAGTGGTCGTGGGTTTGGAAGGTGCTGTCAAAGCAGCCTTATGAGGCTTCATGTAAATGGTACACTCTGCTGTTTGCATGTTGGGGGTGAAGGGAATGGATGTTGAAGGTGTTAGATGGGGTGGCAATCAAGCTGACTGCTTTCCCCACTCTCTCCTTACTCTTGAATCCATTCCCCATGCCAACTTCAGGAATGTTAATAATGTAACTAATGACGAGGTTGGGCATAAATGGTGTGGAAACCATTGAGGCAGTTCCCTGTTGTCAACCGCAATGCTGGAGGGTCTACAGGTGAAACTTTGAACACAGCAAGATCCCACAGCAGCCATGTGCGATATTTTCTGGGTTCTCCCTCGAATCACTGCAGTCAGTTCAGGGTTAACCTCCCTCACTTAAATAGAGAAGAAACTACTAATTCCTTTGGCAGACCTTCTTTTAGAGGCTTGTTTTTTTGGAATCCTGACGCACATTTGCCTGAATCACCTACTTCCTGTTGCTAAGGAAATCCTCCCAGAGACACAATGTTCCTTTAGACCATCCAGAGGAACCTCCAACATCAGTTCAGTTGCCAGACAAATCCAAGAAAAATGTCGAGAACAACACCAGGAACTCTTTATTGTATTCATCAACCTGACCGAGGCATCTGACTCAGTAAATCACGAGGCTCCGTGGATTGTGGCCCAGAAATTTGGATGCCCAAGAAACTTCATCACAATCCTACAATCCCTTTGTGATGATATGGCTGGAACTGTCTTGAGTGTGAGAGATTTGAAACAGATGCTTTTCAAATTCGGCCCATTGTCAAGCATGTCAGTGTGATAGCCCCTATGCTGTTTACAATCTTCCTGACTTCTTCAAAGATGAACTGCACTCTTGTGTGAGTCTTTCATGCCATCTAGATGAGAAATGTTTTAATCTCAGACACCTCAATGCCAAACTAAAATAGCCCACTGTAGATAAAAATCATTGACAATATATGGATGACTTTGTTGAGCAGTTCTGATACCTTGGCAGCCAGTTCTCTCAAAAGACTGCCATTAAGGAAGAGATCCAGCATCAGGTCAGCTGAGCTAGATCAGCCGTCTATAAACTATGACAGCAAGTGTTTACCAACAAAGACCTCCACAAGATGACAAAATTCCCAATTAACAGTGCAGTTGTCTTCACCACACTGCTGCAGTGTTACCTGGATTGTGTACCAGTGGCATATAACAGCATTACAGGCGCTCCATCAGATTCAATGGGAGGATCATTGAACCAGTGTTAGTGTTCATCTTGAGTCCAGCCTCACAACAATTTGGGTAAAAATCCTGCAAATTAATTTTGATAGAATTGACATTATGTCCAGAGGGTCGTAAACTATCTCACCAACACCCCGGTCCTGTTTTTCTAACTCTCAATGGCCAGTGTTTTAGGGAGGACAAGGAAAATGTTTCAATGGTACCCTGAAGCTCTCCTTGAAGTGTATCATCATTGACATTAATGACTTGGAGGAGCCGGCTACCAATCATAAAAAATGGTGACAATTTGTCCATCAAACTGCCCCATGAAATGAGTCCCAATGATTAGGTAGTAAGTCAGCAGAGCAGGAAAGGAAAAGAAACAGACCATGTTCTCTAGACCCTAATACCTCATCAGATGTCCTGCCTCATGCTGCACGATTTCCAGGTCAAGAAACTTTCTCACGTGACAATTAGGAAGGGGAACAAATGCTAGCTTAACTAGCAAAGCCCACATCCCATGAGTGAACGAAAAAAAGACTTCCAAACTTGCAATGCTCAAAAAGGCAGTGTAGACACGATGGACCAAATGGCCTCTTTCTGCACTGTTGCATTTCCGTGAAACTTCTACTATCCTTTATGTGAAGAAATATTTCCCAATTTTACTCCTGAAAGGACTGCCTTGAATTTTAATGCAATCCTTCCTAGCTGGAGCTTTCTGAAACCAGCAGAAATAGATTCTCTTGATTTACCTGATCTCTTTAACAATTTGAAAATTTTGATGAAGCACTGTTTAACCTGCTAAATTTCGAGAAATGCAAACCTCATTTGTGTGATTGTTTTTTAAAATTTAATTCTGAGTCAAGGTGTTGATCTGGAGAACCGTCCTACACACCCTAAACATGGTATCTGCTCTCAAGATGGAGTGTTCCACTACTGGACATCCCAGATGTCCTCCTAATTCAAGGACCACACTGTCCATCTCCGGTGATCAAAAATACCCTTAACCATATCCCTTGCATTTCCCGCACCTCTGCTCTCAAACCATCTACCCCAACAAAAATAAAGGCAGAATCCCCCTTATCCTCATATATCACCCCACCAACTTCTGCATCCAGTGTATCATTCTCTGCCACCTACAATCAGACCCCACAACCAAAGATACATTTCCCTCCCCATCCCTATTTGCCTTTCATAGGGACCGCTCTCTCTGCAACTCCCTTGTCCGCTCCACGCTCCCCACTGCACGTGGCACCTTTCCCTGCAACCCCAGGAAGTGCTAAACCTGCCCTCTCACCTCAATTCAAGGCCCAAAGCCAACCTTTTATATCAGACAAGAGTTCACCTCCACATCCGCCAACTTAGTCTACTGCATCCGCTGCTCCTGATGTGGACATCATTGAGACCAAGCGTAGACTCGGAGACTGCTTTGGAAAGCATCTGCGCTCTGTAACCGACAAACGACAACACCTTCCGGTTGCCAACTATTTTAACTTCCCCTACCACTCCCTGGGTGACATGTCCATCCTCCAGTGTCACAATGATACCACATGTGAACTGGAGGAACAACACCTCATATGCCGCCTCAGGAGACTGCAGGTCAATGACCTAGACATAGAATTCACCAGTATTAAGATCTCCCCATGCCCAGCATCATCCCATGTCCAACCCTTCCCTCACATCCCCGCCTCCTTGACCTGACACAATCTGTCCATCTTCTCTCCCACCTATCCACCCCGCCCATACCACTGATCAATCCCCACCACTCCCTTCCTACATTCACCTATCACCATCCTACCTACCTTCCCCGACCCCACTCCTCCTCTCTCTATTTATTTCCCAGCTCCCTTCCCCTACCCATTTCTGAAGAAAGGTCCCGACCCAAAACGTCAACTTTCCTGCCTCTCTGATGCTGCCTGGCCTGCTATGTTCATCCAGCTCCACATTTTGTTATCTCTGACTCCAGCATTTGAAGTTCTTGCTATCTTCTTTCCCCATGTGTACTTCCATACAAGCTCCAGATCATAGGATAGATGTCCATTGCTGTCAACTTCACAAAAGTGCATGAAATAAAAAGCTGACCCTTAGGACCTACAGGGGCTGTAATCTGAGCATATGGTTATGTAGCTGTGAAGCATGGAGGGCTTTCAGCCGTCGAGAGAAGAAACTCAGCAGTTTTGATCTTCATTCTCTATGGCGCAACTTGCGTATGTTTGGGTGCAGGATGTATCCCTGAACACAACAGCCTTCTCAAAGGCACAGCTGAGGCTGTCTTGAAACAGAAACAGCTTCGCTGGTTCGGATGCATCCACAATGGTCAATGGCTCCATACTCAATGCCTTTCTGTGAGGTAGCTGGAACCAGGTGACCAGTAGAATGCCCAAAGCTCTGTTTCAGGGATCATGCCCTATATTGACTACCATCCCAGGAGTTATTAGTTGATGAAAGTTGAAAATGATGACACCATCACAGCCCACAACCCTCCTTAGCTTCATGTGCACTGCTTGTGTTAGAATCTGTCTCTCAAGGATTAGCCTCTTTGGGCATCAGCAAAGGTGCGCTGTATGAAGACACTTCATTTGAAATGGAGTTGATTGCTGAATATGCATAATTTTTTGCAGTCGGAATGGACAATGCAGCCTTCCAATGCCAAAATAGCCTTCCTGAGATATGGCTCCCAGAACATCTCACACTACCTGAGTGTGGAATAACCAGTGCTCTGTATCACTGAATCATGACAACCCCTGATATGTGTTTTGCATCCAGCAGGGTCCCGTCATATGACGTAGCAATGCTTATAATGTCCCTTGTAAGCTTAGAATGTAGATATAAGCAGGGTGTAATTGAATAATCCACAGAATGTTTATTACCATCACTCACTATTTTGTACAAGCATTCAATTCACAGACACAGAAGGTTCTCGGTTAGTATTGGGTTATTCATTTATGCTTCCATTTTCAGGTCATGCTTCAAGTGGCCTCATAAAGTTGGAGTCTGAGAAATTTAGATCTTCAGGTCACATGTTCTGATATAGTGATTATGCCAAGAGCAACTCTATTAAACAATTACTGATGTACTGACTGTGATACGATTCACAACAACTCCTTTGCAACCTACTCTTCAAAATATAAAGTTGCTATGAGCCTTTGTGATCATTTTCTGGACCTGTTCATGACATTTTAATGAGCTTTATAGCTGGATACCAAGTATGTTTGGATCCTCATCGTTTCCAGCTTTCCACCATTTAGAAAGTACTCTCATATTCATTTACTGTGGCTTTCTTCCATTGATTTAATTTATCAATATCTTTTTGTACTTTATGCTTCCATGTACACCCTAGAATCCCATACATTTTATCCTATCAACAATCAGCACATCTGATTGTCCAATCTTGTAACTGTGCAGTCCTGGTGTATTTAACTAATTATACCACTGGGGGAGCTATTTCCCCACCTTTGAAATATCTCACTGTGTTCAGGCACCAATCTCATGCTCAATGCAAGTGAAGCAGGTTTCCAGGTGAAAGCCTGAGATACAGTGAAACAGGAGAAAGAAAGGAGAGAGGAAATGGTGGCGAGAACAAATATAAAGCAGAGTGACTGAGAGAGAGAGAGAGAAGGTAGGGAAAAGATAGAGGCAAGAAAAAGAGGAGAGCAGAGAGAAAGGAAACAGAACAGATAGAAAGAAACAAGGAGCAAACAAAAAAAAAGTCAGAGAAGTGAAAGAGAAAAAGGGAGAGGAAACTGAGTTATTTATTATGTTCCCTATCTCTGATGTAAATATTATCCAAAATGTAGATTAAACTATTCAGGAAATTATATTAATCGAAATCCTTTGGATTTAATTTTTTGTCTGTGTGTTTCTATGACGAACTGTTTAAGTCTTTAATTGCCCTGCCATACTCTCAGACAGTGGGAGCATCTATTGACAGTAGTGTCAATATGAGTGACCTCCCACTAATTGTAGTGGGAAAACAGGAGAAGAAATCCTAACGAGCCTGCTGGTGGGGGTTGGAGAGGTGGAGGGCAGGTTTACAGACCCGCTCAACTGTGCATAGCACTATCTGTGGGGCCCCGCATATAACCTCTGTTTATGGGGCTGCGTGCAGTCCTTTCCCATTCATGTAGGCTGTTTGCCTGTAGTAGAATGGGGAGGATGCCTTAAATTCCACAAAGCTTCCCAGGTGATGTGGTGTTTTCAAAGCAGTCTGTTGACAACATTGTAGTAATTGCCATGTGCACCAGACTGCCCAATGGTTGGTATCAAGTTCCTGGTCTTTATTTATAGATATTTGTCTCAGGTGAGGCTAACGCAGTAGCTCATGCGATACCCATTTGTTTTGGGAGTAGCTGATTCAGCTGTTGTAAACAGCGTTACTGGTGTCCATGGAGACATGTCAGCTGCTGGGACTACCCAGCTCTTCTACATTATCACGTGCCAGCATTGTCCTCAATCCTTGGGTATGAAAGGAGAATAGTGTCTTTGGTCTCTTGTTCCTGGTCACTGCCAATGCTTGCTGTGTAGCCATCTCTCCCTTCAGTTCATTGTAGACACAGTGGCTCAATGGTTAGCGCTGCTTCCTCATGGTACTAGTGTCCCAGATTCAATTCCACCCTTGGGTGACTGTCTCTGTGGAGTTTGCACATTCTACCTGTGTCTGTACGGGTGTCTGTTTCAGTTGGGTGCTCTGGTTTCCTCCCACAGTCCAAAGATGTGCAAGTTAGGTGGATTGGCCATGCTAAATTGCCCCTAGTATCCAAGCATTTGCAGGCGAGGTCGATTAACCATGGGGAAATGCAGGGTAAGGGGATGGATCTGAGTGGGATGCTCTTTGGAGGATTGGAGTGGGCTGAATGGCCTGTTTCCACATAGTAGGGATGCTGTGATCCATTATTTGGCCTTGGAATGCCTTTTCTCTGTAATAAAAGTGCAATGAAGTCACCATAGTCCTACTGGACCATAGGGCTGCTCTCTCATTACAGAGAGAGATGACTGGTGGCAGTTTAACCTGAGAGTCACCATGCCTCAGGTAAAAGAAAGAGGTTGAGAAGGAAAGGTCATCATTGTAACCTCAGCCAATGTGGGAACTGAACCCATGCTTCGGGTGTCGCAAACTGGCCATCCACCTCTGCTAAAAGGTGCTCTATAAATACAAAGAGTGGCTGTACTGCTTTCCACAGAATTTTCCAATGTGCTTTACAACCAATGAGGCCTTTTGGAGTGAGGTTATTGCTGCATGTGGAAGATAAGGCAATCAATCTGCACACGGTAAGCTCCTGTGCAGCAATATGTTAATGATTGGTGGCACAGTGGTTAGCACTACTGCCTCACAGCATCACAGACATGAGTTTGATTCCAGATAAGGTGACTGTCTGTGTGGAGTTTACATGTTCTCCCCAGGTCTCTGTGGGTTTTCTCCCACAGCCCAGAAATGTGTAACTGAGGTGTTTTGGCCATGGTAGATTATGGGAATAGTGCTGGATACTCTTCAGAGGTTTGGTGGAGGTTTGATATGCCAAATGGCCTCCTTCCACACTGAAGGGTCTCTATGAATTACCGGATAAGCTATTTTTGTGAAGCAATGTTTCATTAA
Source organism: Ginglymostoma cirratum (assembly GCA_024137785.1). Lineage (NCBI taxonomy): Eukaryota > Metazoa > Chordata > Chondrichthyes > Orectolobiformes > Ginglymostomatidae > Ginglymostoma > Ginglymostoma cirratum. The sequence continues at coordinate 3,895,521 of JAHRHZ010000027.1, forward strand.
GGGCAGACAAAACATGTGTTTAGTGTCTCGTCGAGAAAGGCAGCACTTATTACAGTGCAGCACTCCCTCAGTACTGCACTGCAGCAGCAGCTTAGATATTAATGCTCACCTCTGAGTAACACTTGACCGAACAACCTGCAGACTCTGAGGAGAGAGTGCTATCCATTGAGTCAAGTCTGGCAACAGTTGCTATTGTTGGGTCAGATTCAAAATGAGAGCTTAGAAATCAAAACACAAAGTTCAAATTACTTCAGACCTTCCTTCTTGAAATCCATCTCCTTTTATCAAACATAATTGCACCTCTGTCGCAATTTACTGACCTGATTGTTTTTCAAATAGGGGACTCGTAAACCATCTTTCCGCCACTTCCTCATTGGCAACATGCTTTCCCAAAAAGAAGTCAATTTTTGTGTCTAAATCACCAACCACCTTATTCTCAACACCCTTAATAAGTGTCTTAGCTCGTGATAGCTATACTGCTTGAAGATCTTAATAATGAATGTCTCAAGCAGTTTCGCACCAGAGCTCTGCAATTTCGCTCCTTCAACCCATTCGCAGAGTCTAAAAAATTTATTTGTTCATGAGATATGGGCATCACTGAGAAGCCAGCATTTCTTGCCCATCTTAAGTGGCCTGCAATATGAGTGGCTTTTTCAGGTCATTTCAGAGGACAGTTAAGAGTCCACCCCATTGTTGTGGGTCTGGAGTTACATGTAGGTCAGACCAGGTAAAGACAGCAGGTCTCCTTCCCTTAAGGACATTAGTGAACCAGATGAGTTTTTATGGTGACTGGAGATAGCATAAAGTACTTTGAGAGGTTAGACCCTGGTTCAAATCCTGCCACAGCAGATTGTGGAAATTGAATATCAATTAATATGTGGAATTAAGAATCTAATGATGACTGTGGATCCATTGTCAATTGTTGGCAGGGGGAAAAAACCCATCTAGTCTACATGTGACTCCAGATCCTTGGTTGACTTTTAACTGCCTTCTGCCCAGTTAGTGAGGGGCAATAAATGCTGCCTAGCCAGTGATGCCCTCATCCTGTGAATGAATAAAAAATAAGGCTTGAAATGAGGCCTTCTGTGTGATGTTACCTACTCTGGTTGGATATGTTCCTGAAAATGTCACCATGTGACCACTAAACTTCCCCTGATTTTATAACAAATAGTAAAATTCTACAAAGAGAAAGCAAACTTTGAAATGTTACTTTTAATGTTTGTATAACTTTGTTCCTGGAGAATAATCATTAAGTGTTGGAGCTTGCATTCCATTCTGGAGCGATGATCAGTCTGTAAGTGATAGAAGAGTTGGCGCTACTCACTGTTTAGGCTCAGACATAAAGAATGACCACTGGAGCGATTTACCAAGGAGGCTTCCTGCTCAGATGTGAATTGGTGCCTTTATTGGATGAGGCCAGAAAGATAACAAGAAAAGAATAAGACATTTCGATATCTCCCAAACAATATGGCTGATGTGGGAGGTCACACAAGGCATGAGATGGCCAAACGCAGCCGAAAGTATCACTTCCAGATAACTTCATATATCAATACAAAAGGTAACGCACTTGCTGGACTGCAACAATAAGAATGGTTTGCACTCATCTAGCACGTCTTGTGTAGTAAAATTCCTCAAAGGTGCTTTACTGATAGTTATTGTTGGAGAAGGTAGTGGCTCTGAAAGAGTCCATGTTTTGAATATACAAAGCTTCACCCAGTCTGATGATGATGCATAGCTTCTGGCTGGAGACACATGCCATTTCTCCACCTCTTGTTGGTAATGGTTAAGTAACATGATGACACGCCTAAGATTTAATATGAAATAGAATCCCTACAGTGTGGAAGCAGGCCATTCAGCTCATCATGTTCACACCAAACCCCCGAAGAGCATCACACCCTCTACCCCAAATTTCCCATGGCTAATCCATCCAGCCTGCACATCCCTGAACACTATGGGACAATTGAGCATGGCCAATCAACCTAACCTGCACATCTTTGGACAGTGGGAGGAAACCAGAGATCCCAGACAAAACCTACACAGACACAGGGAGAACAAGCAAGCTCCACACAGACAGTCGCCCCAAGGCTGGAATCGAATCCAGGTCCTTAGTGCTGTGAGGCGGCAGTGCTGACCACTGACGTACCATGTCACCCCTTGTAACTTGTATCTAATTAACTGATAGAATACATTCTGTTATCTAAGACATGATCCTCCTCTGCTGAGACTTATATGTGGTCCATCTCCTCAACAGACTACTAAACAGCCCCTTAGACTGACATAGGAAGGAATTTTGGTGACAGCATTGTACCCCAATCAGAAGCCACCGTGTGATTGTTACCGACCATCAGACCATGGTGTCATAGGGTTCTTATCAATACTGGAACATTTATTAAACAAATGTGACACCAGAGCCACATTAGTGGATGTTGGGTCAAGTAACCAAACATTTGGTCAAAGAGGAAACAAAAAACAGCATTTGAAAGGAGGAAAGAGTGTTAAAGAAACAGAATGATGGAGGGAGGGAATTCATGAGCTTAAAGTTCATATACCTTAAAATTTGACTGCATGGTTCAAATTAGGAATGTACCAGAGGTAAGAATTTGAGGAGTGCAGAAATCCCTGAGAGTTTTAAAGGTGGACATGGCTACAGAGAGAGGGAGGGCAACTAAACTCTGGAGGAATTTGAACACATGAATAGGAATTTTAAAGTTGAGGTGCTGCTGGACTGGGAACCAATTTAGTTCGGCAAGGGGTGGGTTACTAGCACTCGGTACAAATAAGACATAGACAACAAACCACTATTGCTTTTGGGAACTTCGAAGTTGTTTTGCTAAACACAGATGTATAGTACAAGCCAAGATGATCTGAAAGAGACTTTAAACCAAACATCTGCAATCTAAATGCATTCTATTATATTCAGGACTTAACAGGTTGCTCAATACAGTAGATCAGCTGGATGTTGTTTTTCTGTCTTTACATTCTGTCCTTAGAAGAATAGAGGAGGTATTCACAGGCTGAGTCCTTCGACAGGCTGTAACATGAATAATACCACACTTTCCATACCTTAACCATCTGCATACCAACCAATGTGGGCAGAATGGGAATTGCTCCAATAAGGCAAAACATTTTTATAGAATCCCACAAACCGAACAACGAGAGACATTAAAATACTAAAATTAAAACCTGGATTAACATAGTGCTTCTCTTCACCACTGGAAGTCTCAAATTGCTTCCAGCCAATAAAGTGGTTTTCAAATATAGATACCGTTGTAATGCAGGAACTGCAGCAGCTGCTTTTGCACACAGCAAGATCCCACAAAATGAAGACTTTTTTTCCTTTATTCATTCACAGGATGAGTGTGTGTGCTGGCTAAGCAGTATTCATTGCCCATCCTCAATTACCCAGAGGGTAGTTAAGAGTCAACCACATTGCTGTGGGTCTGGAGTCACATGCAGGCCAGACCAGGGTAAGGGTGGCAATTTCCTTCCCTGAAGGACATTAGTGAATCAGATGGGTTTCCCCCTCAAAACAATAAGTTTGTGGTCATCATTAGATTCTTAATTCCAGACATTTATTGAATTCAATTTCCACCATCTGCCGTGGTAGAGTTTGAATACAGGTCCACAGAACGTTATCTGGGTCTCCAGATTAACAGTCCACAATAATACCACAAGGCCATCACCTCCCTCTGCTGTGTGCCAATAACTGGTAATCTGTTTATAGTGATGTGGATTGAGAGGTAAATAATGATCACGTTGCTGGGGAAAATTCACTTGCTCTTCTTCCTAAATAGCACTGAAGGTCATTTTTTCATTCTCCTGTGCAGACAGATTGACACCTCACCTGGAGAAAGCATTTCCAATTGTGCCATAACCCAACAGCACAGCACGGGAGTGCCAACTTCACTTTTTAATGCTCAAGCCCTTGAGTGGGACTTAGAATCCAGAGTTATAAGACTCACAGGTTAGCTGATCTAAGTCACTCAGAGACAGCAATGACCACAGATGCTAGAGTCAGAGTCAAGACAGTGTGGAGCTGGAGGAACACAGCAGGTCAGTGGGAGAGTCGACATTTTGTGCCTAGACCCTTCATCAGAACTGGGGAGGGGGAAGATTATTTCCCAGATCCCTTCCTCCTCCCCCGTTCTGATGAAGGGTCTAGGCCCAAAACGTCGATTCTCCTACTCCTTTGATGCTGCCTGACCTGCTGTGTTCCTCCGGCTTCACACTGTATCAATCAGCTGATCTAAGTTACTGGCAACCCAGGTCAAGTCCCACCTGCTCCAGGGATGTGTAAGAACATGTCTGACCAGGGGATTAGAAAATATCTACAAAGCTTCACAGAATGTTCTTGTGGCACAGTGATAATAAGCTTATGTTTAAGCCAAGAGGTCTACTCCAGAGACATTTTACTTAATTCTCTCATGGGATGTGGGCGTTACTGGCTAGATCAGACTTTGTTGCCCTAGTTGCTCTTGAGAAGGTGATAATGAGCTGCCTTCTTGAAACCAGCCCCCCTCCTCACCCCACTGGCTGTGAGTTGCCCCCAACATGCAATTAGACAGGCAAATTCAGGATTTTAGGAACAAAAACCGAAGTTGCTGGAAAAGCTCAGCAGGTCTGGTAGCATCTGTGTAGAAAAAATCAGAGTTAACGTTTCGGGTCCAATAACCCTTCCTCAGAACTCTTCCTCCAGGATTTTGACCTAGCTACACTAAAGGAACTGCGATATATTTCCAAGTTGGGATGCTGAATGACTTGGAGGAGAATCTCACTCAACAGGTTGGTTCAAAAATGTGGAAAAGATATGCAAAGTCAAACAGCAGGCTTATTTGTCACAGTGATAGTGTTCTTGCCTGTGAGCTAGAAGGTTTGAGTTCAAATCCTCTCTGACCTGGGGGGTGTTACAACCAAATAGGTTGAATAATTGTACGATATCTCATATGTCTTGGTTTGCATATCTGATTGGAAAGGACCATTTCCTTAATTCGTGCCACTCTCCCCATCAACCCACTGGGTACCTTGCCCTGTAATTGTAGAAGATGCAACACCTGCCCACCCACCACCTCTCTCACCTCCATTTAGGGTTCTAAACAGCCCTTCCAGGTGACACAGAACTTTACCTGCATCTCCTCCAAACCTAGTCCGTTGCATCCAGTGCTCTCGATGTGGTCTTCTCTACGTATGTGAGACCAAACGTAGACCGGGTGACCATTTTGCCAAGCATCTCTGCCTGGCCCATAACAGCCAACCTAACCTCCCGGTCACTGCCCATTTCAACTCCCCACCCCACTACACCTTTGACACATCCTCAGCCTCCTCCTCAGTGACTCAGAATGCAACATTTGAAGAACAACACCTTATCTGCCACCTGGGCACCCTACAGCCTGGAGGACCCAACATCATTACTAATTTCAAGTAACCTTCCCACCCATCCCCTTGCCTCCCTTTCTGACCCCACCTCCTCCCTTCCATTCCACCTTCTGACCCTCCCTTCTAGCCACCAACTGGATTTATCCCTCCCATTGACCAACCAGGTCGTACCTACCACCAGTGTCCACAAATCTCCACCATTCTGTCTCTACCCCTCCCCCTCCTTTATCTGCAGCTCCCCCTGCCCCCACATCCAGTCCTGATGAAGAGTAATACCAGAAACATCGACTGCTCCTTTCCTCCAGACGCTGCCTGGCCTGCTATGTTCTTCCAGACTCTTGTTTGTCTACATTGGATTCCAGCATCTGCAGGTTTTTTTGTCTCTCGATAAAGTCAGTGTTGGGAAGGTAGACTGAGTGAATGGTTTGGGCAGTATGGTGGCTCAGTGGTTAGCACTGCTACCTCACATTACCAGGAACCCGGGTTCAAGTCCACTCTTGGGCGATTCTCTGTGTGGAGCTTGCACATTCTCCCTGTGTCTGCGTGGGTTTGCTCTGGTTTCCTCCCACAGTGCAAAGATGTGCAGACTAGGTAGATTGGCCATGCTAAATTGCCTGTAGTGTTCAGGGATATGTAGCTTAGGTGAGTTACAGGGGATGGGTCTGTGTGGGATGCACTGAGGGTCGGTGTGGACTTTTGGGCTGAAGGGCCTGTTTCCACACTGTAGGGATTCTATGATGATGATCTTATAGTGGACTTTCATTTCCTTTCCAAGTGGGGTGGGTGTTAGGGGCATTGGCGTAGGTAACTGAAACGAGGACGTTCTCTTCCCATAACCCCACACCCTCCAAACCCAGAGAACTGTAGAAAGTTGCAGCACATCTTCTCAAGGGTAATGGAGTGTTAAATTAAGTCAAAAGGTGAAAATATTTTGGATTCTCGCCCATGTCCTGGCAGGAGCTTTGCGTGTGTTTGCTTAATACACCTGCATAACTAGCAAGAACCACACAAAAGCGACTTCTTAGAAGCAGCCACATTCCTCAGGCCTTGGGTGGCTCAGCATTCAGTGTTCTGAAGGATCTTTGACATTCCTCAATGCTTCTGAAGTCTCATTGAACAGTTGCCATGGTTAGCCGCGGATCTGACTTTAGGCTGGTGAGAGAGCAGGAGCCTAGCACGCTGGCACAGCAGAGTCTGACCTCATGCAGGCTGTCTGAGCCTCGGTCCTAGTAATTACTCCTTCTGTGCTGAGTTTCTACTTGCAAGAAATCTTGTCTTTCTTTCATCTGCATTCTCATCACGCCCCACCCCCACCCCCTCACTGTTCTGGTCCCATGAGGGAAAAGATTTTACAAAGCACCCTTTATAACCTCAGAACATCTCAGAGTCCTTTACAGCTAATGAAGGGTTGTCACTGCTGTAATAGAGCGGAACAAAGCTGCCAACATGTGCACAGCAAGATCCAGCAAGTGACATTTACAAATCAATAGCAAACAGGAAAAGGCTCTTGTAATCCACACAGTCTGTCCCACACATCTGAGATTGTACATCGTAATGAATACACTCCCCACCCCACCAGAAACTCTGGATCTCCAGTGAGAAGAATTTTTTAAAAATTAACAACCCCAAGCTAATCTTGAGGCCAAAATTCCTCTCTGATCCCCCTCTCAGGTAATTGAAACAAACTCAGAAAATCCGATTCCCTTGATTAATGTCACACAGTACCCATTTTTTAATGGGAGGTGATCTGTGCTCCAGCCAGAATGTTTAATGTTGTTATCCAGGACTACATGGTGGCTCAGTGGTTAGCACTGCTGCCTCACATTGGCAGGGACCTGGGTTCTATTCCACCCTCAGGTGACTCTCTGTGTGGAGTTTTGTTCTCCCTGTGCCTGTGTGGTTTTCTGCAGGGTGCTCTGGTTTCCTCCCACAGTCCAAAAATGTGTAGGATAGGTGGATTAGCCATGGGAAATGGAGGGTTATAGGGATAGGGTAGGGCTTGGGACTGGGTGGGTTACTCTTTGGAGGGTCAGTGTAGACTCAGTGGGCTGAATTACCTGCTTCCTCACTGTAGGGATTCTATGATTCTAATTAATTAATTAATCTCCAACTGTTACCAAGAGAACCCTGCACTTCTGCAACTAGACAGAGCATTGGACAGAACACCTCGCCTAAAAGGCCACATCTCTGACACAATGGCATTTATTAACTGAGCTGTCAGCCTGAAATACCTGCTCAAGTCACTCAAATAGACCTTGAACTCAAACAGTTTGGGCTTAGTGTTCGGAGTTTAAATCCGTCAAGACGGAATGTGGGCTGTGCAATTGATATGAGCCATTATATATTCATCCAGCTTGTTGTCTTTGACCCTCACAAATTCCCCACATTCTTTAATATCCCACCCAGTCCAATCCCACCATCTGCTCATCCTCCATACTCTCTAATATCCCACACAGTCTAATCCCACTCCCTGCTCACGCCCCATAACCTTTAATATCCCACCCAGTCTAATCCCACTCCCTGCTCACGCCCCATAGCCTTTAATATCCCATCCATCTAAACCCACTCCCTGCTCACCCTCCATACTCTTTAATATCCTACAGACTCTAACCCTACTCCCAGCTCACTCCCCGTAGCCTTCTACATGCCACTCATTCTAATTGCACTATCTTGTTCACATCTCATAATGGTTTAAAATCGCAATGCAATCTCAAGCTCCTATCCACTCCCCACAATCGCTGTCATTCCTCTTCATTAAAGAAAATACAAATGTCTCCAAGCAATTGGTTGATGAAGTATTTTTGAAATGTAGTTGTTATTGCAGTTTAAGAAATGCACAAGCCAATTTAGCACAACCACAATGTATATGACCAGATCATCTATTATCTTGTGATGTTGATTGAGAGATAAATATTGGCCCAGGCACCAGGGGTAACTTCCTTCCTCTTCTTTAAAATGGAGCCTGCCATAAGATCTTAAAAATCCACCCAAACAGGAGGATGGGTCTTGATTGAATGTCTCATCTGGAAGATGGCCCGTTTGACAGTGCAGCATGGCCTTGGCACTGCATTGGAGTGTCTGTGCTTAATCATTGGAGTGGGTTTTAAACCTGAAACCTTGTTATTCAGAAATGAGCAGCTGAGGCAAACAAGTAAGAAATTCCTTTTAAAAGAATTTATGCACTTTGTTTAAACATTGACTGAATAGTCCATATTCTAATCACACACCGTGTTGTAATTTTATTAAATTAATGCTTGGTCCTTGCCATCCCATTGAGCAGTGGCAATAATCTATTAATGTTTACCTTCCCATAACCTTTTGCGTGAAGTTCTCAGCAGGATTGGAAAGATCACACTGACTTTCATAGTTATCCCTTCATTCAATCAACAAACGCATTCCAAGAAAAAAGTAGAAGGAGAAGCAGAAAGCTGGAATAAAACTGCCCACTTTGTTGCCACGACAACTGTCTCGCTCCTTCCCTGAACCCCAAGAGTAATGCGTTGCAGCTGTACAAATCCCTGGTTAGATCACGTCTGGAGCACTGTGTATGATTCTAGGCAGTGCACCTTAAAGATATAATAATCTTGGAAGGAGTGCTGTGCAGAATTGCCAGCATTCAGGGCTTCAGGGGTTAGATTAAGAGTAGAGTTTATGGAAACTGAGTTACTACCCTTGGGAATATAGGAAGTTAGGGGGTGATTTGATTACGGGCTTTTGGGATTTTGAAAGGAATTACTAGGGTAAATTGGAAAATGTTTAGGCTGATGGCAGAGTCAATGCCAAGGGGACATAATTTTAAAATCAGAGCCAGGCTATTCAGGAGAGGCATTAGGAAACCCTTTCTCAGCAAAGGGTAATATAGATGTGAATAATCTAAGAATGGGTAAACCATTCAGGACTGAGATGAGGAAGAATTTCCTCACTCAGAGAGTTGTGAACCTGTGGAATTCTCTCCCACAGGAAGCTGTTGGGGCCGGTTCATTACATATATTCAAGAGGGAGCTGGACATGGCCCTTACAGATAAAGGGATCAAGGGGCATGCAGAGAAAGCAGGAATGAGATACTGAGATTGCATGATCAGCCATGATTATATTGAATGGTGGTGCTGGCTCTAAGGGCCAAATGGCCTACCTTTTCACACATTTTCTATGTTTCTATGTTTCAAATCAAGGCAGGACTTATATACTTAATGGTGGAGCCCTGGGGAGTGTGGTTGAACAAAGAGACCTTGGAGTGCAGGTGCACAGTCCCTTGAAAGTGGAGCCACAGGTAGATAGGATAGTGAAGAAGGTGTTTGGTACGCTTGTCTTTATTGGTCAGTGCATTGAGTTTAGGAATTGGGACGTCATGTTTGGCTGTACAGAATGTTGGTTTAGGCCACTTTTGGAATATTGTGTTCAATTCCGGTCTCCCTGCTATTGGAGGGATGTTGTATAACTTGAAAGAATTCAGAAAAGATTTACAAGGATGTTTGCAGGATTGGAGGGTTTGAACTGTAGGGAGATGCTGAATAGGCTGGGGCTATTTTCCCTGGAGTGTCAGAGACTGAGGGATGACTTTACAGATGTTTATAAAATCATGAGGGTCGTTGGAAAGTGTGAATAGACAAGGTCTTTTAACTAGAGGGGGGGGAGTCCAAAACTAGACGGCATGGATTTAAGCTGAGAAGCAGGAAAGATTTAAAAGGAACCTAAGGGGTAACTTTTTCATGTAGAGGGTGGTGCATGCATGGAATGAGCTGCCAGAGGAAGTAGTGGAAGCTGGTACAATTACAACATTTAAAAGTCATCTGGATGGTTATATGAATAGGAAGGATTTAGAGGGGTTTAGACCGAATGCTGGCAAATGGAATTAGATTAAGGTTGGCATGGATGAGTTGGACTGAAGGGTCTGTTTCCGTGCTGTACAGCTCTATGACTCTATGACTCTATGTTTCTATGTGAACCTCTGTCCTGCAAAAAAACAGTGGATTCTGTTCTACCAAGACTTATCCATTATTGAGAAAAGGAGTCTGTCTTTCACAACTGTTTGTTTGCATTTCATGGTTCAACACAAACTCCAGTCTGCTCTCTCTCCCCGCTAACACTGACAAAAAGCATGATCTTTTCTAAACAAAAAAAAAACACCAATTTGCCTCATTGACCCAATTACTACCAATGTCTATCGGGGCAATGCTACAATAACAAAGTTAAAAGAGGGAAGAAGCAAGAGAAGGATGAAGTCAAAATGGAGTCGATAAGGGAGATAATGCACTCCAGCTCCTGTGGTGCCCAACTATCTCTGAAAGCCCTGAAGTAATAAAGCAGCCCTTTTTTGTAGAATCGCCACCACATTAAATAATTAAACAACTAAATAGTTAACAATTAATGAGCACTACTCACCAGGGACAGTGTAATAACAATAACAAAGTTAAAAAGGGAAGGAAACAAGGGAGGGACAACATTAAAATAGAGTTGGCGGGGGAGATAATGTACTCCAGACCCCGTGATGCCCACCTATCTCAGAAAACCTCAATTTAAAAAAAAACAGGCCTTTCTTTTGGAAAGGTAGAACCCCCAAGGAAACAATCTCAGCATTCCTACCTGAGCCATGGACAAATAGGCGCAATGTAAATACAGCTAAGGAATTATATGTGTGGCTTAAAGAGTGGTGCGACAGGAATAAGTTTCAGTTAATGGGATAGAATGGATAGATAATCGTCAGAGAGAAGAAGGTTAAGAGGTGACTTAATAGAGACATACAAGATGATCAGAGGATTAGATAGGATGGACAGTGAGAGCCTTTTTCCTCGGATGGTGATGGCTAGCACAAGGGGACATAGCTTTAAATTGAGGGGTGATAGATATAGGACAGACGTCAGAGGTAGATTTTTTACTCAGAGAGTAGTAAGGGAATGGAATGCCTTGCCTGCCACAGTAGTAGACTCACCAACTTTAAGGGCATTTAAATGGTTGTTGGATAAACATATGGATGATAATGGAATAGTGTAGGTTAGATGGGCTTCAGATTGGTTTCACAGGTCGGCGCAACATCGAGGGCCGTAGGGCCTGTACTGCGCTGTAATGTTCTATGTTCTATGTTCTATGTTCTATGTTCTAGAAGGCAGCTGTTCTGATTGGATAGGCTTCACTTAAACCATGCTGGAACCTGTAGCCTGGTGAATGGAATAACTAGGACTGTAGAGAGGGCTTTAGAATAATGTGTTTTTTTAAAATCATTCACGTGATGTGGGCATTGCTGGCTGGGTCAGCATTTTTGCCCATCCCTAATTGCCCACAGGGCACTTAAGAGCCAACCATATTACTGTGAGTCTGGACTCGAATATAGTCCAGACCAGGTAGGGATGGCAGTTTCCTTCCCTAAAAGACATTAGTGAACTAGATCAGTTTTTCCTGACAATTGAAAATGGTTTCATGGTCATTGTCAGACTTTTAATTCCAGGTTTTAGTTGAAGTCAATTTCCACCATCTGCCACGGCAGGATTCAAATCCAGGTCCCCAGACCATTTCCCAGGTTTATGAATTAATAGTCTTTATTTATATCCAGAAGTGCCCTCGCACATAACTGAACAATTTTTTCCACCAGGAAATCATCCATGTTTTCCAATTGATTAAGTTAACTGTACTGGAATAGCTTGGCTAGGGGAGCGGCAAGTGCTGGAGCACGAGTCGTCCGTACTATTGTTGGAAAGTTGTCAGGACCCATAGCCTTTGCAGTATCCAGTATCTCCAACCGTTTCTTGGTATCAAATTGACTGAAAGTTTGTATCCGTGATACTGGGGACCACTGGAGGAGGCTGAGATGGATCATCCACTTCTGGCTGAAGATTGCTGCAAATGCTTTAGCCTTCTCTTTTGCACTGATGTTTTGGGCTCTTCCATCATTGAGGATGGGGATATTTGTGGAGCCTCCTCCTCCAGTGAGTTGTTTAATTGTCCATTACCATTCGCCACTGGATATGGCAGGACTGCAGAGCTTAGATCTTTTTGGTTTTGAGATTGCTTAGCTCTGTCTACCACTTGTTGCTTATTGTGTTTTGCGTGTAAGTAGTCCTGTTTGGTGGCTTCACCAGACTGACGCTTTATATTCAGGTATGCCTAGTGCTGCTCCTGGCATGCCCTCCTGCACTATTTATTGAAGCAGGGTTGATCCCCTGGTTTAATGGTATTGGTTAAGTGGGGGATATGCCGGGCCATGAGGTTGCAGGTGTGCTGGAGTAAAATTCTGCTGCTGTTGATGGCCCACAGTGCCTCATGGATGACCAATCTTGAGTTTCTAGGTCTATTTTAAGTCTGTTTGAAGTTTTAGAACAGTGATAGTGCTATAAAACACGATGGAGGTCATTCGCAATGTGAAGGTCGGACTTTGTCTCCACAAGGTCTGTGAAGTGGTCACTCTTACCAATACTGTCATAGACACAACTGCAGCTCACAGATTGGTAAGGATGAGGTTAAGTATGTTTTCCCTCTTGATGGTTCCCTTGCCACCTGCCATAGACCTAGTCTAGCAGTTTCCTTTAGGACCTGACCAGCTTTAATCAGTTGTACTGCTGCCAAGTCAGTCTTGTAGCAAGTATTGAAATCTCCCACACAGAGTACATTTTGCACGCTTGCCACTTTCAGTGCTTTCTCCAAGTGTTGTTCGGAGGACTACTGTTTCATCAGCCAAGAAAGGTTGGCATGCGGTAATCAGCAAGACATTCCCCTGCTCATGTCTAACCTGAAGCCGTGACTCATCATGGGATCTACGGTCAACATCGAGGGCTCCTGGGTAACTCACTCCCAATTGTATACCAGTGTGGCCTTACCTCAGCTGGGTCTGTCCTGCCGGTGAGACAGGACATATCCAGGGATGGTATTAGTGGTGTCTGGGACAATGTCTGTAAGGTATGATTCCATGAGTATGACCAGGTCAGGCTGTTTCTTGACTAGTCTGTGAGACAGCTCTCCCAATTTTGGCACTAGCCCCCAGATGTTAGTGAGGAGGACTTAGCAGGGTTGACAGGCTGTTTTTGCTGTTGCCTTTCCTAGTGCCTAGATCAATGCCAGGTGATCTGTCAAGTTTCATTTCTTTGCTAAGAATTTGTCGCAATTGGTACAACTGAGTAGCTCTCTGGTCCATTTCAAAGGGCAGTAGAGAGTCACTCACTGGATGTGGGTCTGGAGTCACTGTTTTTTCTGATTGACTAACTTACATACAAAATTGGCTAGAAAGACCAAGCTTTAAATAGATGTTCCAGTGAGTATCAGCTGCTCTTTATTACCTTTTGAGTATGTCCTGGTTCACTCTTGGAGGAGCTCATATCTGTCCACTGTGTGCCCTTTTTCCACAGTGCCTAAGTGTCCTTGGAGAGGGAGTACATGATGTCCACTAATACTCTCGATGTCTGTGGAGAGAAGTAGGTACTGTGAAGGATGTAGTGATTTATTTCACCCTCCAACTCCATTTTGACTTAGCTCCTTCCCACGCTTCCTACCCCTCTCCCACTTTTAATGATTTGCATTGTCCATAATGGGCTTTGTATGTAAATATCGAGTTGGCCACGCGTGTGATTTAGAGGTGGTGATTCATAGTTACAAACAAAAAAAAAGTCCTGTTACATTCTTAAAGGGGCCATTATTTACAGCAGTTATCAATCATTTTAAATCTAAAATTCGTAGATTCTTACTAGACAAGAATATTTTTGGATATGGTGCCGAGGCAAGTAGGTGCAGATAAGGTACGTCCTAATCAAAAGACAGAATCAGGTCAGAGAGGGTGTTCCTCTCTGTTCCTATGTAATTCCTGTGGAGATTAGAAAACTTGCTGATATTCAGCCTACATTGAATCTAGGTAAGAATGACAGGTTTCCTTCCCTAAAGCTCTTTCATGAACCAGATCAGGTTTTTTTAGAAAAATTTGATTGTTCCATAGTCAACTTTATTGATAATAACATTTCAATTCCAAAGGGTTTTTCATTTGATTAGCTGAATTTAAGTTTCCTCAGCTGTCATGCAGGATTTGAATCCATATCTTTCAATAATTTGTCCAGATTTCTGAAATTACTGTCCAGTAATAAACCCACCTGTAGTTAGAATCAGAGTTAGCTTTTTTGTCACAAGTATCAAATGAGCACAGTGAAGAGTGTACAAGTCGCCAATTATGGTGCTATCTTAGATACAAAGGTTGCTAGGTACAGCTTCTTAAGTTACAGTCCTTTGAAAAATAAAGGAGTAAAAAGTCTGGCATTGCAGAGTTTAGGGATAAATGATAAAATGGAGAAAAAAAAGGTTCAGAACAATGGTCATCCAACCCAGACCACACTGACACCTGGCCTCCAGACCACACCGGGCCTTGACTCCAGATCATGCAGGGCTTTACCTCAGTGTTCACAAGGCCAGAAGATCACCCCGGAATCACCTCGAGACCGGAAGTTGGTCCCATTCCATGTGCCTCAGCTCAACTTTGCAGTGCATCTTTCAATAATCTTTTTATCTCGGGCATTAATGGCATTAGTGAAAATCTTGGTGTTAAAGTCATAATTAATTCAACAAACTATTTTCTAATCAACCTGTTCAGAGATGTTATTATACAAATCTGATTCATTTTGTCCATGACTGACTGGGTGCCCCCGGAATAAGGAAGAGAGGGATCTGGCTCTGTTTGTGATTTGTAATGCTATACAAAGGATTCATAGCTTGCAAAGGCCAGGCAGGGAACAGTTGAGGTATCTGTCTGACAGGATTGAGAGGTGCCTGGCTGAAGAATGTGTGATTGTTGTGGAGCATTACAGGCACGTTGAGACAATTACTCCACTGTATTAGGAGATGAACACTGCTGAGCACTAAACACTCCTGGGAATAGCAGGCAATTTCATTCTGATTATTGTGCAATAAAATGAAACAAAGTAGAAAATGGGCCTTTTGTGTTTTTTTTTAAAACTCTCATGGGCACCAGAGCCAAATATCTGGCGGCTATTGATAAGCACATTTTTCTTATCTTTACGAGATCCCATTAATGATTTGACAGCCCATAGAGGCTCAGATATAATGTCTACTTCCAAATGTTGTTTTCTTTAGAGAACAATGAGACTTCTTTTTTTTTAAAAAAAATATTTTTAGGGAAACCTGAGGTGAGAGGTCAGAGTGCAAAAGCGCAGGGCGAAGGTAAATCTGAAAGTCCTAATGAAATTAAATGAAAATGGAGTTTTAAAAACCATTAGGCTGTAGGACCAGTCTAAAAGACTTGGGACTTCTGCTGGATGCTCTGCTATAAAGTCTTCTTTCCCTCTTAATGATTTGGCTCTTATTCTAGAGGGGTCAGGTGATCAGCATACCACAACGCCTTGGAAATTCCCATGCATAATGTTTTTATTTATTCATTAAAGGATGTGGATTTTGCTGTAAAGCCCAGCACTTGTTCCCCATCCCGAAATGCCTATGAGTAAGAGACGGTGGGGAGCCTCCTCCCTGTAATCTGCGTGGTACAGAAGTGGTTTGATACAACTAAGTGGACTTCTCGGCCATTGATGAGGTCAGTTGAATGTCATTGCTGTGGCTCTAGACTTAACATGAAGAAATGGGAACAAGAATAGACCATTTGGCCCTTCAAGTCTGCTCTGCCATTCGATAAGATCATGGCTGACCATCCAACGAGTATGCTGTTCCCGATTTCTCCCCGTATCCTTTGATCCCTTTAGCATTGAGAATTATATCTATCTCTTTCTTCAATGTTTTGACCTCAACTGCTTTCTGTGGCGGATAGTTCCACAGGCTCACCACTCCATGAGTGAAGAAATTTCTTTTTATCTCAGTCCTAAATGGCCTACCTGTATCTTTAGACTGTTGACTCCTGGTTTTGGACTCCCTGGTCATTGGGAATTTCCTTCCTGTATTTACACTGTCTATTCCTGTTAGAATTTTGTAGGTTTCTATGAGATTCTCACTCATTCTTCTAAACTCCAGTGAATATGGTCCTAACCAATCCAGCCTCTCTTCAGACATCAGTCCTGTTTCCCAGGCCAAACCAGATAAAGATTTTCTCCCATATCGGACATTAGTGAATCAAAAGATCTTTTACCACAATCTAATACCCGTCTGGTCACTATAATGAGCCTAAGTTTCTATTCCAGATTATCAATTCATTAACATCCCCAACAAGGAAGGATCTGAACAGCTATCTCTGGAGCATTAGTCAAGGCCTTGAGGATAATCAGCCCAGTGACAGGAGTCATTACACGACCAGTGCCCTACAATGGATTCCAATTTGGTGCCTTTTCAGGTATATTTGTGGATGCAAACTTCTCAAACCCACATTTTCACTCACCATCCTCCCTTACAGTGTTTCACAATAATTCTGCAATTCTTCTCTCATTTGGTTTCTCAGATAGGACAAGGCTGTTATCTTCCACCATGACCCACCCCCCCCCCAAACCTTCACATCGCCCACCTCTTGCCTCCCCGACCACACCCAACAACACTCCTAACTTCCTCCTAGGCACAGCAAACAGCCTGCTGATGCTCAGAGTTGGAATGTCCTATGGGACCATTATCAGGGACATGCACTCAAATTCCCTGCCGATCTCAGTGACATACGCTGGATCGATTTGACAGGAGGAATGTTCGATTCCAGGTTTGAGCCAGGTTTGATTCCACCCTCAGGCAACTGTCTGTGGCGTTTGCACATTCTCCCCATGTCTGCATGGGTTTCCTCTGGGAGATCCGGTTGCCTCCCACAATTGAAAGATGTGCGGGTTAGGAGGATTGGCCATGCTAAATTATCCACAGTGTCACAGGGATATGCACGCTGGGTGGATTGCCCATGGGAAATGCAGGTTTACAGGGATGGTGTGGGTCTGGGTGGGATCCTCTTTAGAGGGTCAGTGTGAACTTGATGGCTGAGTGGCCTGTTTCCGCACTGTAGGGGTTCTATGATTCAATCTAATTGGGGAGGGAGTTCCAGAATTTTGACCCAGTGACAGTGAAGGAACAGCAATATATTACCAAGTCAGGATGGTGAGTGACTTGGAGGGGAGCTTGCTGGGGATGATGTTCCCATGATTATCCTAAAGGCCTTGACTAATGCTCCAGAGATAGCTGTTCAGATCCTTCCTTGTTGGGGATGTTAATGAATTGATAATCTGGAATAGAATCCTAGGCTCATTATAGTGACCAGACGAGTATTAGATTGTGGTGAAAGATCTTTTGATTCACTAATGCCCTTGTCCTTCTAGATGGAAGTGGTCATGGGTTTGGAAGGTACTGTGTTAGGAAGGTGTGGAAGTCATGCCAGTATATTCCCTCCTTAAATATGGAAAGGAAAACTTTAAGCCATACAGCCACCACCTCAACACACCAGGAACAGGCTGTGTTTTTACAATAGTGGAAAGTTTTCCATTTTCAGCCTTACTCATATTGACATTATTAAAATTAATTCCAGGAAACAAGAAACAGACAGCAGCCTGATATCCGTTGGGAGAACTAAATAAACAGCACGTCAACACATAAAGGGTTCGGCTGCACCTAAACTACTGCATGTAATTTTACACCTGTTTTGAACCAGTACGAATTTTCATGTGTGGCCCTTGGGAAGGGTTGTGTTGGAACCAGTATAAGCAAAGTGGCTTTAGGCATAGGGATGGATAGAGTAACCACAAAAAAGCCAAGAAATTCTCTGGTCCCCTCTAATCACACGCTGAACATGCTTGGGTGGAGGATTCCTCCATCTTTTGCACATGTTCGCCTGGAGCTCTGATTACATCTGTCTGTAGTTCAGGGAACCTCACCCTGCTTGCCCACTCTGAGGTACAGAAAAATAACCTTTCGAGTGCAGTAGAGGAGAACAAGCTGGCATTTATAGAACGTAATTCATGATCCTATCAAAGCAGCTGTAGCCTTTGGCTGAGTCATGAGACGCGCATGGGATAACACAAAATTGACCCGTGAGACGAAGCTGCTAGTTTCTAAAGCTTGCATTCTCAGCACCTTCTTGTCCGACTGTGAAACATGGGTGACTTACAGCCACCATCATTTCCATCTTCCATTGTGGGCTGTGCTGTTTATAATGTTAATCCATGGAATGTAGGCATCACTAGTTGGGCATTTAGTGCCCATTCCCAGTTGCCCTTCAGAGGTTGCTGATAAGATGCCTTCTTGAACTGCTTCGCCTTTATGGGCATCATGATGGCTCAGTGGTTAGCACTGCTGCGTCACAGCGCCAGGGACCCAGGTTTGATTCCAGCCTCGGGCGACTGTTTGTGTGGAGTTTGCACATTCTCCCTGTATCTGCGTGGGTTTCCTCTGGGTGCTCTGGTTTCCTCCCACAGTCCAAAGATGTGCAGGCTATGTGGATTGGCCATTCTAAATTGCCATTTGTGTTCAGGAACGTGTAGGTTAGGTGAGGTTATATATGAGCCTGGGTGGGATGCTCTGAGAGTCAGTGTGGACTTGTTGGGCCAAAGGGCCTGTTTCCACACTGTAGGGATTCTATGATTCTGGTGTAGGTACACCCAAAATGGGTGACATGGTGACTCAGTGGTTAGCACTGCTGCCTCACAGCACCAGGGACCCAGATTCAACTCCACCCTTGGGCGACTGCCTGTGTGGAGTTAGCACATTCTCCCCATGTCAGTAAGGCCTTCCTCCAGGTGCTCCGGTTTCCTCCCACAGTCCAAAGGTATGTGCGGTTTAGATGGATTGGCCATGGCTAGATTGCCCCATGGTGCCCAGAGCTGTGTAGGCTAGTTGGGTTACCCACAGGAGATGCAGAGTTACAGGGATAGTGTGTGTGTTGGGGGAGTGGGGGAATGGGGGAGTGGGGGAGTGGGGGAGTGGGGGAGGGAAGGGTGGTGGGTGGGAGATGGTGAATCTGGGTGGGATGCAGTTTGGAGGGTCAGTGTAGAGTTGATGGGCTGAATGGCCTGCTTCCAGACTGTAGGGATTCTGATTCAATGTTGTTAGGGAGGGAGTTCCAAGATTTTTTACCCAGTGATACTGAAGGAACAGCGACATATTTCCAAGTCAGGATGGTGATTGGCTTAGAGGGGAACTTTCAGGGGGTGGTGTTCACATGTATCTGGTGCCCTTGTCCTTCTAGATGGAAGTGGTCATCGGTTTGGAAAGTGCTGTGTTAGGAGTGTAGGTGAATTTCTCCCGTGCATCTTGTAGATGGTACACACTGCTGCTACTGAGCGTTGGTGGTGGAGGGAGTGAATGTTTGTAGATGAGGTGCATTACAAGTACATCCAGGCAGGACAAGATTCTCACTGCAGCGGTCTTCTTGAAGACAGAGTTCCCAATGTGTTGGTAATTAAACTGAATTAACCAGCTGGCTCTGGGTGGATCATGGTCACATATCCATGGCAATGAAACAGCTGGAATCAGACAACCAGTGGGGAGCTTGAAGATCCACTCCAGGGAACATGTGTCCTGAAGGCACTAAACACTTAGCTGGGAGTCACTGACTGATGACAGATGGAAAATGCATTGCCTCCTGTGGGCAGGAGTGCCCCACTGCAGTGAGCAGTGATCAATATTCCCTCAAAACCACACAGTCGCTCAGAGGGCCCACACACAAACTGATCAGGACGTCAGCACAGCAACAGGAAATGTTTGAGGGAATGTCAGGTCTCCCGAAGCTCAGCTTCATGGTGTCCCCACTGAGAGCAACAACCCACACCAGCACTGGGTAACATTATGTGTGGCAATTGTGAGCCAGTCTCCCAAGGATTTGCAAAATTAGCAAAAGTGAACCCATGTGAAGCCCCACCCTCTCACTCCCCTGATCAAAATGAGTTATTTGCTGCCAGGTCATCAGCTCTGATTGATGGATGGAGACCAACAACAGATACCATCACAAGTAATATCAGAAATTGCTGGAGAAACTCAGCAGGTCTGGAAGCATCTGTGGAGAGCGAAACAGTTAATGTTTTGAGCCCAGTGACCCTTCTTCAGAACTGGAGATTCCCTGCTGGGGACTCTTGGCACTCCTTACTTTGACTCTAGTCTTTAACTGTGTGCTGTGTTCCCATCTCCCTTGTGTGAGGGATGTAGTTTACCCCTCTCTTTTGGAACTGTGCAAGCGAGGTTGAAGGCTCTTGCCTGCATGTACTCCCAATGTACCTGGAAAACAACCAGCTGCTACCCACAATGACAATTGCATCCATGGCCCCTCTGAGTTTTAATGCTTTTTATTCCTGAGCTGCTCACGGCCGTACAAGGAGGTTAATCTCTAATTCCCAGTGACTTTGGACAATCAGAGGGATCTGTTGTTGCCCAGTGTTAGACACCTGGAAGAAAAACTTTGCCTGTCATGAATTCTTGTAACTGGACCCTTTACAGCTTGTTATTACAGATATCATTCCAGACATAACAAGGTGCCTGGTATCAGACTGAAATACTGAATCTCTAATAAATATAATCCAGTTTGAGAAATGTAGATTCTTTCGTGTTTCTGATCAAAGGAATAAGGCATTGGCTGCGTGTGTCTCAAACTGATAAAAACCAATTCAGACAGAGGAGCGGGGCACTGTTGAAGTATCACATGTCTGTTTCTGTAACAAGAACGGATTAAGTTGATCAAAGGTATTCAGCTTCCACTCAAAGTCTTACATGTTTGTAATGTGCTTGACTCTGGGCAGGTATTGGATGATAGGCAGGAGAGGCTGGAAAGGAATGCACAGGTTTTTCCCCTTTCTGGAGTGAAAACAGCTCTTTCTTGTCCTGTTAACCACAATAAAACCGTAGGCCATTCAGCCCACTGAGTCTTCTCCTCCATTTAATCAGACTGTAGTTGATCTGGTAATCCTCAACTCCACTTATCCCCATAACCTTTGATTCCCTTGCTAATAAAAAAAATCTCAGTATTGAATATACTTAGTGACCCAGCCTTGACAGCCCTGTGTGGTAAAGAATTCCACAGATTCACTACCATCTGAGGAAAAAAAGTCCTCCTCCAAACTGCCTGTAGAGCAATAGTTTTCACTGTGTCTTGGTGCATGTGACTACAATAAATCAAATCAAAAGTGTGAGAGCCCTAATTCTGAGATGATGTCCCCTGGTCTTGGACTCTCCCACAAGGGGAAACAATCTCCCAGTATTTATCCTGTCAAACCCCTAAAAATCTTATATGTTTCACTTAGATTCTTATTCTTCTAAGCTCCAGTGAGTACAAGCCCAACCTCATATTTATCCCATCACATTTCAAAGAACATTGTTTCCCAATCTCTGCAGTTATTGGTGCCACAATTATTAAGCTGTCTTTGTCATGACTGGTTTCACTCTGGAGGTGGGAAATTGTGGATTCAATTTTGGACTATGGGAGGAAACCAGAGCACCCAAAGGAAAACCATGTAAACACTTGGAGAGCACACAGACTCCACAAAGCCAGTTGCCCAAGGGTGGGATTGAACCCAGGTCTCCAGTGCTGTGAGACAGAAGTGGTAACTACTGAACCACCACTCTGCCTGCTCACTTGCTCACTTGAGGCAGGCTAGCTCAACATAAATCCAACATGTTGACCCAGGGATATTTCTGGTCTGTGCTGAGTTAGCAGATTGCCATTGCATTGTTAAATGAGGTAGACACAAGTACTGGACTGGACACCCTTTAGTTACCTCCATCCTTGATTCATAGAGAGTCATAGAGTCTTAACAGCATAGAAAGATGCCCTTCAGCCCAAGTTGTCCAT
Organism: Ginglymostoma cirratum; assembly: GCA_024137785.1. Lineage (NCBI taxonomy): Eukaryota > Metazoa > Chordata > Chondrichthyes > Orectolobiformes > Ginglymostomatidae > Ginglymostoma > Ginglymostoma cirratum. The sequence goes on from JAHRHZ010000027.1 coordinate 3,917,560, forward strand.
GCTGACCGGCCTTCCTAAATTGAACTAGTCCCATTTGCCTGCATTTGATCCATATCCCTTCAGAACTTTCCTATCCATGTATCTGTCCAAATGTCCTTGAAATGTTTTAATTTTACCTGTCTCTACCACTTCTTCTTGCAGCTCATTACATCTGCGCACCACCCTCTGTAGGAAAAAGTTGCCCCTCAGGTCCCTTTTAAACCTTTTTATTAAACTTATGCCCTCTAGTTTCGGAATCTCCTACCCTGAGGAAAAGACCTCAGCTATTCACATTATCCATGGCTGTCATGATTTTATAAATGTCTTTCAGGTCACGCCTCAACCTCCTACATTCTAGGGAAAAAGTGCCAGCCTACCAGCCACTGCTTATAACTCAAACCTTCCAGTCTCAGTAACATCCTGGTCAATCTTTTTTGCACTCTTTCTAGTGTAATGACACCCTTCCTATAGCAGGACGACCAGAATTGTACCCAGTACTCCAAATGTGGCCTTACCAATGTCTTGTACAGCCATAACATGATGTCCCAACTCCCATACTTAATGCTCTGACTGACAAAGGCAAGTATGCCAATCACCTTCTTCACCATTCTGTCTACCTGTGTCACCACTTTCAAGGAACTAAGTACCTGAACCCCCAAGGTCTCTGTTCAACAACACTCCTCAGGGTCCTACTATTAATTGTGTAAGTCCTGCCCTGGTTTGTCATACCAGAATGCAACACTTCGCACTTACCTGAATTAAACTCCATCTGCCATTCCTCAGCTCATTGGCCCAGCTGATCAAGACCCTGTTGCAATCTTAGATAACTTTCTTCATTGTCCACTATATCACCAATTGTGGTGTCATTCACAAACTTACTAACTATGCCTCCTATCTTCTCATCCAAATCATTCATATAAATGATGAGCAACAGTGGACTAGCACCAAACTTTGTAACACACCGCCGGTCAAAGACCCATAGCCTGAACAACAAACTTCTACCACCATCCTCTGTCTTCTACCATCAATTCAATTTTGTATCCAATTGGCAAGCCCTCCTTGGATCCATATGATCTAGCCTTACTCATGAATCTACCATGCTGAACCTTGTCTAAGGCCTTGGTAAAATCCAACTTTGCTCTGCCTCCATGTATCTTCTCGGTCAACTCTTCAAAAACTCTAATTTGTGAGACATGATTTTCCATGCACAAAGCCCTGCTGACTATCCCTAATCAGTCCTTGCCTTTCCAAATGCATGTAAATCCTGTCTGTTAGAATCCCCTCCAACAACCTACCCACACTGTGGCTTGGTGGCTCAGTGGTTAGCACTGCTGCCTTACAGTGCCCAGGGACCTTGGTTCAATCCTGACCTCAGGCAACTGTCTATGTAGAGTTTGCACATTCTCCCTATGTCTGTGTGGGTTTCCTCTGAGTGCTCTGGTTTCCTCCCACAGTCAAAAGATGTGCAGGCTAGGTGGATTGACCATGCTAAATTGCCTGTAGTGTTCAGTGCTTTGTATTAAGTAGGTTATAGTGGGATGTTCTGAGTGTCAGTGTGGGCTGAAGGGCCTGTTTCCACACTGTAGGGATTCTATGATCACCACTAATTTTAGGCTCGCCAGTGTGTAGTTTCTTGGCTTTTCTTAAATAAGGGCCAACCTCCAGGCTTCCAGCACCTCACCTGTGGCTGTTGATGATACAAATATCTCTACTAGGGCCTTGCAATTTCTCCCCTGGCTTCCCACAATGTTCTGGGATACACTTGATCAGGTCCCAGGGGTTTATCTATCTCTATGCCTTTTTAGAATTCCAGCACCTCCTCGACTGTAATGTGAACTCTTTTCAAAACACCTCTATTTATTTCCCTGAGTTCCCTGACTATATTTGACATATGCCTCCTTCTTTTTCTTGATCAGAGCCTCAATATCTCTATTAATCTATGTTCCCTACTCCTGCCAGCCTTTACCTTCAAACTAACAGGTACCTGCCATCACTGAACTCTCATTATCTCACTTTTGAAAGCCTTCCGCTTGCCAAATGCCCTTTTGAAAGTTCCAGTCTAATACCATCAAAATTGGCCTTGCCCCAGTTTAGAACTTTAACTTATGGACCAGGCCTATCCTTTTCCATAACCATTTTAAAATTACAGTTACTTGTCCAAAAATGCTCCCCTACTAACACTTCAGTCACTTGCCCTACTTTATTTCCCAAGAGAAGGTTGACTTTTCCACCTTCTCCAGTAGGGCCATCTACATACTGATTGAGAAAGCTTTTTTGAGCACACTTTGCAAATTCCTCTCCATCCAAGCCCATAACACTATGGCAGTCCCAGTCTATGTTTGGGAAGTTAAAATCCCTGCTTTTACAACCCTAATATTTTTCCAGCCATCTGTGATCTCCCTATATATTTGCTCCTCAGTTTCCTGGTGACTACTGGGGGGCCTATAGTATAATCCCATCAAAATGGTCACCCCCTTTTTATTTCCCAGTTCCACACATATAGCTTCACTGAGTGATCCCTCAGGAAGATCATCTCTAAGTACTTTAGTGCCCTCCCCCTCCTGTCTTGCCCTCCCTTCTATCCTTCCTATAGCCTCTGTACCCCACAACATTGAGCTGCCAGCCCTGTCCCTCCCTCAGCCATGATTCTGTAATAGCTATGATATATCAGCCCCATGTTTCCGTCTATGCTCTGTGTTCACCTGCCTTTCCTGCATTGAAATAATTGTAGTTTAATTCATCAGTCTCCCCTCGTTCCCTGCCATGCTTTCTCCTGCCTTGTCTACTTGCTCTTTTTAACTTTTGTACCAGCGTCAACCTTCTGTTTTGTCTCTCTACTGTTTAGGGTTCCACCTCCCACCCCACCCCAGCCTGACTAGTTTAAACCCTCCTGAGTGGCTGTAGCAAATCCTCTCCCCAGGATATTGGACCCCTCCAGTTCAGGTACAACCCATTCCTCTAGTACAGGTCACTTCTGTCCCAGAAGAGGTCCCAATGATCCAAAAATCTAAACCCCTGCCCTCTGCACCAGCTCCTCAGCCACATATTCATCTGCCCTGTCCTCATATTCCTCGAAGAAGCTTATCTTCATGACAATTTTGTTTTTTAACTTTAAACAGTTGTGGGATCTCGAAACTTGCCACTACATTCCTGGGTGCACTGTGGGGTTTTGATAAATGGTACAATTGATCTGAATGATTTTACAAACTTGGCTCCTGTCTGGTTACTTCATTCTTTTCAGAAGATCTAAGGAAGGCTTTTGTAGTAAAGGAACCAAACTTCAGTTAACCTCATCAACATATCCTTCTCTTCCTTTCTTCCTCATGTGGTTATCCAGCTTCTCCTACAGTTCACCTCAAATACACTCTCACTAGTCTCTGAATAAAGACATTTCTTTTGAAATCCCTGTTGGATTCATTAGTGGTTATTTCATTCAGACCCTTAGTTCTGGCCTTGACATTATGACTCGTTGTATAGTTCTGTGTAGGTGGACTCTGCCAATTAATTCCCCCTGTTCAAGGATTCTTTTAACAAAAGCACATTTGTAATGTGGTACAGAAATCAGCCAGACCCATGCAATTTTCTCTCCATTGTATGTTAGAGGCCATGCTTTCAGGCATCTAACCCTAACCTCTGGAATTCTTCCACTAAACCTCTTTGTCCCTCTACCTCTGCTTCTCCTTTAAGATGCTATTTAAAACTAACTTCATTGACCAACCAATCCTAATGTTTCCATTTTTGGCTCTGAGTTAATTTTCTTTGTCTGACTATACCCCTGTGAAAGCACCTTGTGCCGTTTTACTGTGTTACAGCAGTTGTGTGAATATGGCTAGCATCCTTGTGTTAAATAAAATGTGTTTAAAATCAATTCAAGCAGATTGGTAGATGTAAAAAAGGTAGGCTGAGGAGGAAACTAAATTATTGGTTTTGAGTGACAACCTTTTTTGTTCTGATCCAGACAAGGGAGATAAATGCTGGGGAGTAATTTATTGTTCACTTTCCTCCACCCTTGTCACTCCCAGATTAGATATTAAATAAGATTTGATATAATGAGACGCTCAAATAGGCTCAGTTCCCAGAAGTGTGTTGAGGTCATGCTGGGTAATATTAGTCAAGAAAGCCATTGACAAACTCTGGAGAAATTGATTTAAAATAATCAGCATGATTGTTCATTAAGAAAGAAAGGACTTGTATTTTGAAAACTAAAGATAAACAGAAAATGCTGGAGAATCTGACATTGTCTGTAGAAAGGCAAACAAAGAGACTAATTCTTGGAAAGGCGTGGGCATTGGCCTAGTGGTATTATCGTTGAACTGTTAATCAGAGTCCTGGATAACGTTCTGGGGACCTGGATTTGAATCCTGCAACAGCAGGTGGTGGAATTTGAATTCAATAAAAAATATCCAGAATTAAGAATCGAATGATGGCCATGAATCCATTGTTGATTGTTGGAAAAACCCATCAGGTTCACTAATGTCCTTTATAGAAGGAAGCTTGCCACCCTTACCTGGTCTGGCCTACATGGGACTCCAGACCCACAGCAATGTGGTTGACTCTGAACTGTTCTCTCGGCAATTAGGAATGGACAATAAATGCTGCCTAGACACTGACATCCTCATCTTGTCAATGAATTTAAAAAATGCTGAGAAATTTGGGAAAATGTGATGACAATGGAAACATCTTGATGCCAGGAAAATATTTTATGATTTGCCTCTAAAACTTTAAAGAGTGACTTCAGAATCTCACTATTGAGTGGTAACTACCTTATTTCCATGCTTTAGCATCTCATTGTCAACTCAACCCACCTTATTTTCGCAGCATCTCCAATTCTCCTTTGTTTCCACAAGAGACTAGGCAGTACTAATTCCTACTTGTATATCAGAGCTGGTACCCTGTGGCTGCAGCTCAGAGATGGCTTGTCCCAACCATCATCCAAATGGGACTTCACCACAATGTCCTTACTCACTCCATGGTCACTATCCTCCTCTACTCTGATCCATGGAAGTCTGCAGCAGCAATCTACCAGCCTCACCCCATCATCAGATCTGCTCTAGTTACAAAATCAGACACCACTTCAGCCCTTCTACAGCTTGCTTTGGAGCTGAGGAACTCCTTCAACTTGTACACTCCTGCCAGGTCACTTTACATGCAGGGACATACACAACTCATGCATCTACATGCATGGTGGGATTTTCTTATGAGGAAAAGTTGAGTAGTCTGAACTTACATTCATTGGAATTTAGAAGAATGGGTTGTGACCTTATTGAAACATTTAAGGTTTAGAGAGGACCTGACAGGGTAGATGTGGAAAGGTTGTTTCCCCTTGTGGGAGAGTCCAGGACCAGAAGGCATCATCTTAGAGTAAGAAGTTACCCAGGAAGGACAGCGATGAGGAGGAATTTCTTCTCTCAGAAGGTAGTGAATTTGTGAAGATCTTTACCACGGACGGCTGTCATTAAGTATATTCAAGGCTGTGATCGACAGATTTTTAATCAGTGAGGGAATCAAGGGTTATGGGGGAAGGCAGGAAAGTGCAGTTGAGGATTATCTGATTAGCTATGATCTCATTGAATGGCAGAGCAGACTTGATGGGCCAATTGGCCTATTTCTGCTGCAACAACTTATGGTCTTACAGAGGATGCATCTTTTGGTTTTTAGTTTGCTTCTCAATTACCTTGCACTTACCAGGAGATTGCCAGCCTTTGCAGCTTGTGTTGCTTTTTAGTGCTGGAGGAAAGACAGTTTGTCATAGTTGGGTGCACTGAACAGTCAAGAGGTGGCACATGTCATGATACAGCTGTATCAATGCCACAATCTCAGCATGTGCCAGCAGCTTAAGCAGCAAGCACATTGCTTCAAGCAAATGTCCATGTGTGAAAGTCAAAGGATAAGCCTCGTGAGTTGCAGTGTTGCATCTTGTGGACGGTACACACTTCTGCCTGTGTATGTGTTGATGGCGGAGTGAGTGAATATTGAAGGTAGTGGATGGAGTGGCAATCGAACAAGCTGTGTTGTAATGGATGGTGTCAAGCTTATTGGGTTTTGTCCATCCCAATGAGCTGGGCTTGAACAGGACTGACTGGCCTGCTCTTGCTCGTAAGATTCCAAAGTAATTTTTAATTCCCAGAAAATCCTGAAGTGTTCGCAGTTCTGTAGCTGAGTGAATGCAGGGTCTTTTTTTTTTCTGTTTAATGGCATAGAGTTAGACAGAATTAGTAAAACAGGCCATCTTCTCAGCAGGTCTGTACCAGGGTTTACATTCCACATGAGCGACCTCTCGTCTCTGCATACTTATAACCCTGTTACAACGCCATCCAGCTGCCTGCCCCTAAACATTTGGAGGCATAACAATCAAATAGACAACCTCCAGGGGATGGTTATCAACATTTTCCACACTTTATTAGACATAGCGACATCCCAGGAGGGCTTTAGAACTATACCCAGTCTCAGAGCAGTCACACAGAGAAGCCAATCCAGATTTTGCTGCTCTTATCCAGGGACACCTGTGTCTACGAGCCAGCTCCTGACATCGGTAAATTGGTCTTCCTTATCCTAGTGGGAGTCTTGCAGTTGCTTCTGGCTCAACAAGGAGACTGGGATTTCATTGGAATAAATAACAGAAGAATGTCAGTGCAGAGCCAAAACCAAAAAGGTGGTGAGAGACAAATTTGATCATGGTTTTCGAAAATGAATTGGATAAACATCAGAAAAACAATGTAAAGGGAGATGGGATTGGCTAAATTGCTCCTGGCCTGCGGCCTGGCAGAAACTCAATTATCTACATGATCTTCCTTTGTGCTGCAATCATTTTACAATTCTGTTCCACAAAACGCTGGGGTCAATGGGTTGGGCCAATTGTCCTGATACCATGCTGTAAAGTTTAATGAGGCTTGCTACAATCTGAAGCAAAACAAGCACAGCAGTCAAATTTAGCCTTGGACAAGTAGCTTTGTTTCATATACAAAAACAGAAATTGCTGGAGAAACTGAGCAGGTCTGGCAGCATCTGTGAAGAGATGGCAGAGTTAACATTTCAGGTCTAGTGATGCCTCGTCAGAACACTGTCATTCTGCTGCAATTCATTCCAATGAAATCCCTGTGCCTTTGTTGAACCAGATGGAACTGGAAGACTGTCACCAGGATAAGGAAGCCCAATTTACCAACATCAGTATTGGGAGCCTTGGGTTTTATATTCAGAGGGAGCAGCAGACAGAAATCCAATAGGATATTTCTTCCTTTCACAATCTTTAACAAGGACCACCCAATGAGAAATGAACAATTCATTGACAGGAGGAGGAGGACACTTGTAATGGCTCTTGACAATAGGGTGATTGTCAGCGAGAGGCAAAAGGATCTTACATGAAAGCTCAGTGCACAGCCTTAACAATTAAATATTAATGGTTAGCAACGCTCTTTCCGGAGTTGATGGTGCACGAGCTGGGCAAACTGATTGCAAGAGGCAGTGGCAGATTGATTGAATATAAAATGAGCACCTGCTCCATTCTGTTTCCACTCCAGTGCATTCATAGTTAGCTGGGGTCAGTCAGCCATTAACTATCCCTAATTCTGCATTCCATTCTGTAATCAAACAGTTTCACAACACAACCAGCTATAGTTGGAGCTAAATGCCCACCTGCTCGTCTTCCAGTGAATTGACAACATAACAAGAGGCCATTGAGCCCAACTGGTCTCTGTTGGTATTTATGCTCTGAATGGATCTTCTCCCACCTTGACTCATCTATGCAAGCAAACTAACCTTGGGTTTTCTTGTGGCATATTGGTTAGCATTCCTGCCTCCACTTTAGAATCTGTGGGGTCAAGTCCCATCCTAGGTGTTTGTTGACTGCAGAAGGATCATTCTTGATGCCCATCAACGTGTTGATAATCATCCCACCAATGCTTTCCCACTATCCTCAATGTGTAAATAGTCACATAATCACACCGCATGGAAACAGACCCTTCAATCCAACCAGTCCATGTTGAACATAATCCCAAACTAAACTAGTCCCACCTGCCTGCTCCCAGCCTATATCCCTCCAAATGTTTCCTATTCATATACGTATCTTAAGTGTCTTTTAAATGTTGTAATTGTACCCACATCCACCACTTCCTCAGGAAGTTCATGCCACACGTGAACCACCCTCAGTGTAAAAAATTTGCCCCTCATGTCTTTTTTTTTTAAATCTCTCTCCTCTCACCTTAAAAATGTGACCTCTAGTCTTGAAATCTCCCACCAAAGGGAAAAGAACCTATCATTAACCCTATCTATACCCCTTATTATTTTATAAATGAAGCAAACATGTTGTTTTATTCCTTCCTCCCTCATATGTTTATCCTGCATCGTGTCTAGTCTTATTGTAGTGAGTTCCACATTCTAACTTCTGAGTTCCCTTATGAATTTGTTTATCATTATTATGAACTTTAGTTTGAACTCAGTTGGGAAATATTTCACATACATTTGAAATTTATCAAAACTTTCCAGAATTTTAAAGCTTTCCATTAGTCAACATCTGAATCATTCTGGAATGAGTTTTTTTTAAATTCATTCACAGATTGTGGGCATAGCTGGCTGGGCTAGCATTTACCGCCTGCTCCAAAAGGCAGTTTAAAGTCAACCACATTGCTATGGGTTAGGAGTCACATGTTGAACCAGATCTGGTCATCATAACAGATTTTCTTCCCTAAAGGACATTAGTGAACCAAATGTGTTTTTCCTGATAATCAGAAATGGTTTTGTGATCATCGTTAGACTCTTACTTCCAGATTTTTATTGAATTTCATTTCCATCATGTGCCATGGTGGGATTTGAACTTGGGTCCCCAGAATGTGACCTGGATCAATAATCTAGCAATAATATTACTAGGCCATCACTTCCTTATTCCACCTTATAGTGGGTTGCATTGCTTCCAGCATCCATGAATCTGTAAAGTGAGTGTCCACAAGCATCTTGGACGTGTGGAGAGCCAGGCTTGTCTCCTGGATAGGACTCTCACCTCTAAGTCAGAAAACTATGGGGACAAGTCCTACTCTAGAGACCCAAGTAAGCATGCAATCAAGGGTGACACGCCAGAACAATACTGCAGCAGTGCTGCACTGTCAGAGGCTCTGTCTTTCGTATTAGGCCTTGAGTCAAAAACCCAAATGCTGTCTTGGGAGATCCTATGGCACCAGTTTGGAGAATAGCAGACGATTCAGAGATGAAGACTCAAAATGTTAGCTTGCTCTCTCTCCATGGATGCTGCCTGACCCGCTGTGATTTCCAGCAGTTTTTGTTTTCAGCTGTTATAAATGCAAGTATGTCTTACCTTATATATGGTACCACAATGGTGCTTAATCCTGCCTTGGACTGATATTCTCATATGTGTGAGGCCACAGTGGGGATCATATCTGTCTTTAATAGTTCTTCATTGATCAGTCCTTGATGACTCGCTTGCCCTAAAATTTGCAACTTGAGGTTCTGTCCTGCACAGTAAATAGATTGTTTCCTAAGACAGAATGGTCTTCAGTTTTGATTTGCTCCTTCAAGTTTCTGCCTCATTGCGAGTGACAAGTGCCTGACACCTTGGAGTCTTAATAAACGTTTTCATTAACGCACAATTCTAGGCAGAACACTGACTTCTATATTCCATTCTCTCAAGAGTCTCAATACCTGCTGACGTCGTTGTTACATCATCAGAAACATCTTGTTTTTCTTTATTCTCTTACAAGGCATAACTGTTGCCTGTCCCTAACTGCCCCTTGCACTGAATGGTTTATAAGACCATGTTTGAAGGCACTTCAGAGTCAACCACATTGCTGTGGACCTGGAATCACTTGTAGGATAGCAGATTTTCTTCCCTAAAAGGCATTAATGAACCAGATGGGCATTTACAGTAATCAATGATTTAGTTTCATGGTCAGCATCACTGAAACTATTCCAGATTTATTAATTGAATTTTAAATTTCATCACCTGTCATAGTGAGATTCAAATGTTTGCCCACAAAGCATTAGCCCCAGGCTCTAAGTTACCACACCAGTGACATTATCACAATGCCAGATAACAAGGCGTGGGGCTGGATGAACACAGCAGGCCAAGCAGCATCATAGGAGCAGGAAAACTTGATGTTTCGGGCCTTTATCAGAAATGGGGGAGGGGAAGAGGGCTCTGAAATAAATAGGGAGAGAGGGGGAGGCGGATAGAGGATAGATAGAGGAGAGGATAGGTGGGGAGGAGGCAGACAGGTCGAAGAGGCGGGGATGGAGCCAGTAAAGGTGAGTGTAGGTGGGAGGGTAGGGAGGAGATAGGTCAGTCCAGGGAGGACGGACAGGTCAAGAGGGCGGGATGATGTTAGTAGATAGGAGATGGGGGTGCGGCTTGAGGTGGGTGGAGGGTATAGGTGAGAGGAAAAACAGGTTAGGGAGGTGGAGATGAGCTGGGCTGGTTTTGGGATGCGGTAGGGGGAGGGGAGATTTTGAAGCTTGTGAAATCCACATTGATACCATTGGGCTGCAGGGTTCCCAGGCTGAATATGATTTGCTGTTCCTGCTGCCTTCGGGTGGCATCACTGTGGCATTGCAGGAGGCCCAGGATGGACATGTCGTCTGAGGAATGGGAGGGGGAGTTGAAATGGTTCGCAACTGGGAGGTGCAGTTGTTTGTTGCGAACTGAGCGCAGGTGTTCTGCAAAGCGGTCCCCAAGCCTCCGCTTGGTTTCCCCGATGTAGAGGAAGCCACAACGGGTACAGCGGATGCAGTATACCACATTGGCAGATGTGCAGGTGAACTTCTGCCTGATGTGGAAAGTATTCTTGGGGCCTGGGATTGGGGTGAGGGAGGAGGTGTGGGTGCAGGTGTACATCTCCCTCTCTCCCTATTTATTTCAGAACCCTCTTCCCCTCCCCCATTTCTGATGAAGGGTCTAGGCCCGAAACGTCAAGTTTTCCTGCTCCTATGATGCTGCTTGGCCTGCTGTGTTCATCCAGCCCCACGCCTTGTTATCTCGGATTCTCCAGCATCTGCAGTACCTTTTATCTCTTACCACAATGCCATATTTTCCTCCATTTTATCATTAGCAAATAGGTTCTCATTATAGGTCTTGCTAAAACTACGTAAGGCACTAGTCAGATCACAGCTGGAATACAGTGAACAGTTCTGGGCTCCTTATCTAAGGAAAGATATCCTGGCATTGGAGGCAGTCCAGAGAAGGTTCACTAGGCTGATCCTGCGGATGGAGGGAATGTCTTATGAGGAGAGATTACATAGGGTGGGACTGTATTCATTGTAGTTAGAAGAGTGAGAGACAAACTCGTTGAAACATACAAGATTGTTTGTGGACTTGGCAGGATAGATGTAGAAAGGCTATTTCCTCTTATGGGAGAGTCTAGGACCAGAAGGCATAATCTCAGAACAAGGGGTCACTTATCTAAGACAGAGATGAGGAGGAATTTCTTCTATCAGAAGGTAGTGAATCTGTGGAAGTCTTTACCACAGGGGCTTATGGAGGTTGGATCATTAAGTATATTCAAGGCTAAAAGACAGATTTTTAATCAGTAAGGGAATCACGGGTTATGGGGAAAAGGCAGGAAAATAGATTTGAGGATTATCTGATCAATCTTTATATCATTGTGTGCCGGAACAGACTCCAGAGGCTGAATGACCTAAATACTGGTAGTTTTTATGGTACTACAAAAGGCAGGAATTGAAAACCCACCTGATTTCCAGCTTTAAAGAAAGGTGGTACTGAGTCCATTCGCAACTTCTGTGCTGACACCTGATACCTCAACTCAGACAAGAATCATGTCTGTGATCTTACTGATCTGTACAGCTTGTTTATCACTATGGACGGTTTTTACATGTAACTGGTGGTATCAAGAAATCTCTTAGTCACGAAGAGTGCCCCAAGGAATTTTGCGGCACTTTGTTTACCTTTTTACTTAAAGTGTCTAATTTCTGTTTAAGATGTGTAATGTCACATACCAGCTAACATTACCACTGTATCCTTTCCAACCTTGAGGCAATAATACTTCAGTTTCAATAACCAGATGCACGCAAAAACTTTAATTCCCATAGAGAATCTGGAGAATAAATGCTGAACTTCTGATCACAGCCCTTAAGACTCTGCTCCAGTGTATCATCAGACCCATCATATCACATCACATCAGACTGATCTATATGAGTATGATCAGAACTATTCACATAAAAGGGACAAGCCAAGCTGTTGTTTAAAACTGAGGAACTAAATTGACAGGTCACAATCCACAGTGCAGGATCTTATCAAATGCAAAAGAATAGGAGAGAAATTTAAATTTATGAAAATGAACACAGGTGGGTTACGTCAAAATTGGCTTCTAAAACCTATGAGTGACGTATTTCGCATTACTGAGGTTTTGAGGGAACAATTAAGTAGGGTGGATTGTAGATGGTTTGAATGTGCACAGAGGAAGAATAAGGAAGGAAGCAGACTTGTCTTCTGGAAAGATGGAATGCAAGTGATGCAATGAACGCTGACTAGAAAGAAATACAATAATAGCTGTGACAGAGGTTAGAAATAGCATCAATCAAAAGGATTGAGATAACAAGGTGTAGAGCTGGATGAACACAGCAGGCCAGGCAGCGTCAGAGGAGCAGGAAAGCCGACGTTTTGGGTCTGGACCCTTCTTCAGAAATCTGGCCTACTGTGTTCATCCAGCTCTATACCTTGTTATCTCAGATTCTCCAGCATCAGCAGTTCCGACTATCTCCCAATCAAGAGGATTGGCTGTCTTTTTTTCTGCTGTCTAAAATACAAAGCAGGAGTAAGTCATTCAGCCCCTCAAGTTCATAGAATAACAGTTCATAGAATCCCTACAGTGCTGAAGCAGGACATTTGGCCCATCGAGTCCACACCAGCCCTTCTGAAGAGCATCCCACCCAGACCCACCCCCCCACCCTATCCTATTCTATCCCTGTAACCCTGCACTTCCTATGGCCAATCCATGGCCAATAGCCTGCACATCCCTAAACACTATGGACAATTCAGCACGGCATTTCACCCTAACCTGTGCATTTTGGACTGTGGGAGGAAACCAGAGCACCCGGAGGAAACCCACGCAGACAGAGGGAGAACGTGCAAACTCCATACAGACAGTCGCCTGAGGGTGGAATCAAACCCAGGTCCCTGGCGCTGTGAGGCTGCACTACTAACCACTGAGCCACCATTCTGCCCAATTGGCTCCCTTGTGAGTAAAAAGTTTATCTACCTCTACCTTAATGTCCAGTGATCATCTCCCCTGCTCTCTGGAAAAAGAATTCCACAGACTCACAACATTGGCGGGCAAAAACCCAAAAGAACTGTGAGCACTGTAAATCAGAAGCAAAAGCAGAAATTGCTGGAAAAGCTCAGCTTTTCTAGAACTTTCTGTTTTTAACTCTTGAGAGAAACCTCAGCTTCATCTTAAACGGGAGATGCTTTATCTTTAAACCATATCAAGTAGTTCTAAACTGTCCAACAAGGGGAAATATTGTTTCAATTTCCAACCTGTCCAGCCCACTCAGGATCTTATAAACCTCAATAAGATTATCTCTTCGTCTTCTAAACGTCAATGGGTGTGGGCCAAGACTGTACATAATGACTGAGCTTCCACAACCATCTGGGGAAGGGAAGTGCAGAAATTTATTCCCCTCAGAGTGAAGAAATTCCTCCTTATGTCAAGGAGAGTTCTCTGGATTTGTGATCAGGATTCAAAGAATTGTGGCACTTTCAATATAACTCCCATTACTTTCAAAGTTAGGGAAAAAAAACATGAGGCACTGTCTATATTTACATTGCAAATGTTTTATTGCTGAAGTGTGGCCAATTTAAGGTACATATAAGCTCATCAGTGAGACTGCCTTTAACTTCCAGTCACAACTCTTTGGGCTCTCAACACACGGCCAGCACTGATGCATCTATTCCTCAACAGCTAGTTTAAATTGGAATCATTACATACTGTGGTAGAAGGGAACTGGATGCATATGTGAAAGATGGAATTTGCAGGACAATTGGGGAACAGAGCAGGCACAATGGACTGAATGGCTTCCATCCACGCTGATTCGGTGTATAGTTCCAAGGAAAGCATCCATTGTGAAAATGTTACAAGAAAACATTTTTTCGCAAGTGTTGGTTAGGGTGTAGAATGCACCGCCAGAGAGTACAATGAAGGCAGGTTCAATAGAGGCATTCAAAAGGGAGCTAGACTGTTACTTGAAAAGGACAAATTTACAAGGTTATGAGGAGAAGGCAGGAGACCAACACTAAGTGGCATATTCATTTGATGAAGAGCTAATGAAGGCACAATGGACGAAACTGTCTCCTTCTGAACTATAATAGATCTGTGATTCTGCATTGGGAGGACCAAGCTCATTTTGCAAATTCACTCGAAGTATAGCTGGTCTTTACAAGGCCCATGGGGCTGCTGGTATAATTATACCCATTAGAGTCATGTTGGAACATGTGTTTAAGTCACACACTTTGCGGTTTTATGTCATTCAATTTCCTTATCATAATATGTGAGTTTGACTTTCTCAATTGGATTTGTGACTCTTAGAGATCTCAGGATATGAGACCATCAGAAGCAGAGAAAAAGAAAAGGTCATTTAGTCCATTGTACTCCATCAATTTGGGATAAATTAAAAAGTAGGACTTAGGTGATGCCAAACTTGGATATTCAAAGCCTGTAGGAGAAAGGAAAGGTTGGAGGAACTTTAACGGTGCCCCGTGTTTGATGCCTTGTTGCCTGTTAAAACTGTTCCCATCAATGGTGCAACTGGAAGGCCCAAACTGATGAACACCAGCTACCACAGCTTATATTGATACCTCACTTCCTTCCCACCAACCACAGGATGCAAAGTTTACTTTAGCTATATATCTGCTATAATGGTACAGTGGTTTGGAAGAGGCTAAGAGCTTGGCAAGTCTTAAGAGATGCTGCTTGAATCTAAGGTCTTGGTAAGATTACCTTTTATTTAACATTCTATGATCTATGAATGCATTTTGATTTGGTACAATGTTCCACACTGAAGCATCTTTCTGCAGAATCTCTTCTCTCTCAGGTGATCTCTTACACTACTGCTGACTCTTTATGTATTTTGTGTTAATGCTTTGCTCCACATCACCCATCTGTAAGGTTACAATGAAAGGCATCGAAAATGGTGTGATGTGATTGCAGCAAGTCTCCTCACTCAGCCTTTAACACTTTAGTTTATCTGATCAGTGTTCTGAAGAAGAGTCATACTGGATTCAAAACATTAACTCTGCTTCTGTCTCCGTAGATGTTGCCAGATCCTTTGTGAGTTTCTCCAGCACTTTCTGTGTTTGTTTCAGGTTATGAGGCTTATCCTTGAAATTGTAAATGAACAATTTATCTCAAAGCACTGGATCTCTGTTCAATCTCCTTTCTGATTGATTGCAGTGTAAAGACATGGTGAGATTATCTGGATTTGGAGATGACGATCTCAACACAATATAAAAATTTGTGGCTTTAGATAAACGTGTGAGTAAAATATCAAAATTCCATCTCTGACATAGCATTCATTTTACTTCTATAGCAATGATTTGAAATTTCAGAACCATCTTCACTACATTTCCTCTTCAAGCCTTGTTTGAATCCCTAAATTGTAAAACTTAATCTATTTTCAAAAGCCAGCATCAAGCTGTTGTAGGTTGATGGAGCTTATTCAGTTACACAGGAAAACTCCAGCAATGTGCCTCAATCCCAGTAAAGAGCAGCACATATATCTCTCCTTTTCCTTTCTGTTTCTCACTCTTGCCTTCCCTTTGGGCTCTCAGATAATAGTGCCAATTCACACCAAATATTACATCTTGTTTTGAGTCGAAAAGCTTCATCCACAAGGCCCATCACTAAAGCCCTCCAACGTTTATTAAACCACTGTTCTGCATGAAGAGAGGAAGCTGTAGGAAGAATTTGGACTTACATTTATATTTCACTCCGTCAAAAACACTTCATAGTTTTTTGGAATTACTTTTGAAGTATAGCCACTGATGCAGTGTCTAATTTGGTAATGATAATGTCTAACAAGCACAATATCTACCACAAACAAAAACAGAAATTGTTGGAAAATCTCAGCAGGTCTGGCAAATCTGTGGGGAGGAATCAAAGTTAATGTTTCAGGTCCAATGATCCTTCCTCAGAACTGTTCTATGTTCCACCTCTCACCTTAAACCAATGCCCCCTACTATGTGACATTCCCCCCTTGGAAAAAGACTCTGACTATCCAATTTTATATACTTCTATCAGGTCACCCCCTCAGCCTCTGATGTTGTAGAGAAAAGTTTGTTCAACTTCTCTTTATAGCTAATACGCTCCTATCCAGGCAACACCCCAGAAAACCTCTTTTGTACCCTGTCCAAAGCCTCCACATCTTTCCTATAGTGTAGCGACCGGAACCAGCACACAATATTCCAAATGTGGCCTAAGTAAAGACTTATATAGCTGCAATATGATTTGCCAACTGCCATACGCCTTCTTTACCAACTTATCCAAATATGTTGTCACTTTCTGGGAGTTATGGACTTGCATCCCGAGATTCCTCTGTACATCAATGCTCCTAAGGGTCCTGCCATTTACTGCATTTGACCTCCCAAAATGCGTCACCTCACACTCGTCCGGATTAAACCCATCATCAATTTGATTTATTTTGCTTTTTTATGGATTTCACACTCTGTCATGTGCCTTACGGGAATTGGCTTGGTAGTATAATTCATTAGGCATCAGTATCAAAGCAAATGTGTTTCAGGCAATGTTGCTTCCTTGTCACTGTGCGTGGCCAATTGTTTTTCATATGTTGTGCTTTAAGTTCTTTCGCATTCGTTCACCTGCTGTGTTAATCCCAGACAAGGCCTCCATGATAATTTGTGGATCTCAACACAGCCTCATGTACACAGAACTTAGCAGCAAGTCCCTGTCTCACAGTAAGACAATCACTAGAGTGAGTGGTCTTAGCAAGACATACGTAGAACAGGGAGAATTAAAGTGAGTTCTTTAATAAGGACATTTTATTAGCCTTGTAAAACACTTTTGAAGGGTAGCCATTGTTGTAATGCAAAGTCATTTGGCAGCTCATTTGTGCACAACAGGATTCCAAAAAGAACAACCTTATAGAAGTTTATCAAATCATGAGGGACATGGATAGGGTGAACAGCTAAGGTCTTTTTCCCAGGGTAGGGGAGTCCAAAACGAGAGGGTGTAGTTTAAGGTGAGAGAGAAAAGATTTAAAAGAGACCTAAGGGACAGCATTTTCATGCAGAGGGTGGTGCATGTATGAAATGAGTTGCCAAAGGAAATGGTGGAGGCTGGTACAATTACAACATTTAAAAGGCATCTGGATGGTTATATGAATAGGAAAGGTCTAAGGTTCTTGAGTAGATTTGTAGCTCGGGTTGTGAATGCTGTGGTTGGTTCGCTCGCTGAGCTGGTTCGTTAGTTCATTACCCTGCTGGGTAACATCATCAGTGCAGCCTCCAATGAAGCATTGTCAGGTTTTCCCGCCGGGTATTTAAACTCTGGGGTCCATTGGATTTGTTTACCTCATTCCTGTTTTTTCTTCGCAGTGTGTATATATAGGGTCTAATTCTATACGTTTATTGATGGCCCTCTTGGTGGAGAACCAAGCCTCTAGAAATTCCTGTGCTTGTCTCTGCTTAGCCTGTCCTAGAATCCTGATGTTGTCCCACTCAAACTGGTGATTCTCCTTGGCCGTGTGAATGGAGACGACTGAGTAGTGGTCATGTCTTTTTGTTGGAGAGGATATGGAGGGATATGGGTCAAATGCTGGCAAATGAGACTAGATTAATTTAGGATATCTGGTCAACATGAGCAAGTTGGACTGAAGGGTCTGTTTCCATACTGTACATCTGTATGACTCTATGGAAGAGGAAGATGGGAGGGAGTTCATATAGAATATAAATGTCAGAATGGACCTGCTGAATGGCCTGTTTCTAACCTCTAAATCACATGTGATACAAAGAAAGCCCAGAGAAGTTGTGATTATTTTGCTTGAACATAGAACATAGAACATAGATCAGTACAGTACAGTACAGAGCCTTTGGCCCACGATGTTGTGCCGAACTTTTACCCTAAACCTAAGGTCTTTCTAATCTCCACCCCTACGTTATACTATCATCCATTTGACTATCTAACAGTCGCTTAAATGCCCCTAATGAGGCCGACTCCACTACCCTCTCCGGCAATGCATTCCATGCCCCTACCACTCTCTGACTAAAGAACCTACCTCTGACGTCTCCCCTATATCTACCTCTACTCACTTTAAAACTATGCTCCCTTGTAATAGCTTCCTCCACCCTAGAAAAAGTCTCTGGCTGTCCACTCTATCTATACCTCTGATCATTCTGTACACCTCTATCAAGTCACCCCTCATCCTTCGTTGTTCTAAAGAGGAAAGCCTGAGCTCTCTCAACCTTTCCTCGTAAGGCGTTCCCTCAATTCCAGGCAACATCCTGGTAAATCTCCTCTGCACCTTTTTCAATGGTCCCACACCTTTCTGTGATGAGGCGACTAGAACTGGACACAGTACTCCAGATGTGGCTGAACCAGGGTTTTGTATAGCTGGAGTATAACTTCACAGTTCTTGAACTCAATCCCTCTATTAATGAAAGCTAACACACCATACGCCTTCTTAAAAACTCTATCCACCTGAGTAGCAGCTTTCAAGAAGAGAAGATTGGGATGAGATTTGATAAAAGTTTTCAGATTGGATGCTGAGGAAGTTTTACGATCAGTGGAAGAATTGTGAACCAGAGAGCACAGAATTTAAAGTAATCAGCTGAAGAATCAATTCTGTCAAGAGGAAAAACATACGCAGCGAGTAGAATCTGAAATGCACTGTCTGAGAGCATGGTGGAGGCAAGATCAATTGAGGCATTCAAGAGGGAATTGGCTTATCGTTTGTAAAAGAAATATATGGAGGGCTATGGAGAGAATTTGGAGGAATGACACTGGGTGAATTGTACCTTCAAAACAGCCAGCACAGACATGAGGGATTTGAATAGCCTCCTTCTGTGCTGTAACTGTCCTGTGATTTTGAATCCAAGCACTGTCATTTGCCCTGACACAGCAACATCCCAACCGATGCAACAAATGAGCACAGAGAGGAGACAGCAAATAAGAAATCTGCAAAATGTCATACAAGCAGCCCCAAGCAATGAGACACGATATTTCAGTTCGCAGTAATATTTGTGAAATATAGAGAGGCTTTAAACATTGCACTGTAATGGAAGGTTGGTGCATCAGAGATAAAAATGCGATCCCATATTTTATCAAAGGCTCTTGAATATCATAGAGTTAGATGGGATTCCCACAGTGCAAACAGGTCCAAACTTCCTTATGGTCAATGCTGGTGTTTATGTTCCACATGAACTTCCTGCCAATATATTTTATCCCAGCCCATCAGTGTAGCCTTCCATTCCTTTCTATCTTTTGTGTTTGTCTAGCTTCTTCTGTAACATATTTGTGCTCTTTATCTCAAGATCTCCCAATGGAAGCCAGTTCCTCATTCCCACCAGTCTCTGAGCAGAGAAGTTCCTCTGTGTTGGATTTAGAGGTGAGTAGTTTTCGTTTTATGCCTTCTGTTTTGAAATCCGCTTCCGATATCCTGATTGGGATGGCAGTAGCATTAGGTGGGAGCAGGATGCACACGTTTAACAGGTTTGAGCTTAGAAAGACTCAAGAATTTCTGATGGAGGAATTAAGTGGATAGGACAAGAGGGAATTGGGTTTACTGGAGGCAGCTGTAACCATGGAGGGGATTTGGGAGTTTTGCTTGAGGGGATAGTGAAGTCACCAGTAACTCTAGGGAAAGGAATAAGGGAAAACCCACCAAACAGGGATCTCTGCTGAGCAACCTGTGTACAGGAACATTGATACAGGAACAGGTAGAGATGAGATTGCCCCATCCCCAAGCTGAATAGCCTCCTGACAATGTGAGCGTCTGACCAAATGAACAGGTAAAGAACGGCCCGTTGTGTAGCCGGAGTTCTTGCAACTAGACATAGCATGATACAAGCTTCCAGGAAATTGGAGTGAGGAGCAAAACAACAAGTCACTTGATTACGTTACCCTTAACTTCCTCAAAATGTTAATAAGTAATCGTGCTGGCATTTTGTTTTTTTAGCAATTTCATTGTTGAGTTCTGACTGACATTTTTCCAGAGATGTCCTGAGTTTTCTTAATCAGGCAACATGACTCACTGAATTTCGCAATGCTTTGGGACACTAATATTGCAGAACAAACATAACTAACTTATACTTTCCCGTTCTCAATTTGGTTCTGGAGTTAGTTGCTGTGAATACATCTCATATAGAGTCTTGACCAACACCTGGGATAAGATGGTGGCAGAGAACTAAGAGTTCTGAGGAAGGGTCATTGGACCCAAAACGTGAAGTCTGATTTCTGTCCATGGATACTGCCAGACCTGCTGAGCTTTTCCAAGATAATTTTGAAACTTGTTGTCAAACACAAGTACATATTTCCCATTACAAACATAACAGAGTCTTTGAAAGTGCATTTCTCTGAACAGAGGAGAGAAGTAAGAAAGAAATTGGTTTCTATGTTCAGGTTGAGTAAACATAAATATTTTATAAAATTGCCGTAGTTCTACTGGACATTGGGGCTGCTCTCTCACGAGAGAGAGACGACTAGTAGTGGTTTAACCTGAGGGTTACCAATCCTCAGGCGAGGGGAGACATTGAGAAGGAGAGTCCTTCAGGGTAATGCAGAAATCAAAGCAGTAGAAGCTGATCAAGATGTTTCTAAAGAAAACTTTGATGCACCTTCATTGAATTTTGTTGACCTGGTGAAGAGCATGAAAGAATTTCTGTGATTGTTGATGTTATGTCCACATTTAAAGACTGAGCTTAAGAAAAACATTGCCTCTGAGTTATGTTAATAATATGATAGTCTGAAATCCAGCTAATCCTAGTTGTTGTATGCACTTGCTTTTGTTTGAGCTCAGCTTTTATAGCTTTGTTAATACGATATATGCAAGTGTGTAAATGAAAGGGTTATCTTAAAGTCTGTAATAAGCTGTTTGTTAGAAGTTTTTTGATAAGTGTTACAAGTAAGGCTGGAGGAGTACACTGTTGCCCTAGTTCCACTAATCCACAGGTCACAACATAAAATAAAAATAGTTTTTCCACCTACCAAGGTGGTTAACTAAATACCTCATCTATCTCAAGATTTACCAAAATTCACTGGACTCTGGGATGGTTCCCGCAGATTGGAAAGCAGCCAATGTGACGCCACTGTTTAAAAAAGGAAGTAGACAAAAAGCAGGTAACTGTAGGCCAGTTAGCTTAACTTCGGTAGTGAGGAAAATGCTTGAATCTATCATTAAGGAAGAAATAGCAAGACATCTGGATATAAGTTGTCCCATTGGGAACACCCAGCATGGGTTCATGAAGGGTAGGTCATGTTTAACTAATTTGGTGGAATTCTTTGAGGACATTACTCGTATGGTGGACAATGGGGAACCTGTGGATGTAGTGTATCTGGATTTCCAGAAGGCATTTGACAAGGTGCCACACCAAAGGCTGCTACATAAGATAAAGTTGCACGGTATTACAGGTAATGTATTGGCATGGATAGAGGATTGGTTGGCCAGTAGAAAGCAAAGAGTAGGGGTAAATGGGTGTTTTTCTGGTTGGCGGTCAGTGGCTAGTGGTGTGCCTCAGGGATCAGTGTTGGGACCGAAATTGCTTACAATTTACATAGATGATTTGGAGTTGGGGACTAAGTGTGGTGTGTCAAAATTTGCAGATGACACTAAGATGCGTCGTACAGCAAAGTGTGCAGAAGACATTAACAGTTTACAGAGGGATATAGATAGTCTAAGTGAGTGGGCAAAGGTCTGGCAGATGGAGTACAATGTTGATAAGTGTGAGGTCATCCATTTTGGCAGGAATAACAGCAAAATGGACTATGTTTTAAATGGTAAAAAATTACAGCACGCTGCTGCGCAGAGGGACTTGGGTATCCTTGTGCATGAATTGCTAAAAGTAGGATTGCAGGTGCAGCAGGCAATTAAAAAGGCAAATGGAATTTTATCTGTCATTGCTCGAGGGATGGAGTTTAAAAACAGGGAGGCTATGCTGCAGCTGTATAGGGTCCTGGTGAGGCCACACCTGGAGTACTGTGCGCAGTTTTGGTCTCTTTACTTGAGAAGAGATGTACTAGCACTGGAGGAGGTGCAGAGGAGATTCACTCGGTTGATTCCAGAGTTGAGAGGGTTGGATTATGAGGAGAGACTGAGTAGACTGGGATTATACTCATTGGAATTCAGAAGAATGAGGGGAGATCTAATAGAAATGTATAAGCTTATGAAGGGAATAGATAAGGTGGAGGCAGGGAGGTTGTTTCCGCTAGCCGGTGAAACTAGGACTAGTGGGCATCGCCTCAAAATAAAGGGAAGCAGATGTAGGACTGAGGTCAGAAGGAACTTCTTCACCCAAAGGGTTGTGAATCTGTGGAATTCCCTGCCCAGTGAAGCCGTTGAAGCTACTTCGCTGAATGTTTTTAAGCCAAGGCTGGATAAATTTTTGAACAGCAAAGGAATTAAGGGTTATGGTGAGTGGGCGGGTAAGTGGAGCTGAGTCTCAAAAAGATCAGCCATGATCTTATTATATGGCGGAGCAGGCTCCAGGGGCCAGATGGCCTACTCCTGCTCCTAGTTCTTATGTTCTTGTGTTTAAAAGTTAAAAGATATACCCACCAAGTTTCTTAATGTTGATTTATTATCAGAACAAAACTTATTCAATGAAGAAGCAATAACTGGTTAGCCTATACAGTCATTAATGTTGAAATATAAACATTTATCCCTCTATATAATTCTCAAAAGGCACGCACAAACACACACACATACTGTTAAAGAGAAAAAAAGAATGGATTTCTCTGCAGAGACGTGCTTTTGACTCCAAGCTGTTATTGGAAGCTAAAGGATAAACTTAGAGTATTTTGAAGGTTGTCACACTGATATTCTGGCACATGTGGTCAAGTCACTAATCATGCATGGTTGTCTCTTTTAAAGAAACCATTCCAGGCATTTCCACAAAACTTGAAATAAACACATTTTTTTCAGAATCCTTCAAAAATTAAGTCCTCTGAGAAATATCAGATATGAAGCATCTTTAGAACATTTGAAATTGAATTTCCAAAGCTATTCTCAAGACAGCTGTGATGAAGTCTTCTTTCTTTCAAGGGGGGTGGGGGGTGGACGATGTCATCTGTTTTCATATTGTATCCAATTGTAGTGGGGGAGGGCAGTAATCCAAATTGTAACATTCAGAGTACACCCAGTTCCAAGAGATGCAAATTGCAACATTCATTTCAGCCCAGCGATGGGGAAGGGGTTTATTGCATGGTTTTCAGCAGATCCCTCAAGACAGATCAATGGTCACCAAAGAAAAGATCAAAGATTACAGGGCGTTCAGAAAATACAATGTGTATCGGAGACAAACAAAAACAGGAGTGGACTCCATGCTGGGCAGTTTTGCTGTTAACTGTGCTGTTAAAGGCAGCTCAACTCCGTGTGTTTTGTGTAGTTAGGGCTCAGGGAAGTTTAGGGAGCTCCAAAGAAGCTGTGTACCACCAATAGATCAGTACATTTGAGACTAGGGATCAAAAAGACCATGGGCAGAATTTATTGTTTGCAACTGGGCAAGATTAGAGCTTGGAGACAAAACCCAGGTGCAGCTTTAGCCCAGTGAAACAAATTATCAGTGAAGAGATCGTAAGAACTGCAGATGCTGGAGTCAGAGATAACACAGTGTGGAGCTGCAGGAACACAGCAGGCCAGGCAGCATCCGAGGAGCAGGAAAGTTGACGTTTTGGGTTGGGACCCTTCCTCATACGCTTTTCCAAAGAAAGGTCCCGACCCGAAACGTCAACTTTCCTGCTCATCTGATGCTGCCTGGCCTGCTGTGTTCCTCCAGTTCCACACTGTGTTATCAGTGAAGAGCTTGAGTTATGCTTGTGAATGAATACAGAGTGCAGTTTCAGGATCCAGGGGCTATAGATCCAGATAAGGGGTTAAGAGGGAGTTTCAAAGCCAAATTGGCAAATATGAAGAATTGTAATCCCTGGTAAAGTTTATTGACCCACAGTGTCATCAACATCTGAGGGAAAGTGCTGGAGTCCACTATCTAGGAAGAAATTACAGGATATTTAGAAAAGCTTAACGCAATCAAGCAGAGTCAACATGTTTTTGTGAAAGGGAAATTATTTTTGGAAAATTTGCTAAAGTCTTAGAAACCATAACAAGCAGAGTTGATAAAGGGGAAGTGATTGGTGCAGTGCATTTGGATTTCCAGAAGGCATTCAGTAACGTGCTACACAGATGGTTATTGAGCAAGGTGGGAATTCATTGGCATTGAAAGTTTGTTATTTTTGTGGATTGAGGAATGATTAACACACAGAAGACGGAAATTTAGCAATAATGGATTTTTTTCTTCCTGTTGGAAAGATATAACCACAGGAGTGTTACAACAATTAATACTGGGGCCCAAGTTATTTGTTATCTATACTAATGTCCTGGAGGAAGGGGCAGAGTGTAAAGTATCCAAATTTGCTGATGAGAGAAGTAGGTGGAAGGTAATTAGAGAATAGAATAGAATCCCTACAGCATGGAAACAGGCCCTTCGGCCCAACCAGTCCACACCGAACCTCAAAGCATCCCACCCAGACCCACCCCACTATAATCCACCTAATCTACACATTCCTGAACACCACAGGCAATTTAGCATGGACAATCCACCTAGCATGCACATCTTTGGACCGTGGGAGGAAACCAGAGCACCCAGAGGAAACCCATGCAGACACAGGGAGAATGTGCAAAGTCCACACAGACAGTCGCCCGAGGGTGGGATCAAACCAGGGTCCCTGGTGCTGTGAGGCAGCAGAGCTAACCACTGAGCCACCGTGCCAGCCATGTTGTGCCAGTAATGTTGTGATTAAAACCTAGGGCATCTGCATAGGGGTATAAGTAGATTGACTGAGTAGGCAAAAACTTGGGAGATGGTGTTTATTGTAGGAAAGTGTAAGGTTATGCATTTTGGTAGGAAGAATCAAAAGGAAAAAACATTTGTTAAATGGAGGGAGATTTCAAAATGTGCAGTTCAAAGGGAACCAGGGGATCTTGTGCATGAAACACAAAACATTAGCATACAGGTGCAGCAAGTAATTAAGAAAACAAATGGAATTTTGGCCTTTATTGTTTGGAGGTTGGAGTTTAAAAATAGGGAAGTGTTGCTACAACAGGGTGTTGGTGAGGCCACACCTAGAGCACTGTATACAGTTTGGGTCCCCATATTTGAGAAAGGATATATCGGCATTGGAGGCAGTTCAGGAGAGATTCACTAGGCCGATTCCTGTGATGAAGGGGTTGACTTATCAAGAACAGCTTCAGGAAACAGGCTAGGCGTTAGAGTTTTGAAGAAAGTGATCTTATTGAGACATACAATATTTTGAAGGAGCCTGACAGGATATATGTTGAGAAGAAGTTCCCATTAGTAGGGCTGTCTTGAACTAGGAGCCATATTGGCAGAGTAAGGGGGCTCTCATTTACAACCGAGATGTGAGAATTTCTTCTCCCAGAGGGTAGTGAATGTCTGGATCCTCTACCCCAGAAAATTGTGGAGGCTAGATCAATGAAATTATTTAAAGAGGAGCTAGATCATTTTTGAAAATATCAGGGAATGTGCCAGGATGGGCAGGCATGATAAAGACCAGCTCAACCATGATCTTGTTGAATGGTGGGGCAGGCTTGAAAGGCTGTTCCTGCGCCTATATCTTATGTTCTTAAGCTTTCCTTCCTAGTTGTTTAATTTGACACTGTACATAAAGGCAGCTCAGCTCCTACCTAAGAGCTTCAACTGAGAAAGCAGGGTCCCATTCTGTCTCAAGAATCTCCAAGCCAACTCTTTCTATTTTGTAATGCAAACCACTTTTCGCAAAATCATTGAGTTTTTGAATGATCAGACAATAACAAAAATAGGAACCCCTGGTAGGTAAGGAAACTAATGATCTGATATCTTCTCTTCATATTTGAACATTGTGAATTATGGACGTCGGTGCCTCCCAAACCTTTTCCCACTGTGACCACATTCTGAGGTTTGAATCTTGTCGTGACCCATGAGTGAGAACTGGCAGAGAGGACTGGAGAAGTGTGGGAGAGCGTACAGGATGTTTGGGGGGAGGGGGGAGGTGCCATGTGAGAATAGGGTGAGGCCTGTGAGAGTGGAATCCTCAGTGTCAAAGAGCAGCAGGTGAGCTGTTATCATCTCAAGCACCAATCCACAGTGGCCATTTCTGCCTTGGAATTCAGAACCCCACTCAGAGCCCTGATCCCCGCTTTTACAGCTCTGCTATAAACTGTCAACAGGCATGAATGAAAGAAAGCAATTTTTAAAAATTACAGAGGGAGAGAACATCATTGAGATATTTGTAAAATAAATGGTGTATCTTCGGTTTCAGAGATAGTAGGAACTGCAGATGCTGGAGAATCTGAGATAGCAAGGTGTAGAGCTGGATGAACACAGCAGGCCAAGCAGCATCAGAGGAGCAAGAAGGCTGACGT
>JAHRHZ010000027.1:3949139-3964652 GCA_024137785.1 Ginglymostoma cirratum
GGTTGATCAATGTGTCAATGTTGGAGAAATTCAAGATTCAGGTTGGATTTTGAGAGTCTAGGCAGCAAAAGATGGGCCAGGACAGCGTTGAGGGGGATGCAGGAGGGTCAGGTAATGGTCTTCACCGTATTGACCAAGGTGGCTAGGGACAGCTTGCATTTGTCGACATAAAGGGTGAAGAAGGCGGGGATTGAAGGTATTTTCATTGAGTTCCAGGTTGTTTATATTCTTTAGGGTGGCAAGGTGGGTCAGTGGTTAGCCCTGCTGCCTCACAGCACCAGTGACCTGTGTTCAAATCCAGCCTTGGGTAATTGTCTGTGTGGAGTTTGTATGTTCTCCCTGCACCTGCATAGGTTTCCTCTGGATGCTCTAGTTTTGTCCTGCAGATGTGCAGGTTAGGTGGATTGGCCATGCTAAGTTGCCCATAGTGTCCAGGATTGTGGATTAGCCACTGTAATTGCAGGATTATGGGGATAGGGGACAGAGTGAGTCCAAACGGGAGGCTCTCCAGAGGGTCGGTGCAGACTCAAGGGGCCTAATTGGCCTCTATCTGAACTGTAGAGATTCTATGCTGATAATCTTGGAGTACTGAGCAATCCCATCAACGGGGAGTAGGGGTCAATCATGCTTGATGGGGCTCAGCCAAGTCAGATGACAAACAGCTAAGCCAGTTGTGTGCCAACAACTGTCTAATCTGCACCCACTTAGAGGAGTGAAGGTGGTACTGATTCGGGAAATGACCAGAGTGGGAGACAGTAAAAGTAGGAAGCCAATATCGTATTTGTAGTGACCTTCTAATACAAATGTTTTTCTCCTGTTTCAGTGGGACATTTACATGTTCATTTTAAATGGACTGAAAACTCAATTAATAGCGAAGGATTTGTGAAACTCTCAACATCGATAAATTCTGCTCATCAAAATCATGCTTCATTTTAAAAAGGGTTATACTGATATTTGTCTTTTGTTATTTATTTCTTCTCATCTTATTTTCTTCCCCGCTTCTGGCAATCATATCTGGGTGATGAAGGGCCAGTTGGCTAAACTGAACTCTAGAAGTTGTGGCCACTCAGTGTTTTAGTAGAATCCTAGACTGGTCCAGCTCAGAAGGAGGTCATTCAGCCCATCATACATGTGTTCAATCTTTGAAAGAGTTATCCCATTAGTCCCACTCTCATTCCTCATAGCCCTGCAAGTTGCTTATTTTCAAATATACGTTTCAAATCAAATTAGTCTTGAGTCTGCTTTGGTCTGACATTCAGGAAACACATTCCACATCATAGCAATTTACTGCATAGAAAGTAACAGATCTCAGATGAACAACATCCCCAAATTTTGATGCTCATTGTCTTCTGATTCTTAATGAATCTGACTTTGGCTTTGGATTCCTCTGTCATCTCTTTAGTGCAGCTCTAGCTAACCTGTGAATTTTTTTCAAATAAATGAGATTTACTTCCCAATGCACATATAGTCTGAATTAAACAAACCTATCATTTGAAATAACTAGGCCTTAAACCTTACGGAATGAGACTTTACTGTTTTGTTAGAATGTCCCTCTGTGGATATTTAGGTTATCTTGTTAGTTCAGCAGAAAAGAAACAGAAGGAGTGGTAATAATAACGGCAACATCAACAGGACACTGTCACAATCTTCATTGCCACTGGGGCTTCCACACACACCAGGGTAGGCGATAGCCTAGTGGTATTATCGCTAGACTATTAATCAAGAAACCCAGTTAATGTTCTGGGAACCTGGGTTTGAATCTCACCATGGCAGATGGTGGGAAATTGAATTCAATAATTTTAAAAAAAGAAGCCTAGAATTAAGAATCTACTGATCACCATGAAATCATTGCCGATTGTCAGGAAAATCCCATTTAGTTCTTTAATATCCTTCAGGGAAGGAAATCTGTCACCTTCACCTGGTCTGGCCTACATGTGACTCCAGACCCACAGCAATGGGGTTGACTCTTAACTGTCCTCTGAAATGGCCTAGCAAGCCACTCAGTCGTACCAATTGCCGTCACTTTACTCAAAGGGGAGTCACAGTAATGAATGAATGGAAATTCTATGGAACGAAACCAGCTCACAGTGTTGGTGATCAACTTTATTATATATCCACCACCCACCCAATGAAGATGTGATGAGAAAACAAGGGATTTAATGGAAATGGGTGAATGGTCAAGCCATTTGCTGTAAGTACTGTATAAAAAGATCCTTTCATTTTGTTTGGAAGATAGTAGGAGCTGCCGATGCTGGAGAATCTAAGATAACAAGGTGTAGAGCTGGATGAACACAGCAGTTCTGAAGAAGGGTCCAGACCCGAAACATCAGCTTTCCTGCTCCTCTGATGCTGCCTGGCCTGCTGTGTTCATCCAGCTCTACACCTTGTTATCGCTCTCATTTTGTTTGCCTGATTTGTACCACAGCAAATTATATTTACAAAAAAAAACACTGTTCAAGTTAGCATGGATTCCAAATTTCTACTGTAGTTGATGTTGACTAACACTGGTGTGTGAACCTTGCTTCTTACGCTGGTCTTGTGAGTCAGGCACTGTCTAAATCAGGTTTCACGTCTTAATTTCAAAAAGAGACAGGGAGAGTGGAGCGCACTGTGAGATTTGCAGCTGTGCGTTATCCTTTCGATATTTGTTCGACTACTGTAATACTTGAAGTTCAAGACAATGAGTAATAGCTCCTGGGCTTGTCAGCAGTGGCTACTACTTGCATGTTCCATTGGGGCTGCAGCAACAGGCAGAAGAGTGGAGATGCATGCTCGCACATGATTGAGAGGGGAAGATAAATGTCAAGAAAGGCCTCCACAGATAAAGACTCGGTGGAGGTGAGACACATTGTAACTCTTTCCTTGCTGAATAGAATTTCATAATATACCAACAATCGATGGTTCACTCAATATATTAGCCACCAATTTGTATTTTGTCATGAACAAAACCAAAGATGCTGGAAAAGCCCAGCAGGTCTGGCAGCATCTGTGAAGGGAAAAACAGAGTTAACGTTTCGGGTCTGGTGACCCCTCCTCAGAACTCCCGTTTTGTCACGGCTGTAGAGTGTGGATGCATGTTTAGAAATTCAATCATCCAGTTTGAGGCCTTGAGCTTTTAGATAAAGATCAAGCTGAGGAACTATATGGAAAGAAAAAAACAAGATCTGACATTTGTTTCAAAGTTAATACCTTCAGTTTTGTTCAGCTCCCAGTGTTTTGTTGCCGAGAAGCATCTGTCAGAAAAAGCCTAGAATAACTCTCTAGAAATGCAGCCCCACCCAGGACTGAGCTCTCTGATATAATGACATTCCTACCACTAAATTCAATGTCCACACCCTTGGTCATCAGTGAACTGGGGCTCCATCATTTACAATCAACAGATGCACTGCAGCGACTCCATCAATTTACTTCAGTGGCTTCCCTGTCTCCTCTGACCTCTACACCAAGATGAACAAGGACAGCAAAAGCATGGGAACACCACAACCCACCAAGTTGCTCTCCAGGTCACACATCATTATAACTTGGACACTTATTGCATTACTTCATTGCAACTGGGAGGTCGTTATCCGGGAATTCTCCATCTATCACCATCGTAGCAGCACCATGACCACAAGGGCTGTTCTGACTCAAGCAAAAAGCCCACCTATCACTTTCTTGGGGATGAGCAGTAAACGGGATCCTGTCAACGTTGCTTACATTCCAAGAATGAATTTTAAAAAGAGATTTCATGTGGAGGACGAGAAAAGATAATTGACAGCTTTAAATGCACTGACATAAGGCCGTAATAGCTGACAACTCAAGATCAGTCTAATTATAAGTCTATGGCATGTGAAAACATGTAGTTAGGTTTGTAACTTAACCAAGAGGAACACCCAACATTCTTTCACTCATGTAGGAATACATTGAAACCAGAAAGCCTGAAGACAAAACTGAGTGTGAAAGGGACAAATTTGGCGTTACGATTCTATTGTGGGTGGAATATGAGAGTGTCCACTGGATTCTAAAGACATAGAGTCTAAGTTCTCAATTGTTAGACTAAAATTTCTGGTTACTTAAAAACACTTTCTTATTTCACAATTGATTGACCTTAACCTGGTAAAAACAACAGAACAAAAGAACAGCAGTATGTGCGTTGCAAATGACGATAGCAAATCCAATCCTATCAACCCTGCAAAATCCTCACCTGGGTAATTGTGTCAAAATTGGCAGAGCTGTCAACCAAACAACAGGCTGACCTAGTCATTCTCACAGAACCATAGACAGACATTGTCTCAGACAACATCGTCACTCTCCCTGGATATGTCCTGTCCCACCAGCGGGACACGCCCAGCAGAGGTGGTGCACAGGGGTGGGTATACGGTGAGCGGTGAGAGAACAAACAAAAGGAAAAACTCTATTTGACCTCGTCATCACTAATCTATCTGTAACAGATGCATCTGTCCATGACTGTACTCACAGAAGTAACCACTGCACAGTCCTCATATTGACAATACCCTCCATCATGTTGTGTGGCACTATCACCATGCTACTTCGGACAGACATTGAATAAATCTAGCAACTCATAACTTAACATACATGAGGCACTGTGGGCAGCAGCAAGTTGTATCCAAACACAATCATCAACTTCATGACCCAATACATTCGTATCCAGGTCATACCATTACCATCAAGCTAGGGGATCAACTCTGGTTCAATGGAGAGTGCAGGAAGGCATGCCAGGAGCAGCACCAGGTACATCTAAAAAACGAGGTGTCAATCTGGTAAAGCTACTAACAGGACTACTTGTATGCCAAACCAAATAAGCAGCAAGTGACAGACAGAACTAAGTGATCACAAATCAATGGATCAGGTCTAGGCTCTTCAGTCCTGTCACATCTCATTGTGAATTGAGGGGACAATTAAACATCTTACTAGAGGAGGAAACTCCACAAATATTCCCATCCCGTATAATCAGTATCCCAGGATATCAATGCCAAATCAATGCATTCACAACAATCTTCAGCCAGAAATGCATGATCCATCTCAGCCTCCTTTGGAGCATCATAGACACCAGTCTTCTGCCAATTCAATTTGCTCCATGTGATATCAAGAAATGATTGCAAACACTGGATACTACAAAGGTTAAGGGCTCTGACAACATTCCGGCAATTGTACTGAAGACTTATGTTCCAGAACTTGCCACTCCCCTAATTAAGTTGTTCCAGTACAGTTACAACACTGGCATTTACCTGATAATGTGGAAAATTGCCTAGGTATGTCCTGTCGACAGAAAGCAAGACAAATCCAACACAGCCAGTTTCCGTCCCTACTCTTGATCATCAGCAACTTGATGAAAGGTGTCATTGACAGTGTAATCAAATGGCACTTGCTTAGCAATAACCTGCTCACTGAGATTGCGTTTGAGTTCTGTCAGGACCACTTAGATCTTCACCTGAATTGAAATATGGACAAAAGAGGTGATTTCGACTGCTCTTGACATCGAGGCTGTATTTGACTATGTACAGCATGAAGGACCCCGAGCAAAACTGGAGTCAATGAAAATACTCTCCACTGGTTGGCACATCTCAGCACAGCACAAAGAAAGATCACTGCAGTTGTTGGAGGCCAATCATCCCTGTCTCACAATATCATTGTAGGTGTTCCTCAGGGTATTTATTTTGTTTTTGTTTTTAATCAGCCTGTTCAGACATGTTATGGCACACAGTGGTGGCAGGTGGTTCTTGAACCAGGGCCTTCTGGCACAGAGATAGGGACACTACCACAGTATCACAAGAACCCTGCAAGGTTCTTAGGGTAATGTCCTAGACCAAACCATATTCAGCTGCTTCATCTATGGCATTCAGTGCATCAGAGGATCAAAAGCGGGGATGTTTGCGGATGATTGCACCACTCACAGCTCTTTAGATACTGAAACAGTACCTGTTGTTTTGCAGAAAGATCTAGAACACATCCGGGTCTGGACCGATAAATGGCACCATTTGTATCATATAACTGTCAGGCAATAGCCATCTCCAACAAGAGAATCCAATAATTGCCCCCTGTCACGCAATGGCATTATTATTGCTGAAGCCCTCACTATCAAAACTCTAAGGGTCACCATTGACCAGGCTACGAAGTGGGCTGGCCAAATACTGTAGCTGCGAGAGCAGATCGAAGGCTAGGACTTCTGCAGTGAATGTCTTACCTCCTCAATCCCCAAAGCCTGTTCTCCATCAACCAGGCACAACTGAGGAGTGTGATGAAATATTCTCCACTTACATGGATGATTGCAGCTCCAGCAACACTCAAGAAGCACAACTCCATCTAGGACACACCTGGATGGCAGACATTTCATAATGAAGCCTGAATATATATGTATATATAATGAAGCCTGTATTCCTTCCAAAGTAGTGTGTTAAAGAGAGATTTGATTAATAACTCATCAAAGGACCTGCTGTGGAAATGATGGGCTGAATGGTCTCTTCCTGTGGCTTTATGCTTTTTTTGTGGCGTATTACATCAGGCTATAAAGCTGAAGATTGAAAGGAATTACTTGGATAAATAGGGAAAGTTCATGATAAGGGGAACTTAGAGTATGAGCTAAGTCATTCCGCAGATATAGAACCAATTCTTCCCGCCAAGGGGATCAAGAATGTGGAAATGGCCCGCAGTCAAACTCTTTCCTACATAAAGCAGCAGATGCTACCTCCATTAATGACCTTGTTTCTGAGATTAATCGTTTTTCTCTGGACAAGTGTAGGTGCTTTTAATCAACCCGTCCCGATGTACATCTCTGGAACAAGATTGGACTTGAATGCAGGCTTTCTGGCTCAGAGATAGCGACACTACTACTGCACCATGGCCCCTTAGACAAGTGCATCATGAGTTATTGAGCCAAGGCAGGTGTTTGACTCAGACACAGATCAACCTCAATCCCACTGAATGGTGGGAACAGGTGGAGGGACTGAACGGCCTTCCAATCATCCATTATAACTTTAATGGGCAACACAAGAAAATAACCCAGAGAAACCAAGTCGATGCGCCTCCTCTATCGCGAAGCCACCTTCGGAGAAGAGCCTTGGTCTTTTAGTTGAATTAATGTACTCACGGTTGCCCCTTCCCCCGACCAAAGGATTTGCTGCATTATAAAGGTATTAATTATGCTCAAAACTGTTGGGATAATTTTAAGAGACATGACAAGACATTATAGAAATGTTTAAAAAATGTGTGTGTGTATTATAGAAACATTTCCTTTCCATGTCTCTGGGGCATGTCCTAGTGAACTTTACTCTTCGCAGATAATTAATTATTTTTGAAACAAACTGACTGATTTACATAGATTACTGTACAATGTGATGAAGGTAAGAGAGCAGGCATTCAATTGAAATGTTGACCTACTTTCTCTCCATCAGATTCCGATGGATTTGCCATGATGATCTGGCATTGATTGTTTTTTAATCTGAAAAGTTCTTTGTTGCTGGAGGAACGGAGCTGCATGCACAGGATCAAAATCAAGACACGTAAGAGACTGGGTGGGACTGTGATGTAGGCACTTACCTTTCATCTCTAGGACAAGGGCTCGTGTTCAGCCTTATTTGCTAGCTGACAAAATACTTATATCATGCCATTCAAAACCTCAAGATGACCCAAAGTGCTTTACCACTGAAGAAATATTTTCAAAGTGCGGTCACTGTCTTATTTAAGCATAGCAAACCCGACCAACTGCAATGAAGTAGTCACCAGATGATCTGTTTCTTTTTAGCAATGTTGGTTAAGGAATAAATATCGGCCAGAACACCAGGTAGAACTCTCTCTTCTTTAAAACGTTATCGCCTGGGAATTTTTTTGAGCCTTGGTTCACCATCAAAAACCATCATGTCTGACTGTGCAGTTTCTCTGCACTGCAGGGGAATCAGCCTGGATTATCTAATTCAATGTCCAAAACTGGGCTCTGAACACACAGCCTCCTGGTCCCAAGGCAGACACACTACCCTGCTGAACTAATGCTGACATCACAAGTTCCCCAGTAATTTGACATTCTGGCTAAGACAGCCTTTTGTGGGCAGTGGAATATTGTGCCTGAGCAGTTTTAGATGTTCTGCTGGCTGGGCTTGCTTTGCAGAAAATTATATATTTTATCCTTTTTATTCTTATACTATTCAAAATGGTACCAGATTGTGGTGACAGGTGAAGTTTTTCACTGTGTTTCACTGCACTATTCACTGTAAAATGGAAGTGACAATAAATAAATCATTCATCAAATTGCACTAAAATCCAGCCTGATATTCCAATGAGACCTTGGAAGTGCGTCCCTTTTGAGGAGATACTAAACCAGGGCCCCCTCACACTTTCAGTAAGACCCCATGGACAATATTCAAAGAAGAATTTCCTGGTGTCCTTGCCCAAAAAATATGCACCAACACCTAAAACAATAAGATTGCCGTTGGTGGAAACAAATCTGTGCACATTCTAGGTCTCACCTTACCTGTGCTACAGCAATGAGTACTCTCCAACAATACTTAAATAGTTGTAAACTGCTTTAGGAAGTCCTGAGGCACTACATAGATGTAGGTCTTCATTTTTTTTTTTGCCCCTAATTGGGTTACAGCTGACTTGGAATTCCTTTAAGCTCAAAGTGTTCTTGTTCCCAGAACTAAAATCCACCGCCACTGATAATTAAGCAAAAAGAAACTAATTAAAAAAGGGAGCTATACCAGCCTGACTCATCGGATTTTAAAATGTGACCTATTTTGATTGAAACCAAAAATAAATACAGTGTTAATGAGGTCTTTTGATCAGAATATCTAATTCCTGGTAGTTACTAATGTTGCCAACATGAAAATGATCCCTCTCCAAGTCAGTACATTGACCCCAAAAGAGCTGATCACCTAGATTACATGGTCACATGTTTAAAACTGGCAACAGAAATGACAGATCATTAATTGAACAAATCTGGATCTACATTAAACAATGACATATTAATTTAAACTCAATATCAGACAGTTGCTCGAAAAACAGTGTCAGCTGGAGACATCTGCGGCACCGATCAATATTATAGCGCTGGAAGCCAGTCTGCATTAGTAAAGAGAGCAGATGAGTTAACTTAGCTCTTTATAGGTTTGCCTGCTGTGTTTGGTTTCCCAGCCCACAGCCTGTTGCAACCTCAGAAGAGACATAAAAGCCTTCGATAGCACCTTCCGAACCCACAACTTCCTACCATCCAGTGGGGCATAGGCAGCAGATACATGGGAATGCCACCTCCTGCAACTTCCCCTCCAAGCCACATACCATTCTGACTTGGAAATAAATCATAGTTCCTTCAATGTCACTGGGTCAAACCTCTGAAATTCCCTCCCTGACAGCATTATGGGCCTACCTACACCTCATGGGCTGCACCAGCTGAAAGAGGCAGCTCACCACCTCCTTGTCAAGGGCAATTAGGGATGGACCTAACAAATAGTGTCCTAGCCAGGGTCACCCACATCCCACAAATTGGTAAATAACAGCACAGAAATGGGCCATTCTACCCAAAGCTGATGTTTATGCTCCACTTGAGCTTACTCCAGCCCTTTTAAATCTATTGGTGTATCCTTCTATTCCATTCTCCCTCATCTATTTCTCCAGCCTTTTTTCAAATAAGTCTATGCTATTCGTCTCAACCACTTCCTATGGTAAGATATGAATCACTAACTGGGTAGGGATCCCATTTTTTTTTTCAGCTGAGGTACTGCTGGGATTTAAATAGGACTGATGGGAAAATCTAAATGTTAAGTGTTTATTTTTGTCCACACAACTCATCCAAGTGCTGTTTTTGCATCCTACACCCTCTGTAAATGTAGGCTTCTATAAAACTCTGCTGTGTATGTCCTAAATCTTGCTAGGAACTGTTCATCATCATCTGTGTGCTTGCTGGTTCACCAGCATTGACTTCCAGTCTGGCAATGAGTTGATTTTGAAAATTCTCATTCTTGTTTTGAAATATCTCCACGTTGTCATCTTGATATTCTGCTCAGCTCTACAACAATCTAACACCTCCGCTCGCCTCTGGGCTTTATGGATTAGTCTAGTGACATTGCCACCAAACCAATATCTCCCTATTGTACTTCTGTGAGGAACCAACAAATTTTATCACTAGGTCGCATGGAATTAACTAAAGGAATGTTCAGTTATTGTACCTAGAACAAGAGCCAGAGAACTGCCTCATTATTTCCATTCTAATGAAACCAGCTTTAAGCAAACAATGGTGTATTGGTAAGTCATTTTATTCTGTATTTCTCCTGATTTAAATGTTTGGTAAGCACACATCACAGGATTTATTAAATGCTTACTTTTTGGGTCTAAAAGTGATGCATCTTTAACATTGGGAAGGATTCTGAGGTACAAAGGGATTTAGGCGGGGGCAGGGAAGAGAAGATGGTGCAACGGGTTAATAGCTCCAGCCTTCCACCATGAGGCAACCATTTCCTCTGATAATCTGCCCTTCAATCATCATAAGAACAGATCACATGCTGCTTAGTCCCAGAGCAGTAAGTGACTGTAGCAAATCGAACGCAATAAACATTCCTTTCCTGCTCCTGAGCAGCTGCAATGGAGACGCAAGAATTAGAGGAATGCAGCTCCCAGGCAGAGTGAGCTCAGGAAATCAGGAGATTGAAAGAGAGCAGACAGAATTCCATAGATTTCTGCAGGCCTGTCGGACAAAATTGATGGAGTTTACTTTGCACTAACTCAAGCACAGGACACAAGATTCGTATCTTAGTTTCCTATGGCAAAGAACTTAGAGTGGATAATCATATAAAATATTTTAATTGCTTGATCTGTGGCTAAGCAAATAATCTATTTGACAAATTGATATAATTACCTACCAGGAATGCACACATACACACACACACCTATATATATATAAAATTTATATAAATATATATATATATGTATATATCTATATAAATATATTATGATTTCTCTGACAGCCTCAGCTCTGTTCTATGAAATGAAATGGTCAATGTCTGGCATTGCTCAGATTTGTAACTTGTTAAAACAACATGCTTGGTAACAAATGGAATACTGAATTGCGTAAAATATACACATTTTTCTCAGACTGGGCTACATCTATGTCTCAGAAATGTTTCCATGTGTTGATGAACTGTTTTTGAACTGCATTGATTCCTGTGGGCTAACTCATCAGTCACTTTGCAAGATTCCACAAACAGCACATTGATGAATGGTCAGTTACCAACCAATATGTCTTAGACTGCATGATAGTTATAGACATGCACACTGAGGGGGTAGGGGAGCTGGTGGAATGCTGCAACCCATCTAGTAACACTTGTTTGCTGACAGGAGTTGAGGTTCGTGCATGGTTGGGGGAAGGAGAGGATTAATTTAGCCTACTGTGCATTAGATTAGGGCTTTGTGTGGTCTCTCTTTGTCTCGTTCCTTCCACTCCATGGAATCATCCCTCACTATTTTGGGAACCTCTTCCTACAACCGTTGCATGCTTTGGAGCTCACTGCATGCCAATCCTGGCTACTTGCAAATCCCCATCCAGAACCACCGTCAAGTTTCCCAGGTCCTGAGCTCAGGAGTTCTCTCCCAAAGTATCTCTCACTCGGGCTATTTACCTTGGACCATCAGAGGCTGACGGGTGACCTTATAGAAGTTTATAAAATCGTGAGGGGCATAGATAGGGTGAATAGCCGATGTCTTTTTCCCAAGGTGGGGTAGTCCAAAACTACAGGGCATAGGTTTAAAGTGAGAGGGGAAAGATTTAAAAGAGACCTCAGGGGCAACATTTTAATGCAGAGGGTGGTGCGCGTATGGAATGAGCTGCCAGAGGAAGTGGTGGAGGCCAGTATAATTACAATATTTTAAAGATATCTGGATGATTACATGAATAAGAAGGGTTTAGAGGGATATGGGCCAAGTGCTGGCAAGTGGGACTAGATTTAGAGATAAAAGGTACTGCAGATGCTGAAGAATCAGAGATAACAAGCTGATGCTGCTTGACCTGCTGTGTTCATCCAGCCCCAAGCTTGTTATCTGGGACTAGATTTATTTAGGATGTCTGGTCAGCATGAACAAGTTGGGCCGAAGGGTCTGTTTCCATGCTATATAACTCTATGACTCTATGACACTCTGCTCCTTTAGGATGGCCCTCAAAACCCAATGTCTCTTTGACTGAGCTTTCAGCCACTTTGCCTAATATCACCTTCGGTGGCTCAGTACCATATTTTGTTCAATAATGTTCCTAAAGTGCTCAGTAAAAGGTGCTATATAAATGAAGGTTATTATTTTTGTGTGGCTGTGGGTGTTGGTGGAACTGTGTTGTGCAGGGTAGCACTATACATGTTGAGGTGATGGTGTGGTGGTAATGTCACTGGGGTAATCCTGACCCCAGGTTAATATTTTGGGGATGTGGATTCAAATCTCCACATAGCAGATGGTTAAAATCTGAATTCAACCTTTAAAAAAGTAACATGGAGTAAAAATCTAGTCTAATGTTGACTGTGTAACTACCGTTGATTGTTGTAAAAACACAGTTGAGTCATTAATACCCCTTAGGGAAAGAAACTGCCATCCTTACCAGCTCTGGGCTAAATGTGACTCCAGACCCACAGCAATGTGTTTGACTCATAAGAATCATAGAGATCTACAGCATTGATAAAGGTCCTTCAGCCATCAAGTCAAAAACAAGCACCTCACTATTCCAATCCCATGTTCTAGAACTTGGCCCATTCCCTTGCATGACTTGGCATCACAAGTGCACACCTAAATACTTATTAAATGTTATGAGCATTTCTGACTTTAACACCCTTACAGGCAGTGAATTCCAGATTCCCGCTACCCTCTGCATGAAAAACACAATTTCCTGACATCCCCTCTAAAACTCCTGGCACTCGTCTTAAATATATGCCCCCGGTCATTGATCCCTCCAGTAAGGGGCAAAGTTCCTTCCTGTCTTTCCTGCCTGTGCTCCTCATAATTGTATACATCTCAATCATGTCCCTCCTCAGTCTTTGCTGCTTCAAGAAAAACAATCTAGTCTGTCCAAACTCTCTTAACTAAGACTTTTTGTTTTGTTTTACTTTTGTCACATATACCTAGGCACGGTGAATTTGTGTGCAGTACAAACAGATCATACCATACAAAGATTATAGGCTGATTGAACAGAGCAAGGAATGCAACATTACAGCAACAGAGAAAGCACACAAAAAAAAATCAACATTAGCCCTGAAATTTGAGAAGTCTGTTCAGAAATAACAGCAGAGAAGAAGCTATCCTTGAACCTGTTGGTATGTGTGTTTAAATTTTTGTATCTTCTGCCTGACGGAAGAAGGAGGAAGAGGTTGTAATCAGGGTGGGAAGGGTCTTTGATAATGTTCGCTGCCTTTCTGAGACAATGAGAAGTGTAGATGGAGTGAATGGATGGAAGGTTGATGGGCAATAAATGCTGGCCGAGATAGTGACACAACAAACAAATGATTTTTATTTTAAGAAAGGTGCCCAAAGATCAGGCCCTTCTGGTGCCCACTAAGTCCAAATTCAGCCCAAAATGTGATGAGAATGTAAAGGAACTCAATTCATGTATTTGTGAGTGAAATGTCCCAAACCATGATAAGTGTCTGCAATCTTTGTCTTCACTTTCCATTTATAATGTTATCTCTCAATGAACTGCAGCTCTACAGCTCCTGTCCTTGAGGTTAGATTCCAAGCACATGTATAGTGCCTGAAGGTTTCTCATCTTTGGGGAAGTACCATTGGCTGACCTTTCATCTCTCCGGTCCAATATACTGAGGTTAACAGTGACATTTCCTGACGCCCCTGCTGCCCCACCCCTCAACCCCAGCCACAAGTTGAGGTGCTATCTTATTGCAGTGTAATATATTTTCTCAACAGACTGCCACCAATCTCAGAACGTTTGTTTTGATTTACAAGTTACCAAATTTCAACTGAAATTTTGGTCTCAGTTCTGACATCTCATTTGCAGAATCACATGTTTAAGAAACCTTGGACCTTGAATTTGCTCTTTGCATAGAATTGCCTTTGTTCCCTTGCTCTTGTTTACATCTTAAATTCTCTTGGGCTCAAGCCAGATAATACAAAGGAGACAGCCACAAGTAAACCCATAATAATGCCAAGGACGTTGTGAGTCACGGTGACATAATATTCCTTTATAATTTGTGTTGCAGAGTGTTCAAATGCTATGATATTCTAGGATGTGCATATTTTAGAGACGATAGATTTTGTATGTGTTTATCACTCAATATCACATTCCAAATGTCACAAGCCACGTATGTGCCAGATTTTGCACTTCAGTGCTCCAGATGTGGCACTATTGATGTCACACTCAAGAAGCCACTTAACACTCTTTGCCCCTGGCCTGTATCCTGAAATTTACTTTGTACTCTGTTCTCTCACCAAACGGTTTAAGCTCTGATTGGTATAACAGCAAATACAATT
Organism: Ginglymostoma cirratum; assembly: GCA_024137785.1. Classification (NCBI taxonomy): domain Eukaryota; kingdom Metazoa; phylum Chordata; class Chondrichthyes; order Orectolobiformes; family Ginglymostomatidae; genus Ginglymostoma; species Ginglymostoma cirratum. The sequence continues at coordinate 3,963,579 of JAHRHZ010000027.1, forward strand.
CAAAGAGACCCTTAGTGGCAGAATAATGCACGACCACACAGCCCACAAACAACAGGACTGGGCCTTGGGTTAAAACATCCTGAGATTTCTTACTCCCTCCATCTCTGACCAGTGGGAAATTCCTGACTACTTCTACCTCATCATTGGTGGCTGTGCCTTCAGCTGTCTGGGCTGTCTCGCCAAATTGTTACGTTCCCTATTTTAACCCTTTCTGCTTCTGCAACTCCTTAAATTCACTCAATAGCTCCTAGATCTTTTAGCCAGCATTTAGTTTACCATCTATTATCTGTCATTTCTTTGTCTTGTTACATTCTTATGAACCACCTTGGGACTTATTTTTATCTTCATTTACTTCATAAATTGTCCCTCTTAAAGCTTGTGTTGACAGGGTTAAATTCATAGACACTCAGGCTACAGGTGTGTATCAAGTTTCAGACCAGGGCATCAGGACCTGACATTCTGGAGACAACAAAAGATAATCTGACATTCCAATGACCATTCACACTGCACCTCAACCCTTTACATTTGAACTTAGCAAAGGGTCATTGCCAGGTCAAGCTGACAGACTTTGTTCTTGAGAGTAGGCGCATTCAGTTTTGACTAAAAGCTGACACTGCAGTCCGGCTTTTTTTCATAAAGAGGCTAAAAGAATGAGTCTGGCTTTTATAGGCAGCGCTGCACAGACAGCCCGAAAGTGAAAGGCCATATTCGGGGAATGATACTGGCCCAGTCCAGACTAGAGCATACCATGCAAAATGGTCATTTGCCATTAGTTCAGGTAAAATGACACATTAAAGTGGGATGATGTGTGCTGTGTTGTTTTTTCCTTATGACACTCTGACAATTTTATTTTAGCTGGATGTCTGTTCTGGTTCTGAGTCAGAAGATTGTCATTTTGAGACACTTCACCTGACGAAGGAGAAGAGCTTTGAAAGCTTGTGATTTCAAACAAACCTGTTGGATTATAACCTGGTAACAAGCATGGGGCTGGATGAACACAGCAGGTCAAGCAGCATCACAGGAGCAGGAAAACTTGACGTTTCGGGCCTAAACCCTTCATCAGAAAAATCGGGT
>JAHRHZ010000027.1:3974652-4016401 GCA_024137785.1 Ginglymostoma cirratum
GTGCGGGGTTGGGGAACGATGAGGTTGGAGGCGGTGGGTGGGAGGTCACCTGAGGTGATGAGGTTGTGGATGGTTTGGGAGATGATGGTTTGGTGCTCGGGGGTGGGGTCATGATCTAGGGGGCGGTAGGTGGAGGTGTCAGAGAGTTGGCGCCTGGCCTCAGCAATGTAGAGGTCAGTGCGCCATATTACGACTGCCCCTCCCTTGTCTGCGGGTTTTATGGTGATGGTTGGTAAAACGGTAAAAATACCTTTGTCTTGTCTGTGAGGAATAGATTGTGAAATGTCGTGGTCTTTAAGTCAGCAGTGTTGACTTTGGAAGTTGAGTAGTTGTTTGGAGATTCTTGGTTCTTTAGTCAGCTAAAAGGAATATCTTTGGTTTCCTTCAACAGTGACTTTGCTAATGACTTATTTTCTGCAGTGTGAGAGACTTTGTTTCATTTTTATCTGCTTTTGTGGGTGTCTGATGAAAGTTCCTACTCAGCACGCTTTATCACAGTGGATCTTGAGCCACAAACCAGTGCACTAGCATACCAGCTCTCTAGCTCACTAGCGCACAGAGACCAGGAGTTACTGGTCCCTTAACCCCTTTTCTTATGTATTCCTGGAAGGAAATATTCCTTTCCCTCAGAACAGCCTTTCTTTCAACTCATATCTTGTCCTCATTGCGGGATGTAATCCATAGGAGACCAGAGTTTATTCTTTGCAAATGGCAACCCTCTCTTTGAAGGGGGCTTCCTCCAGTGTCATAATGATGCCACGTGCAAACTGGAGGAGCAGCACCTCATATTCCGCCTTGGGAGCCTACAGCCCAATAGCCTAAAAGTGGATTTCACCCATTTTAAAATCTCCCCACCCCATGACCAACCCTCCCTCTCATCCCCACCTCCTTGACCTGACACAACCTGTCCATCTTCCCTCCCACCTAACTGCCCCTCCCACCTCACTGACCAATCCCCACCACTCCCTACCTGCACTCACCTATCACCAATATCTAATCTACTGCATTTGCTGGTCACAATGTGGTCTCCTCCACACAGGGGAAACGAAGCGTAGACTGGGTGACCACTTTACAGAACACCTACATTCTGCTCACAAAAATGACCCTGAGCTTCCAGTTACCTGCCACTTCAACACACCACCCTGTTCCCTGGCCAATATCTCTGTCTCAGGCTTGCTGCTATGCTCCAGCAAAATTTAGTGTAAGCTGGAAGAACAGCACCTCATTTTCTGCTTGGGGACCCTGCAGCCCTCTGATCTCAATATTGAGTTCAATAACTTTAGGGCTTAAACTCTCCCATGTCCTAGCCCCAACCCCACACACCAGGCCTTGTGATCACATAGTCTGCTATTACACACTACCCATTGTTAGCCACTAACAGTCACCTTTAACAGCTATTCACCCTCCTAGCCAGATTGTTATCCACTCCTATGTCTGTCCAACTGCTCTTCTCTCTCTTTGGGCTCTATGCCCAATCACCCATCACTCACCTCTTACCCCTCCCCCCACCCTATCTTCTGCATAAAAACTGACAATTTCCTAGCTATTATCAGTTCTGAGGAGGGGTCACCGGCCCTAAAACATTAACTCTGCTTTCTCTTCACAGATGCTGAGCTTTTCCAGCAATTCCTGTTTTTGTTTCTGATTTACAGCATCTGCAGTTCTTTCAGTGTTAACCCAAAGGCCTAATCTAATACAGTGGGGGCATCAGTTTCAATCCATCTTGAATGGTGAAATTTAAATTCAGTTAATAATCAGCCTGGAATATGAAGTAAGTTTCAATCGTGTCGCATGACAACCATCACTAATAATTGTAAAGAGCCTGCTAGCATTACAAATGCCCTTAAGGACAGGAAATCTGGCCTATGTGTGTGTCCAGGTCCTGCAGAAATTAGATTAACTGTTAAGTGTCCTCCAAAATGACCAATCAAGCTGCTCAGTTCAAGGGCAATTGGGAATGGGCAACAAATGCTGGCCTTGCCAGTGATGCCCACATCCCATGAGAGGAGACTATACTGTCAGGGATGATGTATTTTGGATGGAAAATTAAACTGAGGGTTTGTCTCTCCTCTCAGATTGATTCACATGATTGTGCAAACACATCCAATCTAGAGCAGGGCAGCTGTGTCTGACGTCCTGGCTCACACTTATTCCTCAATAAACAAAAAAATCTGTTGATTTATTGGCTCCAACAGATAAAATAAAATTTGTTAATGTGCAAAGCAGTTCTTGGTAAATGTTAATTCATTCACAAAGAGTTCATCTTCAGTTCTGCTCATTCCATCAGTATCCACATACTGAAAAACCACCTCTTTCCTTCCCTGTTAATTGGGAACTTGCTGTGCACAATAGACTGTGTACATTACAATGGGTGCTTGGTTCTTTGTTCATGCAGTGCTTGGAGGTAGGTCTTTGACTTAATTTTTTCTGATGTTTCATCCAGAACTATTTTCTGTCTGAGAACGTTCACCATGTCTTCTATTCTCAGGAGCATGTTATGGAGCAAAGGCTCAAGCCTATGTCAGCTGGAACTGGGATCATACCATCACTATTGGCATTATCCTGAACCACTCACTAACCAGCCATGCCAACCAACGTCTACAAAGTCTGTACTTCAAAAACCTTGCTGGCAGACCTGAGACTATGAAAGATATATAAATGCAAGTCTTTCTTTTTATGATTTATGTCTTGTGCAAAACTGTTTCTAAAGACATTCAGCTGATGATTAATGTCATTTTGGAGTTTTATATCGACTTTAGCTTCCAAATTGAGTTATTGTAATATGAGTCTGTGTACAGTGTCTCATTGATATGTGGATGGCCTCCTGTGAAAATGCAGGTGTGGTATGAATGGTCCTCATAATCCTCTTATTGTAACATAACATTCTCAGCAACAATTCACTGCAACTGTGATCATCTGTAACATCTGATCCATGATAAACTCTAGAAAATTGCTGTCACAAGATCCTTATTACATATCGGGACAAATATGCTTATAAGCTAAAGAATTCTGTCCAATTCCAGATGGGTGAAGGAACAGAGAGACCATGTACAAGTAGTTCATGGTGGCAAAGCAGATTGAGAAAGCATTTAAACAGGCACACAGGTTTTATAAACAAGGTGCAAAAGTAAAAAGTTATGACGAACTTTTATAAAACCCTGGTTTAGCCTCAGCTTGAGTATTGCAAACAATTCTGGGCATTGCACTTTAGGAAGGATGTGAAGGCATTAGAGAGGATGCAGAAAAGATGTAGGAGAATGGTTCAAAAATGAATGACTTCAGTTACAGGGAAAGATTGAAGAATCTGCGTTCACGCTTCTTAGAAATAATAAGGTAGAGGAGAAATCTGATAGAGGTGTTTAAAATGACAAGAGGATGAGACGGAGTTGAAAGAGAGAAACTGTTTGCATTAGTAGAAAGGTTGAGTACCAAAGGATTCAGATTTAAGGTGATCAACAAAAGAACCAAAGGTGACTGGTAGAAATATGTTTTTAGGTAGTAAGTACTTATGATCTGGAATACAATTCCTGAGAGCGTGGCGGAGGCAGATTCAATTATAGCTTTCAAAAAAGAATTGGATTAAAACCCAAACATAAGAAATTTCAAGGTTATAGAGAATGCCATTAGCCCATAACGTCTTAGAAGTTGGCACCAACACAATCAGTGAATGATATCCTTCAGTGCTACAGCTGTTCTATAAGTGTATTGTCGTAGAAGTAAATTTAACAGTATCTGTTGTACCCTACCGTGCAATTAGGTTTTTAATATTTCTCTGTGACAATTTGTTGCAAGTGTGTACTGATATCATTGTTTCTAGGTAACCTGGGCATCTGATGCCTGAATGAATAGCTGTGCATCAAATTAATTAATCGGATTGAAGGATTGTGAAATAACAGGCAAAGACCGCAGAAGGAGAGAGTTTAATTTGGACAAATGCGCGATATTGCATTTTCATAAAACAAATAAGATACAATTAGAAGTAGGGTCTTGAATACTGTTGTAGAACAGAGAGACTGTGGGGTATATAATTCTTTGAAGTTTGCGTCACATGTAGGCAGGATGGTTAAGTTGGTGTTTAGCACGCTTACCTTCATTGCTCAGACCTTTGAGTATGTCATGTTGAGGTCATTGAGAATGTGGGTGAGGCCTCTTCTGGAGTTTTGTGTGTTGTTCTGGTCACCCTTTTATAGGAAGGATATTATTAAATTGCAGAGAGCTCAGAAAAGATTTACCAGGATGTTGCCAGGAATAGAGGGTTTGAGTAGTAAGGAGGGTCTGGATAGGCTGGGACTTTTTCACCGGAGGGTAGAAGGTTGAGAGGTGCCTTTATAGAGGTTTATAAAATCATGAGGTGAATGGCAGGTGCCTGTTCCCTAGCATGAGGCATTTTCAGATTCAGGGACATATTTCTATGGTGAGAAGAGAAAGATTTATAAAAGACAGGAGGGGAAATTTTTTTATGCGGAGAGGAGTTCGTGTGTGGAATGAACTTCCCGTGGAAGTGGTGGATGTAGGTACGGTTACAACGTTCGAAAGACACTTAGATAACTACATGAATAAGAAATGTTTAGGGGGATATGGGCCACGTGCAGGCAGGTGGGACTAGTTTAAGAGACAGTAGGAACTACAGATGCTGGAGAATCCGAAACAACAAGGTGTAGAGCTGCATGAATACAGCAGGCCAAGCAGCATCGTAGGAGCAGGAAGGCTTGACGTTTCAGGCCTAGATGGTTTCTGATGAAGGGTCGAGGCCCGAAACGTCAAGCTTTCCTGCTCCTATGATGCTGCTTGGCCTGCTGTGTTCATCCAGCTCTACACCTTGTTGTCTGGGACCAGTTTAATTTGGGATTACGTTTGGCATGGACCAAAGGGTCTGTTTCTGTGTTGTATGACGAGATGGCGCTATAGTGGATGTAAGTTAAAGGTGAGTGATTGAAATCCCAATTTAGACATGCAAAAAGTGCAGAAAAAGAGGAAAATGATAGAGAAAAAGTCAGGAGAAAGTAAAAATACATAAAACTAGCGTCTTTAAAATCTCCGACAACAATTAAAATTTGAAAGGGATTAGATATCATGCTTATGACTGTCGCTAATAATCAGGCTGTAAAAAGCATATTTAAATTTGAAAAAGACAAGATTTTAACTTTCTCTGGTGACTTTAGTTCACATTTACCATATTAATACAGTAGCCTCAGGTCATTCAATGGATTTAAACGGTGAGACAGTCTCTGAAATGCTACTTTCATGGAGCTAACAGTGATAGTAAGTTCAGCCTATTGCTATTTAACTGTACATCTGGCTCTCAAATGAAGTACCATTAGCACAAATGTTTTGAGAGCAAAATCTGGCCCAATGTCTCTTCAATGAAACATATCCAAGACAATACACTTCCTTCTTATCCCTCCCTATGGAAGACATTCGCTATAATGTATCTCTGTGCAACATTACCTGCATCATCCATCTCTACATCATCCTTGCTGTAACTGCTCTTTGAGTGCACTGTGGCAAGAAAGGGTCTACTCAGAGTAATTCATTTGCATTATTTTAATTGAGATAAATTGTGACATGACCTGGATTTGCTGAGAGCAGTTATGGATTTGTACTTTCCACTCAGTTTATTGTGAGTTAGGAATGAAACCTGGAAACCAGACAGTCAGGAAACTGTCCCATTTCCAATTGTCTGAGTCAGGGTGAACTGTATAGACATCAGGCTCAATCTAACCATCTTCACTATTTCATCTTACTCTCTGAATGTCTAAATTATTGTGAGGAATTGCCTCAGCAATGTCACCAAAACCATTAAAACTACCCAAGTTGGATCATTCATTGACTCTTTAAATTGCATGCGGACTCATGGAGTCATACCACACAGCCCTTCCCGTTATGCCGGTGATTTTATTCATTTGTTGGATGTAAACAATGCTAACAAGGCCAAATTTATTGCCTATAATTTTGAAAAGGTGGTGGTGAGCTATTGTTTTGAACCACAGCAGTCTATTTAGTGTAAGTCCACCTACAACACTGTAAGGAAGGACTGCCAGGATTTTGACCCAGTGACCTTGAAAGAATAGCAATGTATTTCTTGGGGGGTTTGTTTAGCTCAGTTGGCTGGATAGCTAGTTTACAATATAATAGAAGGCAACAGCATGGGTTCAATTCCTGAACTGACTGAGGTTATCATGAATGTGTTTTCTTCTCAACCTCTCCCCTTGCCTGAGGTGTGGTGACCCTTAGGTTAAACCACCACCAGTTATCTCTCTCTAACAACCTTACTTTTATATTTCCAGATTAGGATGGTGAGTGGTTTGGAGGATCACTGAGATATGGCGATATTCTCATGTGTTAACTGCCCTTGTACTTTTGAATGGTAGAGATCATAGGTTTGGAAGGTACAGTCAAAAGACCCCTGGCAAGTCCCTGCAGTGTATGGTGCATACGGTCTACGATATTGCTCCTGTGTGCTACGGGATGAGGAAGAGAATGTGTAAGCTAGTGCATGGGGTGTGGAGCAAGTGAGCTGCTTTGGTCTAAATGATATTGTGCTTCTTGAATGAAGTTAAAACTGCACTCATCCAAACAAGCAGAAAGTATTCTACCACATGCCTGACTGGCTTTGTAGGTGTAAAAAGTCAGAAGCCACACAACACCAGGTTATAGTCCAACAGGTTTATTCGAAATCGCAAGCTTTTGGAGCATTGCTCCTTCGTCAGGTGTGCTCTGAAAGCTTGTGATTTCAAATAAACTGGTCAGACGATAACCTCGTGTCATGTGACTTTTGACTTTGTCCAGCCCAGTCCAACACTGGTACCTCCACATCTTGCATAAATGTAGAGTCATGGAAAGATCAGAAATTGAATTATTTGAAGCAGAATTCCCAGCCTCTGACCACCTATCCCAACATTTCACCCTGTTCATGAAAAACTTTCTTTACCAAACTTAGACAACAAGGTGTAGGGCTGGATGAACACAGCAGGCCAAGCAGCATCAGAGGAGCAGGAAAGCTGGCGTTTCGGGTCTAGACCCGAAACGTCAGCTTTCCTGCTCCACTGATGCAGCTTGGCCTGCTGTACACCTTGTTGTCTCAGATTCTCCAGCATCGGCAGTTCCTACTATCTCTTTATCAAACTTAACCTTTTCTCTATCCAGGTGTCTCGTGAAAGTTACAATTAAATCTGCTTCCAATGCTCTTAACAAGCATTGCATTACTAATCATAACAACTTATTGATAACAATGTTACCACATGCCATTCTTTTGTCAATCCCCTTAAATTTGTATCCTTGGGTTACAGACCATTCTGCCACCAGAAACAGTCTTTCCTTGGTTATTCTATTCAAACCTGTTCAAGATTTTGAACACCTCAGTCAAATTTTTTAGGGTAAAATTTCGGCACAACATTGTGGGCCAAAGGGCCTGTACTGTGCTGTATTGTTCTACGTTCTATGTTCTAAATGTCCCTTTCACCAAAGAGGGAAACAGAATTCACCAAACAGGAGAATTGTATTCTGTTTAGTGTCACACCATCTGTCACTCCTGTAAAATAGGTCCACAGGACTTTAATTGCTCTGCATTCTCTCCACTTTTTTTTTACCTGCTACCTTGGTGACCACTTATGGAGGCAGAAGAGCACATTCCATTGTTGTACTAAGGCACATAGCCTTGTTTCCTTCAATTCCAAGAATTCACTTGATGGGCTAAGTAATTCTCTGGCATTAACCCTACGTAAATACAGTTTATCTGGTTATTGTCAGTTATCTGTTATTGGAATCTTGCTGTGCACATATTTACCATAGTGTTTCTTACATTTCCCAAAATCCCTGTGCTTGGGATCTTCAGAGGCTGTGAAAGATGCCACTTAAAGGCAATACTATATTTTTGAATGATTCAAAACTTTCTCCAGTTTATTGAGAGAAAAACCATCTGCCTTGGTCTCCCAGCACCTCTTACTTCTGCGCTTAGTGCGATCAATCTCCCTAACGAGGCATCTCTGACAATCCTTACAACTCCTCCCACCTCAAGCCCCACCCCTATCTCCTACCTTCTGGCCTCATCCCGCCCCCTTGACCTGTCCATCCTCCCTGGACTGACCTATCCCCTCCCTAACTCCCCACCTACACTCACCTTTACTGGCCCCATCCCCGCCTCTTTGACTTGTCTGTCTCCTCTCCACCTATCTTCTCCTCTATCCATCTTCTATCCGCCTCCCCCATTTCTAAAGAAGGGTCTAGGCCCGAAACATTAGCTTTCCTGCTCCTCTGATGCTGCTTGGCCTGCTGTGTTCATCCAGCTCTCCACCTTGTTATCTCAGATTGTCCAGCATCTGCAGTTCCTACTATCTCTGAAACAATTTTAAACCCTTACAATATCCAGTATTCTGGAATCTGAGTCTGATGCTTAATCCTGAGTTATGTATTCTCCTTAATTATTGTTCCACTGCCAACATGTTTTCTTGGCATCTCTGGCCCTACTCCACTGGCTAACTATTTTACTTTAGGTGTTTAGTTTCTGCAATGTGATTGTCACAGGAGCAGGATCACAATAAACATGGAGTCTTCCTGCCAAAAACTGGTATTGTTGGAAAAGGATATCTACTGACTCCAGTTAAAAATAGTCAATGAGTAAATCTTCATCTCTTAGCCCATTTATCATTCTCTCAGCATTTTAACCTAAACAAAAACACACTTTGCAGAGATTAATTTTCTTTTAAGTGTTTTGAAGGCGATAGTTGCTTCCTGTGCCAAACAGGAACAATCAGACAATCAAGGCATTGACTGTATCTCAGTCAGGGATTGCACATTAAGCAAGTGAATGGGGAAGGAATTTAGTTTGTTGGAATTCCACCAATGTAAGTGAACGGGAATGGATTTGCTTCATTAGAATTCTGTTAATTAGAGTGAATAGCAAAGGATTTGATCATTGATAGAATACCAATGGAGCAAACACAAGCTGTTCACTTCATTGACTGGGAATTTAAAGGGACTTTCCCCATACGGTCATACTTTTGAAGTGTAACAGTTGTTGGAGAGAGAATTGTCAGCCCTCAGGGAATCTGCCTTTGCTGGGCCACAGTTCCACTGGTGCTAATGTCCCCCTAATGCCTTTGTCCCAATCACCATCCTGCTTACAGAAGCGTTGACGGGTTGTAAAATAGGATCTGCACTTAGATAGCACCTTTCACAAAAAATGCTTTGCAACCAGTGAAATACTTTTAAGAAGTTCATAGTCACCATTATAATATCCAAAACCTGCAGCAAACTTTGACACAGCAAGCTCCCACAAACAGCACTCTGAGACCAACCAGGTAATTTTTTTAATATGATGTTCACTGAGGGGTTAAGATTCACCCAGGACACAGGGGACAACTTTGATTTTTAATTCACTCGTAGGATGTGGGTGTTGTTGTAGCTATTTGGTCAGATTTTACTTCCATTAATTGTTCCCGTTAGTAGTTTCCAGCAATTGATGCTTTCTGTTGTGGTACCGCATAGACACATTGGAAGGTTGGAAACTAGTTTATGAAAAAGTGCAGATGCTGGAGATTTATGTGTTCTCATTCACTCGTGGGACATGGGCATCGCTGGGTGGGCCAAGATTTATTGCCCATCCCAAATTGCCTGGAGGGGGTTTAAGAGTTTATCACATTACTGAGAGTCCAGAGTCACATGTAGGCCAGACCAGAATGGCAGATTTAACTCCCTCAAGGGCATTAATAAAACAGAACCAGCAATGGTTATGTGGTCAGCATTAGGCTGGCTTTTTTAACTGCAGATTTTTCATTGAATTTAAACTTCACCAACTCCCATGGCATGTTTAGGCAGGAGTGGACCCTGCAGTGTCCAATTAGAGACATCACCCACAAAGACAGTGAGGAACAGGAATGGCAGACAGGTATTTGAGATACAATCATCCTTATTGCTATGAAGCTGCAGCAGTGCAGCTAGTTATGCAACAGATTGGCTGCCTCCATGGTTAGGTCAGCAGCTCCCAGAGACAGCCCAGCCCAGCACCCCCAGGGTCTGCCGGAAGTGTCCACACATTGGCACTCCATCATCCAAGCCGTAGGTCCTAAGGACTAAACTCATGGCAATGGGGTGCCAGGGCAACTGCATACCCGGTGAGCATGCCAGCTACCCTTTCCTCATAAACCGATGGAGCAGTGCTAGGAGGCACCCAGTCAGTGGAAAAAGCCACATCCTGCCCCCTCAGATGTCTCCAGTCAGGACTGTCCAGAGATGGCCAGGCCCTCCAGCTCCATCCTGTTTGCATCCCTCTGATCCTTTGAAGGTCATGCCAAGGGATCTATTTGCATTTGTTTATATTCATTCATGGGATATGGGAGTTGCTAGCTGGCCAGCATTGCTCATCCTCTAGTTGCCCTGGCAAAGGTGGTGGTGAGCTGCCTTCTGAAACCACTGCAATCCATTTATTGCAGGCATGCACCCACATAGTTGTTAGGGAAGGAATTCCAGGATTTTGACTCAGTGACACTGAAGGGATGGCAATATATTTCCCAGTCAGGATAGCAAGTGGCTCAGAGGGGAACTGGCAGTTGGTGGTGCTCCCATGTATTTACTTTCTTTGCCCTTCTAGATGACAGTGGTCGTGGTTTCAGAAGGTGCTTCTGGGGAGCCTCGGTGAATTTCGGCAGTCTGTCTTGTCGGTAGCACACACTGCTGCTGCTGCTGCTGAAAGGAGTGAATGTTTGCGGATGTGCTGCCAATAAAGTGGGCTTCCTTGTTCTGGATCACATCAATCATTTTGAGCGTTGTCAGAGCTGCACTAATTTGGTGGGGACACTTTCAGCACGTCTTTCTCATCCAAACCCAACACTACACCCCAGACTCCGCCCCCAACTCAGTGTTGCTCATTGAACCTCCAAGGTCAACAGGCTTAATGGCTGAGCAGGTTCCCTCTAGACCAGCTGCAGAACCAAGGAGTACACTGAGATGCAATGGGAGTGAGTCGAGGAAGAAAGGTTATTGAGGGCAGTTTTGTCCCGTGGGTGACATTGCACTGTACATTATTTGTAACTTGTCTATAAATTGTGCTGTTTTGATGTGACATCCATGTGGGCCCAAATGTAACTGTTCCAACCCAAGGCATAACCTCATGTCCATCCAGGGTATACCATGGATTGACGTCTGTATTGAGAGCCTTTTGCAGCATCTGGAAACTAGAGAAGTAAGGCATTTAGAGGGCAATGGGTCCCATTGACACCTTTGTCCTTGCCCATCACTCAGCAAAAGACTGAGCATCGATGCTGGATGGTGTGAATGTTAAGCTGGTGAAAGGCGTGCCAGTCAAATTGGCTGTTTTGTCCTGGATGACGTCAAGTTTCCACGAGTGTTGTTGGAGCTGCACTTATCCAGGAAAGTGGAGATTATACTACAGAATCCTTAGCCTCTGAGCTGGTCTTGCAGTCATAATATTTATATAGCTAGTTTCTGGTCACTAGTAACCATCAGGATATTGATAGCAAAGGATTCAGTGATAGCGATGCCATGAAACATCAAGGAAAACTGGTTAGATTTTCTTATTCGTCTCTAGATACAGTAATGTTGTTACATGCATAGAATGATAATCCCTGTCTCTCTCATATAAAAATGGTGGTATCAAAAGCACTTATGGAAAATTAAAAACAATATCATTTCTTATTTTGAACCTCCTTTGATAATTTTCCTGGATTTGATCACAACAGATATTCCTGGGGAATGGTGTTCAAGCTTTGGATGCTGCAGGTTAATTCTGGAAGCTTAGCAATTCTCATAATGGAGCGCTGTTAGAGACATTTAGAAGTTCATGAGCTACCAATACTATCTTACAGAATCAGCTTTATGGATCATTTCAGATTGCTTGGGCAGGCAATGATTTAGTTTACTTAATCCGAATCAGGCATCAAACTCCAGCAAAACATATTGGGCCTAGTTTTGTGGGGCATCAATATTATGTACAGATTTTAACCAAGGTTTGTGTGAAGAAAATCCTTTTGTTTCTCTACTGATAGTCAATGCCCTAGGCCAATGCTTATTCCTTAGTAAACATCTTCAAGAAGCAGTTACCTGGGTTCTATCATTCATTTTCTTTCTCCCAATGATCAGTAATATGGCCTATTGATAGGTCAAAATTCCAGTTCATTCAGAACAATTGCCTGAGCAATTGAATGGAAGTCACTCATCTTTAGAAATTCAAAAGGTTCACAAACACAGCAATGGGGAAGATCTTTCAAAACTTAGACAGGATAATAAAGCTGGAAGGGAGGTGAAGGAAAAATTTTAAAAACATGTTCAGAAACAGTGGGAACAGGAAGAGCCCATTCAGCCCCTGAAGCCCATTCAGGTCATAGCTATTTCTGTCTCAATGCCTCAATTCTGTCTCATGCAATACTTTTGCAACTCTCAAAACGCTCATGACAAAATCTAATTAACATTGAATTACCCTCCAGGTTCAACATCTTTCTTAGGGCTGCGTATTTCAGATTTCCAACCCCTTATTCGTGAAGGAGCATTTTCTTATCACCGCTCAATATCTGAGAATTTTAAGCTTATGACTGTTATTCTGCACATTGTGCATTCCTCCATCACACCCCAAGAGGAAATAGTTGGTCTCCATTTACTCTTAAATCCTTTAATCATCTTAACCACCTTAATTAGATCAATCTTCTATATTCTGGGCAATACAAGCCTAGTCAAATCAAGCAATCGCTGTAATCTAACCCTTACAGCTCAGTTATCATTCTGGTGAGCTGATGCCTATTCAAGGCCAATGCTTCTTTCCTGAGACACAGTGCCCTACAATCTCAAGACAAATTTCTAGAAGTTGAAAGTCTTAGTTTCTTTTCCCCCCAGTCACTTGTCATTTGCGAGTGCAGATTAAGAAAGGCAAGTGTACAACTTTTTGCTGATCCATCACTAAAGTTGCTCTAAGGCAGGCAGGCAATAGGTCTAAGAAATAAAAATGGATAATGACACACTGGAGAAGGTGTAACAAAAAAAAAAAAAAAAAAATCAATAGGAATAATATCAGATCAGAGATATCAGAAAAAGCAGAATGAACTGGATCCCTTCTCTGTACAAAAGCCTGAAAAGTTATCTGATATATTATGAAGGGTTTCAATTGGGTAGACAAAGTTTATGTCTTTGCTGGAGGGAGTCAAAAATTGGGAAGGGCATATATACATAAAACATAGTCACTAATAAATCTAATAGGGAATTTAGGAGGAACTTTGTGCAGAGCATAGTTAGAATGTGGAACTCTATTGTACGGAGCAGTTGATGTGAATAACGTTTAATGGGAAGTAGATAACAAAGGGGACAGGAATAGAAGGATATACTGATAGGGTGAGATTAAGTAGGCATTGTAGGAGGCACAAATGGTCCATTCCTATGCAGCAAAATCTTTGCAGCTTCGTTGATCGCTCCTGTCATGTGGAAAGTATGAGCATCTGTTGATCAGCTTTTCTCAGCCTCAAATCAACAACTTCTGAGCATTGCTGGGGGTTTGAAGAGGAAGGAAAAATGCTGTGGGGGCAAGTTATAAGCCAAAAGCTGCATCATTTCAGATTTTTATAAGTTTCATTAACTATTCAAGCTCAGCAACCAGAAATGGTCACTCCCAAAGTAGCCACCACTTGCTGAGATGAAGGAGACTTGGCTACAAAAGAATGGTGACTACAATAAGTTCACACACACTCTCACACACACACACACACACACACACACACACTCTAGGTTGACATGGTTACCAAAACACCCTTCCTTCAGATTAATTAAAGAAAGAAATCATTAAACAGTCAGCTTTAAAAGGTAGATTTTTATTTTTATTCTGTGACAAATGCATTTTAACCATCTAAAAAAAAAAGAAATTCACAGGAAAAAATAAATTAAGAATTTACAACAAAACAAATCACAGATTTCTTCGGTCTAACATTCTGTTTGATACAAATTACTCAGTAACTTAAGGAACACATGTGAAAAGCATGTAATCCACAGCAGATAGGCAAGAAGATCACAGACTGCTGTAACCCCAAGTTTCAGCCCCTGAAACTGGCTTTAAACTAGTCTGGTTCTTTCAGATTGTGCAGAGAGTGGGGAAATATTGGTGTAATTGGCATCATATTCTGCAACTCCACCACAAGTGCTCTAATCCTTTCATTTGACTGCATTTTTTGAAAGCCTGAACCTAGACATTGAACATTGGAAGTTCACAGCCAAATCCGATCTTATCGCACCAACTAACAAGGGCTGCTGCAGTAGTAGGGAAGTCAACAGCCTGTGAGAGAAAGTGGGAACTTTGCCTGAAGCCAGTTGTAGCAAACCACAAACTGTCCCAAGCTCTGGTCAGCTAATTCAGGAGCAGACAAAAGGAACCACTTCCAAGTATATTCACTTGTGGATAGAGGATTAAGGGCCAATCTAGTCGAGATATTTAGCAGACAATTTAAGGAGTGGACAGGCAGGAATCAGGGAAACTATTTCCGCTGGCAGGAACATTCCGAACAATGGAGCATAACTCCAGATTTAGAGCTCAACTATTCTAGGGTGATGTGGGGGGGGCACTGTTCCCCAAATTTTGCAAGGCTGCAACAGTCTCTCCAAACCAAAATTAGGATGGGAGAAAGTTGACAATTTCATAACAGGTTGACAGATGTATGTTTCAAAAGTAGTATCAAATATATGGAATTAAGATAGGTAATCTGTTAAGTAGAGTTAAAATACAGATCAGCCTTAACTGAACAGAATGGGGGCCTATGTTCCTAATAAAAGCCCAGCTTGATAACATTTCAATTTGCTTCACCCCCTTCAATCTTCAATCTAAGCTCTGCTCTCCAAGTCTCCTTAGACTGTATCTTCCCTTCAGCTCCCAACCAGCAGAAAACCCATTCACTAGGGTTCAAGATGTTGCCGTCCTGGCCACTTCTGGTAGCCAAACATGTTGAATAAGATTATACCCCCTTGTATACAAATGCAAGTGGCAAATTAAATCCAAAACCAATATTTCCCCATTACACAAATCTTCAAAACAAAAAGCAATTCTTGACAGATTTCAAATCGAGATTTCAACATTCCCTTTCTACAGTCACATGCTGGTCAATGTTGGTTAAAGCCCATGTGGTAAAAAAAAATCCAATTGTCCCCACTTAGTAATGGGCACATTTTCAAACTCCTGCCTGTTCTCCTGTAAAAATTCTCCACCTTGCAAATATTCACAGGACAGACCATTTCATAGCCTTCATGAAACATGAAGGATTTTAACTCATTACGCTGAGTCTGGGCACTCCCAAATAGGATTCAAGTACTCATTCAGAAAAAAAAAATGTCACCCCTCACAAATACATTCGTTCAGAAAGGCATGCAACATCATGAATTAGTACATAAAAATATACCTTGCATAAAGAATGATATGGAAATGACAACATTTGCAACATTCAATCTTAGAATGACATATTTAGGTAGTGAAGAAATGGACTTTCGGTATTCTGATTGTATCTAAAAGCACTTAGAAGACAGCAAAAGGTATGTATAATGGCATCAGCTCTTCCCAGTGTAACACACATTATTCTTTTTCTCTAAACAACTTGTTTCCATTGCAAATTAAAGACTGTTCTCAGAATTATGGTCATAATCACTATTAATTGAGCAGTAGAAAAAAATGTTATTAATATTAAACTTCTTCCGCATTCACTTATTTACATATAACCAAAAGGTCTGAGGCAGAGGGAAAAATAAATTAAACAGGCTATGTACATACATATGTTTGTCACATAAATAGTAAACACAGTTCAGTTTCGTGCAACTGTCCAATTTTCTTACGCACCTTTCCTTTTTGACAGACTGTTATATTGGTGCACGATTGTACTCATTATTTGACCAACGATGCAGGCAACAATTGAACGGTCCAGAGCACCGTGGAATGGACTTGACGATTCATTGTCCAACAAGATCACAGACCAATGTGACCCCAAGTTTCAGTACAGACAAGCTGAATGGTGGTTCTTGTTAAACTGAACTTTGTAAAAAGTTCTCTAGTCTCTGCCTCCACCAATCCCACATTCATCAGTACATTTTCTTTTCCTCAAAAGAAAAGTAGGAGGGAGGCGGGGAGGGGAAAAAAGGATCACTCGTCTTTTCCTTATCCACATACCATTATTTCCTACCTTTATCTCTTGTTTTACTCAATCTGCTTCACATGATCATCACTATTTTCCCCTCTTTCACTGTTTATTTCAGTGTTCATAGTGCAGTTTCTGAGTCACCCATCAGAGTTTTTTCGTTCAGGATCTCAGCTTGATATTAAACAATTTTCATCTACTCTGGAGGTGAAACATTTAGATTAACGAAGTAACAAGTGACTCCTTGCACTATGCCTTGACTCTGTTCTACATTCTGCAATTTCTTTCACATTCTGCACTCTCAATTTGTCCTAAATTCTCTGTTTGTTCCTTTTTCAAAGAGGCATTCTGTAATCTCGGTGTGTCTCCGTCCTGTTCATCTTCCTTCTCTCAGCACTTGGGCTTTGACATCAACCATTTATAATGAACCATCATTAAAGGCACAGCTTTAACAGAGCCACTCAGACAAGCTTACTGCAAATCACCACAGCCTTTTTGTATACTTCAGTCTCATGATCAAGGTCCATGAGGGAGAAGTTGCTGTCGCCCAACTCTGTGAAGCACTTCATTTTCCGAAGGCGCGGCCTGCAGTCCGACTCAGAGCCGTCCAGGTGGAGCAGGTCGTCGGCGGAGACACAGCTCCGCATCTGGGTGCGTTTCTGCCGGCCTTCAGGAAGGTCAAGCCGGTCAAAGGACTCCGAGGAGAGGATGCTGTCCTCGCTTACCGCACTGGATGGGTAGCTCCGATTCGACGAAAGCCTGATGTCGGAGAAGGCCAACTCGTTGAAGGAGCCCAAGCTCTTCAGGGTGGGACTTCCCATCGCAGAGTCGGTGCTGCTGGAGGAGAACTTGCCGTTGCGTTTGAGGATGCCTTTGCGCCTGCAGGTTGTCTCTTTGGAGCGATCGCCAATGGAATGGCTGGTGTCAAAACTCCCCACCTCAAAGACTGGGGAGTTCTCATAGTCCAGCAGGTCTGCTGACTCACTTGGCTCTGGTGAAGAATAATAACCAGATTCTCTCTTGACAGGCTTCTTCAGTATTCCTTTCTTTGGTGCAGGGACTGCAGTGTTGGGCTGTTGGCTATTGGCTTCCACTGCTGATGTGCTCGAGTCTTTTGGAGTGAAGACAGTCTCCTCTGAAGGTATAGGATGATTGACATTGCCCGCACTGTGTGACCGATGTTCATAATTGTTCCTTTTCTTCAGTATTCCTTTCGGTCTCTTCAACAACGACTTGCCCTGACTTTCAGAAGCTCCCCCCTCCTGCAGCGACTGTGAGATGTCATTCTCCTTCTTCGATTTCTTGAGGGATCTCTGCCGCTCCAGTGGCGAACTGTGCTGCTTGAAGAAGCAACGTACCTTTGAGCCACTTTCGAAGACAATGCGAGATGATCGCTGCAGCCAGTCAGAAGTGATAGTCACTGGCGTTTCATAGTCTTTCACTGACTCCATCTCGCAGACGGGGGTCTTGTAGCCCCAGTTCACCCACCAGTGATTAGCCACATCTTCAATGGTAGCTCGGCGATCTGGGTTTACCATCAACAGCCAACGGATCAGCCCACAAGCATCTGAGACACAGTCAGAAAAATAAAACAAAGAAACTGAACAACCATTTCCAATTGGTTGGCGCAGCAACAACAGCACGAGTTCATTTGTACAGAACCTTTAATAGTACTTTCAAAGTGATTTGCAGGAAGCAAATCAAAAATATCTCACTAGTTTTACAAGGAGGTATTTAGACAAAAAACCTTCCTCTTCAACCAAGTTTAAAAGGAAAATCTTAAAAAGGAGGAATTCCAAAACCTTTCCTCTATAAAGGCTGTGGTTTCAGCTGCAATGATGAAATTTTTTTTTTCATTCATGGGTTATGGGCAAAGCTCGTTGGACCAGCCCTAGTTGCCCCTTGAGAAGGTGATGGTGAGCTGCCTTCTTGAACTGCTGCAGATCCATGTGCTGTAGATGTAGGGAATTCCAGGATTTTGACCCAACACTGAAGGAACAGCAATATATATTCAAGTTGGGAGGGGGAATTTCTTGGAGGCGAATTTAAAGGTGGTTGCATTCCCATGTATCTGCTGCCCTCGACCTTCTAGATGGAAGTGGTTGTTGGTTTGGAAGGTGCTGTTTATGGGAGCCTTCACAGAAGTCTTCAGTGCATCTTGTGGATAGTACCCATCAAATGTAGGGGATGTGCAAGGGTCAGAACTGAAGCAGCGCGGAAATCTCAGATAACAAGGCGTGGGGCTGGATGAACACAGCAGGCCAAGCAGCATCATAGGAGCAGGAAAGCTTGATGTTTTGGGCCTAGACCCTTCATCAGAAAGCGCGGAAATCTCAGTGGGTTTATGAGCTGAAGGAGGTTACAAAGATAGATGGGGATAAAGTCATGGGGGTAGAGTGTGAAATTTGATACAAAGATGAAAACGTTTATATTCAAAGTCACTGGTAGACCATGAGCCAATATTGGTCAAGGAGCAAAGGGGTGAACAGAATTGGTTTAAATGAAGACAACACCTCCTACCATTGCCAGTGAATCATTGTAAAACTGTGTTTAACAGTGTATGCTATCTGCCATTAGCTCTAATGGGAAAGTGCATGGTGTTTGGGTCCCAACTTTGATGATCTACCCTAGGCACAGCTGATGATCTCAGTAAATATGCCTGATTTTCCACTATCACTTATCCTTATGGAAATAAAAATTAAGAGATACAGTCAAGTTTCAATAATGACGTGAAACAGAGAGCACTGGGGAAAGTCAGCAGGTCTGGCAGCATCTGTAGAGAGAGAGAAACAGAGTTGACATTACAAGACCAATATGACTCTTCTTCCATTCCAAAGGAGAGTCATATTGGATTCGAAGCATTAACTCTTTCTGCTGAGTTTCTCCATCACTTTAATCTTTTTATTTCAAAGTTCCAGCATCTGCTGTATTTTGCTTTTACCCGTAGTGATGTGCCTGCCCTCCCCATTGTCCAATGAACAATCGCTTAAGGCCACTCCATTGGTTGCATAACACTTTTGGATGACTCAAGATTGCACAAGGTACTGTACGAATGCAGGTTTTATTTTTACCTGAAGGTTTGGTAGGCTCTCGGTAATCTCCATTGGTGATTTGTTTAACTAGGTTTCTGTAATCATGCCCATCAAAAGGCATAGTGCCATGAACCAAAGTATAGAGTAGTACACCCAAGGACCAACTGTCAACCTGCCAAAGGAAAACAATTCATGTTACCTAGGAAACCAAATTAAGGACGCTGGAAGCCAGAAATAGTGGTGAATGTAGGATAACCTTTTATTTAGAACACTACTGATAAATTAGCACTATTCAGACCGTATTGTTCAGTTCTATAGTCCAAGCTCAAAGCTTCTCTAAATACCTTGTGTCAACTTGGTGTGTAATCAATACACTGTTGTTATCTTCAACACAGATCTTAGACAGATGTGCTGAGCCTTGTGTATAGGGGCATATCAGTCTTATTTCAGTTGCATGTTCTGAAGACTATCACTTGTGTGCAGCTGGGATTAAGAGAATTGCTATCACATTTGCTTAAAGGTAACAAAATGCAATATGTCAACATTTGTCTTATAAAGAAAGGACTCTTGGTTTATTTGCTAACACTTCATGACCAGATGGCATGTATTGATGGCTACCCAGCTATATTTGCCTTTTATACACGAGAGACCTATTCCAAACCCAGCCAAAGTCTAGACTACGCAATCACATTGAAGTTGCAGCAGAGAAATATTTGACCCATTGAGCCTCTACTGGTGTTTAAGTAAAGGAGCCTCTTTGCACCTTCCTTCACTTCATCCTGTCTTCAATTCCCTTCATTCCTTTCTCCCTTGGGTGCTCATCTAGTTTCATTTGTGCAGTTCACCTCAAACTCTCCTTATGGTAGGAGTTCCACATTCTAACAACTCCATGAATAAGGAAGTTTTGCCTGAGTTCTCTACTGAATTTGAGTGACCATCATCAAGTCCTGGCTCCTAGTTTTAGACTGCACTTGCTACCGCAATCAAACTCAGGCCTCCTCCGGTTTCACAACAGAGGGAGATCCTCGACAGGAACACTGGTGTGCGAAGATGAGGATGGTTGATGTGTTGTGTCAGAGCTCCAAGTAGCACATAACCTTTGCTTGGACCAAATACAGAGCCCGCTGAGAAAAGTATATTCTGAGGTCTCTGCCATTCTGAGGGAACAATTAAGAAACGGTGCACTGACCTCAGGACCCCTGTAAGGGCGGCCATTGACAATCTCTGGTGATGCATACAGGGGGCTGCCGCAAAAGGTCTGCAGAAATCGGTCTTGGTGGTATAAGTTGGAGAGACCAAAATCAGCAATCTGGGAAGGAAAGATTGAAAGACAACTTTAGAGGAAAGAAGGTCCATCACTGTTTGAACTTAGCCTGTTGTAAAGCAAAAATTCAAACAACTCACTGCGAGTGATAAGTGACACGTAGTACGAACACGGGGTTGCTAAAAGACTCTAAACAAGCAAACAGTGCAATTTGCAGTATATTTACTTAAGAGAATTATACGTGCTTGGATCAGATCAAGCTGAAGAGAATTGACAGATGGTATGTATGTAATTACTTTTTTATACGTCAGGGTTAATGCAAGGAGGAGGAGCTATATCTGGGTCTGGACTCAGCAGTTTCCCAAAGGGTCTCTCTGGCCTAGTTTCTAATACAAGAGTTAGGCACCAAGCCAAAAATTCTCTTTTCTTATTTTTCCAAAATAAAACAGCTGCAACTGGTTTAAAATCAGACCTCAACATGGGAGGCAGCAACTGGAGGACTGAGGGGAGTGCTGGTCATCTCCTTCCTCCTCCACTTCCTGCAGTTAGGGCTCCAAAGTAACTGTAGCTGAGCTGAGTACATTCACGTATTTTCAAGCAAGGGATGACAGTACAGGGAGAGAATTTCAATTTGAAAAGGCTAAGGGAGTGCTGAGGACAAAGCAAACATAGGCCAACACCCCAGTGTCAACACCAAGAGCTGGTGTGGCTGTATTTCATTTGGGATGTTTGCCAACCTGCATGGACTTGCACAAACCACATGGCCACCATAGATAGATAGGGCACCTGGTGTCCTATGCCAATGTTTGTCTTTCTTTCTAACAAGAAGTGTGCCCATGTTTACCTATCAATCGAAACCATCAAAAACAGATTACCTTGTTATCACCACACTGTGGGAGCTTACTGTGCATAAATTGGCTTCCATTTCCTACATACAACAACTACAGGTTGCAAAGCACTTGTGGTACATCCAGACACTGTCTCTCACCTATCTTGGGAGTGTCCAGGCCAGTTCTCATGGCACAGTTGAGACAAGTTAGTCGGGATCTCTGGTCTTATGTAGGTCAGTAACACACCCTGGCCCTGTCTTATCCAGTGACCCCTTGGGCTGCCCTAAGCCTCAAAAAGACTGAACAATTCAGCTGACATAAACATCATGTCCATCTAAACGCACTGCACTGCGAAAACACCCAGCGATGAAATCATTCCTGCTGCCTACTTAAACTGACAGAAAAGCCACAGGAACAGACGTGGCCATTACAGCCCCTTGAAACTGTTCCATCATTTAAATAGATCAAAGCTGATCTGCATTTTGAACCCATCGCTTTTACCTCCCTCGATGCTTTCAATTTTGTAGATTTTAAAAGATCATGTGAAATATTAACTAGCAATTTGAATGTCAGGGTCAGTTTTGAGCAAAGATCACAGGCCTTTGAGCATGACAAAAGATAAACAGACTTGTAGCAAAAATAGGCCAAATAGATACTGCAAAATGGAGAGAGTCTAATGCAAACAGCACACCCCAGTTAAGGCTGGGGCTCCAGTCAGCTACTGGTTGGGCCTTTGGAGGGAAGTGCTTTTACAGTTCGCTTCAGCACCTGTTTGGAGGGGCAGAGGAGGAAATCAGATGGGGTCTCCGTTCTATTTATCATATAACACTTCTTGTCTTTAGGTGCATGGGGGCTACAGCAATGCCAGAATCAGGCTGTCCTCTTGTTATTTTCTACAATCAAGTATTTTCATGGCACTCCAGAATGGATAGGCTAGACAAAGATGTAAATACTTGTGAAACGCACTCAACAGCTTCAGAAGAAAACAAAGGGGGAGAAAAACTGAAACAAGTGCATGGTGTGTTGTCAGATTAAATAACAAATTCCAAAATTAAAGAAATAAGGGACTGGGCTGGAGTCGACCACTTGGCCCATCAAAGTTTCTCCACCATTCAATGAGATCTTGGTTTATCTTCTATCTCAAGCCCAACTGCTTGCATTTCCCCCATGAGCCCCAATTTCTTAAAACCACAAAAACCTATCCTCCTCTGCTTTGAATATACTCAGTAAGTAAGCATTTGCTGCTCTGAAGAAAAGAAGTTCAAATATTCAATGAAAATCAGACCAAACTGTTGCAATCTGGTTAAATGATTGAAGACAGAATTTACAGATTCTCAACTAGAATCAATTATTACGGAAATCCACTGCAAAAACATCTGTAGACTGGAATTTTATGAATTTGAACTGATTAATGCTCTTTAACATTCCTTTGTTACTTTCCCATTGGCATCTTTTTGTCCTTAAAACATCCATCATCAGTCCCAAACCTGCAGTGTAACTGAAACGAATATTCAGAGCTCTTTCCCTTTATCTAAGGATTTCAGAATGACAAAAATCAGAAGAAATCAGTTGGTCTATCCAAGTTAACGACAGCTCTTTAAATGATCTAGTTCATCCTAATTGCTTGATCTTTCCCCAATATTTTCCATTCCAATGATTTATCCAAGTCCAAAAACAAAATTAAAGACGGAGAATGCTGGAAATCAGAAACAAAATCAGAAATTGCTGGAAAAACTCAGCAGCATCTATGGATAGAAATCAGAGTTAATGTTTTGGGTCCAGTAACCTTGCTCCATAACAGAAAAAGAACCTCTCTTGTTGTTTACAAGAAGGGTCACTGCACCTGAAACATTCTCTTAGGGAAAGCTAGTTTCTTTCTTTAAAAAAAAACAATCATTCAGGGAATGTCCACTTTGCTGGCTGGGACAACATTATCCATTCCTAGTTGCCTGTGAGGTAATGGTGGGGAGTTGCCTTTTGGAATTGCTGAAGTTTATTTGCTATAGGAGAGGGATTTCATATTTTGACCCAGTGACAGTGAAGAAACAACCATATATTTCCATGTTAGGATGAGGGTGGCTTGGATGGGAACTTACAGGTGCTGATGTTCTTTGTCTTTCTAGATGGCGTTAGTTATGGGTTTGGAGGGTGCTACCTAAGGAGACCTGGTGAATTTCTACAGTGCAGCTTGTAGATGGTGCACACTGCTGCTACTGAGCATTGATACTTAAGGGAGTGAAGGCTTGTGGTGCCAATTAAGTTGGCTGCTTTGTCCTGGATTATGTCAAACAAGTTGGATCTCTGCTTATCCAGGCTGGTGGGGAGTATTCCATCACTCTCCACCTGTACCTTGTGGATGGTAGACAGGTTTTGGGAATTCAAGAGGCTAGTTTCTACCTGTAGGATTCCAATCCTCTGATGTGCTTGTGTAGCCAGATTATTGATTTGCCTGGTCCAGTTCAGTTTCTGGCAATTGTTGATGGTGGGCAATTCAGTGACGGTAACGTTATTGCATATCTAGGGGTGATGGTTCGATCCAGTTGAGAGAGAAAGGAAGATAAATACATGCAGATAGGGTTAGATGTACCATAAATTGCTTGGCATGGACCAGTTGGACAAAATGGCCAGATTCTGTCTGCAATATCTATACAAAAGCAGAAAGGGAGGGGAAAACACCCAATTCAAATGAATGATTGTGAAGTGAACTGAAACATTGGACTATCTGAAATCTGCTCTGAAGATCTAAAACAGGTAGCTCTTGACACAGGTAGCCATGGCTATGGTTTAAATCTAGCCTGGGCACAGATCGTGGGTAGGTATTCTGCAATGGGTGTCAGTGATCTCTACTTCGGCTGATTTAGTGGTTTTGGAGGCTGGGGAAGAGAGAAGTAGTGAGACTCTCATTGGAACTAAAGACAGTTTCCGAAAAAAAATAGACTGGGACTGGATGACTCTTATTGAGATAGTTAGGGTTGAGTATGTTTGTAGCAGTTGCTAGGTGACAATGCGTGTTTGTTACAGTGACCTTTTATAGAACCCATCACAAAACAATCCCATTTATTGGTTTGCAAGGGAACAGAGGCTGCAATTAGTATTTTAATAAATTTAGTCTGCAGCAGTCAAGAAGGTAGTACTTACTGATTTTGAAGAACACAGTAACGTAGAGACAGAAACAAAAGGTGAACAATTTTCCAGACAAGGGTACCTTGTTTCAGGCCATCCCCAAGTAAAGTAATTACAGAGTCAGGGAGAAACACACTTTTCAATTCAGAGGCCATTTTTCCTATACACACAGTCACCATTTTATATTTATATAGCACTTTTAACTTTGTAAAGCATCTCAAGTTATATCATGGAAATGTTATCCAACAAATTTTGACATTCAGCCACATGAGACATTAGAGCTGATGGCCAAAGGCTTCCTCGACGAAGAAGAAATGACTTAAAAGAACAGCAGAGCAATGGAGAGGTTTAGCTAGGAATTCTGTAGTTTAAGACTCTCAGCTGGGTTTGAAAATCGTGAGCAACCACACTTTTGATCACTTTCAGGGACGCTAAATTTGGAGCAGCACAGGTATTTCAGAGGGCTACGAGAGTGATGGGAGATAGGGAGGAGGTAGAAACACGGGGGGATCTGCAAAAAAGGTCAATGCCATGGCCAAGGGAAACTTCACACCTTTAACTGAGAAACTGTTCTCTGAACAAACTTCAGCAACCTGGCAAAGCTGCACTCCTTACCTTGACATTCCTGGTGGCATCCAGCAGGATGTTCTCCAGCTTCAGGTCCCGGTGCACAATCCCATTCTGGAAAACAGGAAACCAAACCAAGACCATAAATTCTTAGCTCAGCTCCAGAGGGCGTTGAGAGACAGTCAAACATTTCTCAATCCATCTTGGCTTTACTGCATACTTGAAAAGGTTTAGCCAGTGGAAGCAAAGGAGTTTGGAGTTCCCTTGACCCTCCCTCTGTGCAGAGAGTGGTACTCGCTCATCAAGGGCCTCAAGCTCCTACAGAGGAAATAACTTTGTTATGCAAGATAACAAGCATGGAGCTGGATGAACACAGCAGGTCAAGCAGCATCATAGGAGCAGGAAAACTTGACGTTTCGGGCCTAAATCCTTCAGCACTGAGCCCTGTCGAGTCTTCACCATCCCCCCAGACCTCCCCCTTACTAAGGAGGAACGGTCAGTCCTCAGGAAAGGGCTCACCTTTGTCCCCCTCCACCCACATATCAACGAATACCGCTCACGCTTGGATATTGAGCAGTTTTTCCGCCGCCTCCGCCTCCACGCTTACTTCTCCAACCGCGAGTCTAACCCTCCCTCTACTGACCCCTTCTCCCGCCTCCAACACAAGCCCTCCTCCTGGACACCACCCCAAGGCCTCCTACCCTCCCTCGACCTCTTCATCTCCAACTGCCGTCGAGACAGCAATCGCCTCAACCTCTCTACCCCTCTCAAACACTCCAACCTCTCCCCCGCAGAACGTGCAGCCCTCCACTCCAATCCCAACCTCACCATAAAACCCGCGGACAAGGGAGGGGCAGTCGTAGTATGGCGCACTGACCTCTACGTTGCTGAGGCCAGGCGCCAACTCTCTGACACCTCCTCCTACCGCCCCCTGGATCATGACCCCACCCCCGAGCACCAAACCATCATGATTTTCTGATGAAGGGTTTAGGCCCGAAACGTCAAGTTTTCCTGCTCCTATGATGCTGCTTGACCTGCTGTGTTCATCCAGCCCCATGCTTGTTATCTCGGATTCTCCAGCATCTGCAGCACCTTTTAACTTTGTTATGCAATTGTTTGCATTTCTTGATTGAACAATGCAGCTCTGCAGTGCTCAGTATGCCCTTGTCTGGCAGCTAGTTTAACTGGAATAGGGAGGCATGGAACTCTGACACGAAGAGTTCGGGATGTGAACCAGCAGACATGGGGAGAAGACAGCTCCCAGTTGCCTGTCAGAGGAAGCTAGGCTGGGGGTCCGGTCTAACCCAAGCAGTTGTTTCAGCGTTCTACAGTCAATGCGTCCAGCTCGTTTTCAAACCTCGAGCACTTCTTCCCACTTCTCCTGAAGATGTTTGCTGCCTCATGCTGGGCTACAGCTCTGAATTGTATTGCCCCAATCCAATAATGTCCAAATAACCCCAAATCCCACTTAACCAGTGCAAGATGATTACATGAAAATTCAGGCAATGTAACATAAATCTACCCACCCTAGACTTGTTCAAGCCTACAGAAGCATATTTGAAGTTTCCAGAAATTAATCTCTCAAATCAGAAAAAAATTTCAGGGGCAATTTGTTTCCAATTTCTTTAAACATGTTTTGCTTAAAAAAATTTCCAATGATGTTGTTAATTTGTGTCCTTTTATTACCATTCCCTAGTTGTTCCCTGTTAAAATGGAGGACAGCCTTGAACCCCTGCAGTCCACGTGGTGAAGGTGAGGCATTAGTGCTGTTGAAGATTGAGCATTTGACCCAAAGAGAAAAATGCAAGAAATAGAGTGACGGTAGACCATTCAGCCCACTGAGACTGCTCTTCCATTCAATACAGTTATGATTTATCTTCAGGTTCAAATCCTTTTTCCCATATCCTCAATCTTGCCAAGAGACAAGAAGTCCATCTCAGCCCTAAGTATATTTAATGATGGAGCACAGTCAACCTTTTGAGACAGAAAATCCATTTACAACTCAAATGAAGAAATTTTCTCTAATCACAGACTTAAGTAATTGCCTAGAAGCTACGCCCAGTGTTCTAGATTCCCCAGAGAGGGGCTAACAATCTGTGTCTAACCCCGTCAAGGCCCTTCAGAATGAATGTAATCACTTTTCATTCACCTAAATTCCAGGGATTACAAACCCAAGTTTCTTAAGCTTCTCCTCAATGGAGGATTCTCTCATTCCAGGGGCCTAGTGAACCTTAACTATTCCACCTCCAACACAATCATATCTATCCTTATGATGAAATAACTGTCAAAAATAAAAGAATATTTCAAGGGCAGTCACATGTTGAATCCTGCAGGAAGAAAATCTGACCAAAGACAGCATTCTTGAAATCTACTTGTGAAATTGATCAGCACCACGCAGGTACAGTGTGCCAGGGGGATCTCACTGGACAGAAAAGGAATAGGGAACCCAGCTACATTTTTGCTTTCTTAACCCCAGGGATGGGAAGATAACTGTGGAACCCATCTTTCCGTCCTCCAGCTAAGATAGCAACGACTGAGGAATGAAAATCAAGGCTCTATGTGCTCCTGCAGTGCCAAGCGGTGCTTTCAGACATAGGACTACAAGTCCTACTGCCTGACATATGGAAAATAAGATAGCATGTCGCTTTCAGCTAAATCTCCAGCTTGGCTTTCATCTTTTGAGGCTGAGTATTCATTGCGGGCTTTGAATCCAGGCCCCACATTCCAAACAATTGTCCATTAAGTTTCTGGTTCCCCTTGAATGAAAGAGTGTTTGAAGAAAAGCCCTGAAGGTTTAATTCCCCTCGAGTCTGGTCTAAAGAGAACTGGAAAATGAGTAGAGTCTTTTATGTGGAGGTGGTGTGGGAGGCAAAGCAGAATGACCTTTCACCTCTGGCATGCCTTTCCCCTATCTTCCCACCACCCCCATGGTCTTTCTCCACCTGCAGCGAACACAGGGCTTGTAAATTAGGCTCAATTGGAAACAGGCTTCGTCTGATCCCTGTACATGACTTGTATTGCCCTGACGCAAAGTGGCACAATGCCAAGACACACAGCATGCAGACTAGCTCTCTCTAGCTCGCTGTGCTCCAGCAGGTTGCTTCAGAGGTATCTGGGGACAAATCAACCACCATCCAAGGAGCAAGCAAAAAACCCCTCAAACACAGCTCATCCCACCCCAAAAACACGCAGCCCTTCTAACAATGAACCTGTGCAGCCTCACGAGAAAAGGGGACTGGTATAATTGAATTATTACTAATAGGGAACAACATCTATTTTGAGCTGGTCACGTTGGGTTGCCAACATCTGTTTTAACTTTTTTTTGTTTTAAAAAGACCCAGGTGGTTGGAAACGATTCTTGCATGTCGCCAAATGTTATGAAAACACAAGCGGGACTTGTTCTAGACGGTACTGGATCATTGGGAGAGCAAAAAGAAAATAAAAAGAAACAGGAAATTCAAATCTTGCGACTTCCTTTCCTTTAAAAAGGGAAAATTATCACAAACACATTTATTTTTTCGGACAATGTTTTCAAGTGAGGACAGAACACTCTGGTACTAGGATCAGCTGAAGGGGAATTTGGCAGATGGTCTTTTAGCTTGTTGATGCCTGGAAGAGTAGTTGGTAATGTTGGAAGAGCCCAGGCTGCACATTGTGCCAGTTATTGGTACCCAGGCAATTTCTGTGCCCCAACTCCCTGTGAATATCACAATAAAAGGAAGAAGCCATTCGGCCCCTCAAGTTTGTTCGGCCATGCAATTAGACCATGGCTGCTCTGTATCACTTCCATAGTCCTCAACTCAGCAATTTCTTTTTCTTTAGATTCATTCACTGGATGAATTGGGCATAATCTCATATTAAGGACTCGTCCAATTAGAACAGAGATGAGAAGCCACTTCTCTCAGAGGGTACCGAATCTGTGGAATTCTTTACTGCAGAGGGCCGCTGAGGCTCAGTCGATAAGTAGACAGATTTTTTAAACAGTAAGGGAATTGAGGGTTATGGGGATAAGGCAGGAAAGTGGAGTTAAGGATTAATGATCTCATTGAATGGAGGAGCAGACTTGATGGGCCAAATGGCCTACTTCTGCTTTCAAGTCTTATTGTTACGATGTATGTTTTTCTGGCTGGGCTAGCATTTAGTGCTCAAATCTAACTGCCCTAGAGAAAGTGGTGGTGAATCACCATGTTGAGCTGTTGCAGTCCCTGGGACACAAGCAGTATCATTGGGAAGGGAGTTGGATCCAGTGACAGTGAACGAAGGGTGATAGATTTCCAAGTCAGGAGAGAATGAGAGACTTGGAGGGAAAGTTGCAGTTTGCAATGTTTGCAAGTATCTGATCTTCGAATCGGTCA
Source organism: Ginglymostoma cirratum (assembly GCA_024137785.1). Taxonomy (NCBI): domain Eukaryota; kingdom Metazoa; phylum Chordata; class Chondrichthyes; order Orectolobiformes; family Ginglymostomatidae; genus Ginglymostoma; species Ginglymostoma cirratum. Next base: position 4,003,930 of record JAHRHZ010000027.1, read on the forward strand.
AGGTCATGGGGTTTGGAAGGTGCTGTTGAAGGAGAGTTGCTGCTGTGCCTTGTGTAGATGGTGCAGACAACTGCCTGTGTGCGCGGGTGGAGGGAGGTATTCATCATAGTCTGGAAAATGCCAATTAAGCCCAGCTTTGACCATCATTCCAGCAGAAGAGTGTGTCAAACAAGTGCTTCCTGATTTTCTTCCTACACAGCTCTCCTTTTAAAATTACGCTCTTTTGTTCATGATTCTCCCAGCAGGGGGTACTTTCTCTGTATCAACCTCCTCCAATGCTTTTATAATTTTAAGCAACTCCATATGATTACCCCACACAATCTCCTGTAGTAATAGGGAATACAAGGCTTGCTTATTTATCTGGTCCAACCTGGATGAGGGGGGAGAAGGGAGCGAAATCTGTCAAGGAATGCTGTCTCAGATCATCAGTCACATTTACAAGAAAAGACATGGCTGGGCGGCACCTCTGGCATTACACCTATTGAGCTATCAGGGGTCTTGATGATATTACAGTCGGGATCACACAAGAAGGAAATTTGCTGGATTTGATTTGGACCACACCCGATACAGGAGTGTGAATGGAGAAGAGAGAAAAGAGAAACTGTAAATGTTTTTTAATTACAGTAAAAATGTTTCTTAAGCTCCAATATTGCCAGCTCAGGTTTCACTAGAGGCAAAACACATACAAAAAAAACTCCCACGCATTCCTCAACTTTAGATTCAAAATCACAAATGAACTTGACTGCATTCTTGTTGGTCTAGTTATTCTCAAAAGCATGGAGGGTTAGATTACAAAAGATGGGAAAAAGGAAAAACAAACATTTAAAAAGAAGAAAACACCTTGATGCTTGCCCAGTTTTCTTTTGTTAATTAAAAAGGGCATTACTTTGATGATACAAAGAGCTTTACATGAATGGGAATTCAGATGCTAGAAATGGCAAACACTCCTTCCCTATTCTCAACCCCTCCAACCCTGCTTTCCACCATAACCCTCTGCAGAATACGTCATTATCATGTCGATGTCAACCAGCCAACAGCGATTGCCGGAATCAAAGAATTCATGTTGATCCACTCGTCAGCACACCCAACGCACCCATTCTATTTTAGACAGAATAATATCATTCAAACCTGTGACCTTATCAGCAAAGAATCTGGTTACACCTAAGGTAATTGTTTGAAAACAACCTGTTTCTCACCAGTCTTCATTAAAATACAATGAGTGTCAGTTGGAAGGTTTTACTTTCGGTTGCTTCACTTTCTCTATTCCCGGAGTAACTGATTGGCACGGGGGGTGCTGAGCATTCAATAGGTGCCAGGGACCCACTGATCCCTCACCTGAGCAAATCTGAATGGAGAGCGTATCTGCAGGCTATTGGACTGCATGTGGCTTCACAACCACACCCAATCCTGACTCACCAGACACCAGCCTGTACATATCCTCCAGCACTAACTTATGTACCTCCCTCACCAAACTCTCTTACTGAAAGGCAGGAGCAAGGTACTACAGATGGAGGAGTCTGTACTGAAAACAAAAAAAAAAAATGCTCAAAATCACAGTGGATCAGGCAGCATCCGTGCAGAGACAGCCAGCTAACATTTTGAGTCTAGATGACTCTTCATTAGAGCTGAAGTGACACGGGGAGGAGGCAGTATTCATGCTATACGCAATACTGAAAGTACTGGGGACGTTAGTAGCTCTGCAATTGCTGAGTTAAATGAAAACCCACAACTTGAAACCAACCTGCGAGGGGCACTGATAGGATTGTGTGGGTGGGATGTGGTGGTAGTGCAGGTGGGGCAGAGAATCACCAAATGAATCATGTAGAGACAGCGCAAGACTGAACGAATGAGACACACAGAGACAGACAGTGTGCACATCAGTGTAAAAGTTGCATGCAGCTGTATAAGTTGCAGTGTTCACTAATTCCGATTGTGCAGACAAAGCCCATTGAAAATCGATTTGTGTTAGAATCCCATATACCACCCACCAAGAGAGACAAGCTGTTTAGCAGATGCTGTCTGATATCATACCTTGTGACAGTAATGAATGGCAGATACAATCTGTCTGAAGAAATGACGGGCTTCTTGCTCAGTCAGACTCTGCTTCTCATTGATGAAGTCGTATAGATCACCCTTGCTTGCATACTCCATAATGATCACAATTTTATCCTTGTTTTCAAAAACTAAAAGAAAAGAATAAAAAAAGCCCATAAGTGTACCGACTTTTGAAGGGTGTACACTATTCCATTAACATTGGCAAACCCTGTCATGACAAGTTTATGTCACTAAAGGAAACCCCTAATTGAGGTTAGAACTCAGATCACCAGATGGCAATGAAATTAGTGGTTTTGATAGCCACATTGAAAGAGCTCAAAATGACTGGATGAACGTTTCATGTTAAAATAACAGCTCTCAGCGGGGAGCCGCAGTCAATGCCAGCTCAGGTTGAAGACCAAGCTAGGAGATAACCCTCTGACTCATTCTCCAATAGATTGCAGGATCACCCTAAGAGCTGCAGATTCAAAGAAGTTAAATGCAACAGGACCATAACTGAAGATTGTTGTTGAACAAGATCTGTATTTTCACTGTTACCTCAGCCACCTGAATAAGCTGAGTGTTCATTGATAGAAAGTAAGCAAACTGATCTGCTCCATCCCAGACTGCAGACACACAACCCAGTGTGATACTGAGGTCACTCACATCAGAAAATTGTGGGCCCCTCTTTTGTCTGTCCTAAGCCAAAGCTGAAGGCAGCAGTAAGAGAGCTAACTAACGGCAAAAAATTCAGTAAACTCAGGCTGGGTTCATTCTTGATCAGAACATAGAAAAACTCTGTTAGAAAAGAGCGCCTGATCAGGGTTTGACTACGAATAGTAGAAGTCTTGGCTGCGATATCCTCATGGCCAAATAGCCCAAAAAAAATTCAATGCCCAAGGCAAAAAGCAGTGGAAGCGTCTTCGAAAAGTATCAACGCCAACTGCCCAATCATTACAGTTCTTCCTTAGATTCAGTGCTAGATCCTATTCACAATGGGTTATTCCAGTCACCTCTGCTGTATGGCATATTTTGATATTTAAAATCACACTATAACTCTCCATGTAACATGTATGTTTGTTAACAACTAGAACACAAAGTCTGAAGTAAATGTGTCATAATCTTTGTAACAACAGAACAAAAAAAGGCCGAGGAACTCCCTCTCCATTTTCCTATCACTAGAACAATATCGATTGCGCATCACCAGCCACCCACTAGGAATCTAAGTCATTATAGTTTGCTCAACAAACCACACCTCAACATTTATTAAAAAGAAAATGACACCACCAAATTCTGAGTCCTATGATCTGTTGTTCAGCGTTTTGTTTAACTCTTTCATGGGGTGTGGGCATCGCTGGTTGGGCCAGGATTTATTGCTCATCTCTGGTTGCCCTCAAAGTAGTGGTGAGCTACCTTCTTGAACCACTGCAGTGTGTATGCAGTTAGGACACAGAATGCTGACAGGCAGGGAGCTCCAGGATTTTGACTGAGTAGCAATAAAGGACTGACAATGCACTTTGAGAGATGGGAGGCTTAACAAACCTGCCACACGTTCTGGCCTTGCCAGAAATAATGGGCTCTTCCAGGAAAGTTGGGGGCGGGGGGCTGGGGGGGGGGCGAGGTGGAGACTCGCATGAAATTAGGACCCAGAGAGCTAAGGGTTTCACTTGACTTATGAAATTCTTCGCCTTGACCAGGTCAAGGGAAGCTCAAGTTAAATAGGAACAGCACCCTACAATGCGTGCTCACTGAAGCCTGACTATCTTGGTGTGAATTCCATGAGAAGTGACGAAAGTTTTCCAACAGCCATCAAATTAAATGGCCTGTGACCAACAACATTCTTTTAGTCATGCAGGGAAAGACTGCATGCAACTCTAACGATGAGCAGGTTGCAGGTGAGGGCATGGGGGTGGGGGAAGAGCAGGCAGCAATATTAATCCTGGAGTACTCAGTCGGTCAGTCAAGAGATAGTAGGAACTGCAGATGCTGGAGAATCTGAGATAACAAGGTGTAGAGCTGGATGAACACAGCAGGCCAAGCAGCATCAGAGGAGCAGGAAAGCTCTCGTTTCGGGTGTGGACCCTTCTTCACTTCTGAGTCAATCCCTGTTTCTGCTGACCATGAGAATTTTTATGGTTTATCCTAAACACCAATGGTCAAAATCACCAGAAATGGTGTTTTGTGTAGCTTTGAAAGCCAAACTCTGAAGGATCCTTACAAGATGCCATTAGCAATAATCAAATGATCATCAAAAATAGTCAACCCTTCTTGTTCTTAATTATCTACCGCAGTGACTGGAAGAAAGACTCAACAGAGACAAGGGAATCAACACCAGTGTCTCCAATATTTGGCAGTTTGGCACTTCCGTCTGCACACATTCGTCCCAGAAACATTAACTCACAGCTCAGGTCAGGAATGGGATGATTCACAACTCAGAGGGGAACAAGAAATTGCAACATGCAAGCTTATGCATTTGGGACGATCTGGGGGAAGGTGACAGCTTAAAGTGGTATTAGTACTTGATTGCTAATCCCAAGTAATATTCTGGGGAAACTGAGATAACAAGGTGTAGAGCTGGACGAACACAGCAGGCCAAGCAGCATCAGAGGAGCAGGAAGGCTGACATTTAGGGCCTAGACCTTCTAGGCTTCAGGAGTGCTTCAGCACTCCTGCACATTCGTCACAGAAGGGATCTCCATGGCAACAACCCCACAAATACCTGAAATGTTCTTCTGGGGCTGTTGGTTTGGTATCTGTAGGAGGGTCTGGAATCTCTTAAATCATTACCTAATGGCATGATTTCACAATTTATTTGGGTGATTTTCAGCAAATAAAATCAGAAGGAGGGGAAATTCCTGTGGAGGGATATCAGTTTGCAGTATCCCCTTCACTTTAGAGGGATTCCCCTAACATTAAAAACAGCATTGGGAACACTTTGAAATGAAACTGACAGCTTCGTAGAGAGCGTTAAAAACCTGAGTTGACTCTGACCCAAGATAGCGTCAAGAATTCCTGTCTAATGAGAAAGCAATTCTTCCTTAAGCTTCCAGTTTCTTTTCTCACCAGCTGCTGTTCCTGGCCTACACTTTAGCTTCCAAGTGGCATATGTTACAAATGCTTTGGTAACAATGAACTCATCATTTGTCTGGCCACACCTTAAGTAGGGCCAAGGTGCCAGCCTTGTTTCCAGTGCAACACTCCATTGGGGCATAATACCAGCAGGTTTTAAATCCACCAAACCATCAAAATTATAGGAATCTCATTTACACCTTAAGACACATTCACACTATGATGGTTCAACAAATTCAGCTGGTAGCTCTGTCACCTGGCAGCATTCTCCAGTTTAAACTCCACAATTTCTTTGCATTTCAAAAAAGTCAGGGTTTTTTTTGGGGGGGAAGCAAAGAGGGGTCTCTGTCTACTTTCTTAGGTGGGCTTAAAAATAAATCCCACACCAGTATTTTGAAGAGCCAGAGAGTCCCCTCCCTGCCCTGGCCAGTATTCAACACACACACACACACACACACACACACAAAAAGGATCTGGCCACTAACAGATTGATATTTGTGGGATCTTGCTGCACTGGCTGACCTACTTCCTTAGGATTACAACAGAAACCAAACTTTGAACAAACAACTGCACCTCCCAGTCGCGAACCATTTCAACTCCCCCTCCCATTCCTCAGATGACATGTCCATCCTTGGCCTCCTACAATGCCACAGTGATGCCACCCGAAGGCTGCAGGAACAGCAAATCATATTCAGCCTGGGAACCCTGCAGCCCAATGGCATCAATGTGGATTTCACAAGCTTCAAAATCTCCCCTCCCCCAACCGCATCCCAAAACCAGCCCAGCTCATCTCCACCTCCCTAACCGGTTTTTCCTCTCACCCCAAGCCACACCCCCATCTCCTATCTACTAACATCATCCCGCCCCCTTGACCTGTCCGTCCTCCCTGGACTGACCTATCTCCTCCCTACCCCCCTACCTACACTCACCTTTACTGGCTCCATCCCCGCCTCTTCGACTTGTCTGCCTCCTCTCCACCTATCCTCTCCTCTATCCATCCTCTATCCGCCTCCCCCCTCTCTCCCTATTTATTTCAGAACCCTCTTCCCCTCCCCCATTTCTGATGAAGGGTTTAGGCCCGAAACGTCGAGTTTTCCTGCTCCTATGATGCTGCTTGACCTGCTGTGTTCATCCAGCCCCATGCTTGTTATCTTTGACAGGATTTCATTTGCTGCAAAGTGCTTCGGGGGCATCGTGAGACCGGGGAAGGCGCCATACAAATGCAAGTCCTTTCTCGTTCACGGTGGCCGCTGGCGGTGTGGAACGAGGCACCAGAGACACATCAGCACGAGAGGAACCACAATCCAATAAACAGGAGATTAGCCAGGTCGAAACAGCGAAAAAAAAACTAAAAAATGTGTCAGAATTGGGCCGAATGAGAGCGTGTTGTTTACATCACAGACAGCAGACACCAGAGAATGATGGCATTATCCAACCATATGGAAATTTCCTTCATTTCCATCCACTGAAGTCATGGCAATAATAGGGGCTCGGCGTGATTGCAGGGATAATGAACAATGGAATGTTCACTCGCAAGAAAGAATGTGTAAATTCACAAAACAGACCAACCTTGGAAAGGGTCAGTAATTTCCTCTTGGCTGGGGCTTTGTTAAAACACCAAACATTAGATTTGTGGAATTTCCCGTCACAGAGAGAAGGCAAAAAAAAAGGCTCGAGTTTCGATCTCACGCCGTTATCTCATTACAGCAACAGAAAGCACTCAGCGCTATAAGGAAATGCAATCAGAGGGCACCTTCCTATTGTAAACAGTCACAACACTCCTGTTTCAGGAATGGCTAATAAAACCATCCATCAACGTCACTTACTGACCGTTTATCAGCATATCCAAAGTGTAGAGCCTTACAAAGAGCAATATTGGCAGCGCAAGTCGTTCCTTTTGAAGGAGTTAGTGTTATGTTTAAGTACCTACTCTGTACCAGGTTGAGTAGTGACATTCTGTCGGACAATGGCCACACTTATCCAGGCAAAGGTTTCTCTCAAAATGTCGACACTGTAGGCCACACTGTCTTGCCCCAGTGCTGTTTCTTACTGAGTGGGCCCAGGAGGTGAGCGACAGCCGGCTGCTCAACCGTGATAACAAGGTGTGGGACTGGATGAACACAGCAGGCCGAGCAGCATCGTAGGAGCAGGAAAGCTTGACGTTTCGGGCCTAGACCCTTCATCAGAAATCCAACCATGGCTGCTCAACCATGACAGCCATCATATGGCGGGCGCAAACCTTCCACATTGCAAGTGCATTGTTCACCAAGGGAACATATGATGGAAAACAAGAAAGAGGACACTTCCTCATCAGTATCTTCAGGTCCTCAGTGATGACCAGAGATCATGCCAGGTTACCAGGGAACAACAGGGACTGAGGTCAGCAAGAATGTTCCTGTATCTAAGAGGTCCTGGGGCCCAAGCCGCAGCAGGTCTTGGAAGAGATACAAGAATGACTGAAGCCCCCATGCAGAGAAACACCATCACAGTGCCCCGCAGATCCCACAACATGGGCTATTTGCTAAGAAGGTTCAAGAGGCACTTCATAAATCAAGCAGTGCTGTATGCTTTACAACCCACTTAAAAGCATTAAAAAAAACATACAACATTTTTATTCAAAGATCAAGGACGGGAAGACTGCCAAACTAGTTATTGGGACTATTGGACACAGCTGTGCACTTTACACAAAGCAGACCCAGCTCCCCCCGTAGGCCATGGCCTGCACATCGCATACAACAGAATCTAAAATTACAGGTGGACTCTGTGCAGCTCCCTGACAAATAGTCAAATTGTTTGTTTCCCTCGTTTAGCACCACTTTACTCCCTGACAGTGTGAGCCCACCCTTTGGGGTGCAACAAGACCCTACAGGATCTCATACTAGCAGGTCATTCTGATGTGTGGGGTACTGGCTGCTGGGGCAGGAGTTCGGGATCAGTCCCCACTTTACTGGCCTTTCTCCCAATGCAACCCAATTGTTGGCTGATGCTCACATCCGGGCTTGTGCATAACAAGCAATACTAAATACAATACAGGCAGGCTGTCCACATTCAGCAAGAAAATCTTCACCTGCTAAAGAGTTAGTGGGGCTTAAACTCAGGGAAGCTTTCCTTCCCCCATGTACAAGGTTAATAAGCTGCCTGTGTAGGGGTAGACTAGGGCTGTTGAAATCAGACATTTAGACCCACTACAGCAACATAAAAGGTAAACTTCGATTTCTAGAAGCAACACCCCAGCCTGCAATTACTTTTTAAGTCACCATTTTAATGTATGAAATGGGGCAACCATTTTTTTTCCCCACAGCAAGATCCCACAAACATCAATGTGAAAATGATCAGATACTCTCTTTCAGTGACATTGGTTGAGGGATGAATATTGTTCATGATACCATGTGGATCTCCCTTGTGCTTCTTTGAAGAGTAACTGAGTGATTTTTTTTTCAGCCAGAGATGATGGGTTCTTGTTTTAACATCTTATCCAAAGAAAAAATGCAAAGGGTTAGTGCCTGCCTCAGTTATGGGAACATTGCATTTGTCCTTTCCCAATACAGCAGTCACATTGACAGAAAGTGACAGGTGCTCCTTCCCCACTATCTGAGGCACTTCAAAGGGCACATAGTGCAAGAAAAATGGGGGCCAAGTGGCCAAATTTAAATACAGGCAAGATCAGGACAATAAAAAGGAGATATGCATAGATGGCGATGGGGCAAAATGTCTTCTTATACTTAGGAGTTAGCTTAGGAAGTAACTATGAAGGTACAGTTCAGAGAAGATGGTTGGGATTCAAAGCTGCTGTCAATTCCCAGTATATTGGCAGCCCAGGCCTACCTTCGTATATATTGATGATGTGTGGGTGGTTGAGCGATGACATGATCTCAATCTCTCGTCGGATATGGACAAGATCCTGCTCATCTTTGATTTTGTCTTTGCGAATCGACTTAATGGCCACCTGTCAGGATATAAATGGGTGCTTTTTAATCCACCTAAATCATTGAACTTTTTCATAAACTTACAAATGGTTCGAGTCCCTCCAGAGTCTCATGCCCTCCTTACCTCTAACCCCATTTAGTCCTACAAACCGCTCCCCTGAGAAATGTTGTCCTTCAAACTGGACTCCAGTCCATCCCACACTTTGCCCCCACGATTGGCGGTTGTACCTTCCAGGTGCCTGGGCCCAAAGCTCTGGAATTCTGTTCTCAAAATTTTTTTTGGGCCCAAGCCTATTGTTGTCACACCAAACCAGAATGTAAGAAGCGTTGTCAGAGGGATTTGAACATTAGGATGAGACCAGTTAAAATTGCTTATCCAAAAAAAAAAAACAGACTAAAACCTGAACTCCTTCAGCGAGGCTCTGAAAGTCTGTGTTTTCAAATAAAACTATTGGACTATAACCTGGCATCATGAGATTTCTGACTTTATCCAAAAAAAAGAGAGATTACAGATATGGGTAAACTACTCCAAAGACTATAACAATCTCAGTAACCAGGGGAGGGTTACTCTTCTATAGTCTGCAACTGCATTAAACATTCAAAACCCTAGTGTTTGGTAAATTGGTCACCTGCAGTCATCACTTCCCATCAATACAGCAAGGCCAATGACCTAAGGTAGGAATAATGATGTATATACAATTTATAAAGTCAGTATGTATCTCAAGTGCTGTGAGAAACATGGGGGTATTTTTGCACCAGGGTTATCCAATAGTGCAATCGACTCCAGCTTTACAAAACACACAAATTAGACCGAAACCAAAGAGCCATGGGGTACCGAGGGAGTGCTGCACTGTTGGAAGGGCCATCTTTTAGTGATGTTAAGGTCCAGTCTGCCTACTCTGGTGGTGGCAGAAGTTCTCATGGCCATTATTTTGGTGAGGAGAGGGGATATTCTCCCCAGTTTCCTTATTAATATTTATCCCACAGCCCATCTCTCCAAAATGTACTCTAATACCAGTCATTATCACAGAATCAGAGTCATACAACAAAGAAACAGATCCTTCAGTCCAAGCCAGCCATGTTCCCAAACTAAACTCGGCCCGCATACCTGCATTCGGCCAATATCATTCCAAATATTTCTTTTTCATGTACTTATCTAAACATAATCAAAATAAAAATCTTCTACTACCGAAATGTAAGAAATCTAGAAGTCAGTCTAGAAATATGCTTGAAACTCAGGAGCAGCTAACAAGCTTGCACACTACACAGTCTCTCTCAGGAGATTCTCTCCCTACTCAGTCCTACACGTTGCTGTTTCTGGAAGCTTGCTGTGCACAAATTGGCTGTTGCTTTTTTCTACATTACAACTGCTAAAGAAGAGCACCTGATTGTCTGTAAAACAGTTTGGGGCATAACAACTTCACTACACTAGGAGCTTTGGAGCCTGAAATTATTAAGAGTGCATTAAATCCTTCAAAGCAGCACTTTTGCTAAGAATACAGGTATTGACGCTGGTGCAAGACCCAGGACACTGGGCGCAGAGGCTTTCCTGCCTTTTATTCTCTTGCTTTAAAAACTTTGAGACCGAGTTCGATGTCTCTGACCTGAACTGACAGCTTGTCAGGGAGTCTGGCTGCAAAGGGCAGCTCCCCATCTGTCTGAGGTCTAGGGCAATTATGCAAACCTTTTTATTGGAGCTTATCAGGGCAGAAAACTCTGAGCTGGGATTCTTGCAGATCTGAGGCAAGTCTCCTGGGAAAGGACCTGAGCATTCACTGATCCCGAACAAACACTCACACAAAAAAACAAATTCAATGATCCCCAGTCACCCGGACAACAGATGGAGAAAGGCATTTGGAATGCTGGTCATGGAACAAGGCAAGCCTGTGACGCCCTCAAACATGCAGCCAGTCAGCTCAGAGTGTTTGCGTTTGAAAAGCTTCAATGTAAACAGACACAGGTCTGAGAGTTAGATTGTGCTCAGCCAAATGACTGACATGTGACTTTATTCACCAGGAGGCAACCCCAGAGATGACGGAACAACAAAAGCAACAACTTACATTTTTGTAGCCTCTAGAATGCTGTGAAATGTCCCAGTGCACTGCAAAGGACAGGGTTCTTAAAATATTACATTAAGGGGATACTAAGACACAGGACCAGGAGCTTAGCCAAAGCTGTAGGTTTGAAAGCAGCTTGAATTAAAGGCAGAGATTTAGGGAGAGGATTCCGGAGCTCATGGCCCAAATAGCTGAAGGCACAGCCACTACTGGTTCAGCTGTGACAATTGGAAATGCGCGAGAGAGGTCAGAGACAGACAAACTAAGAGATCTCAGAGGAGATTATGGATGTAGGCAGCTGGGCAAATGTAGAGAGGAAGTGCCTTAAAATTAATGCATTGTGCAATGTGAGCTCAAATGAATGATGAAGGAAAGGATGCAAATGGTCATCTGTCAGCTCAGGGTATGGGAGCCCACTTACAGTCTACAGCTAATGATGGATTAGGCATTTACCTGTTTGTAGGACAGTGAGAATGAGATGGGCTGGGGGAGGAGGTTCCATAATCCACCACACTTGTATTTAACAAAGAAAATCTAGTGATCCCAGATTTGAAATTTCAGGAGAGTTGGGTTGATGGGGTGGTGGGAGGGGGAACTCTCATTACCCTTCGTGTAATGAATTACTTTCTGGTATCGCCTCAAAAGAGAGCAGCTCTCACTGCAGCTCCAGTATTGTCGGTCACTGTTCTGTGTCAAAACAGCAGACCGTGAAGGATGGCTTCATCCTGGGAGATTGGGGCAGCTTTACTCCGAACACCCGAGTTGGTGGCACTTACTGCCAACAGCAAGACAGAAACAAAGCGTTCCATTTCCTTCAGATCTCTTACCCCTGAAATCAATGGTAAAGTGGCACCATGGTCTCCTTACCCAAGGAAGGACATATTAGCCCGAGGGGGAATGCACAAGGATGGTTTCTGGGATGAAGGGGCTACTCTACGGGGAAAGATCAAGAAGGCTGGAACTACAAACCCTACTGTTCAGAAGAATCAGAAACAGAATCAGAGGCAATCTACTCAAAGCACATGAAATCCTTAAGGGTAAATGTTGGAAAAATGTTTTCCTTGGCTGAGGAATTTGGAACAGGGGGTCAGTGTCATAGATGAAGGGTTTGATGATCGAGAACAGGAGTAATGTCTCTACGCTGAGCTGTGAATCTTTGGAACTCTCTACTCCAGAGAACTGGGGATGCTCAATCATGGAGAATATAGAACAGATTTTAGGGGACTACGAGAATTAACGGTCAAATGGCGTGATGGATTAGAGAGAAAATCAGCCACTATCTGAAATGAGGGCAGTCAGTCTAGAACATAGAACATAGAACATAGAACATAGAACATAGAACATAGAACATAGAACATAGAACATAGAACATAGAACATAGAACAT
>JAHRHZ010000027.1:4018994-4035812 GCA_024137785.1 Ginglymostoma cirratum
AGATGCAATTCTAAACTGAGTTACAAAAACAAGAGTTCAGAGAGATGCAGAATCCACATAAACTTCCACATGGGAACTACATGATGGATAATAGCACCTCAATGCTTAGTAAGGTTTCACTTCACGTTTCACTTAAACGACAAGGAAAGTGATAGGACAAAAATTTAGACTCATGACAGTGTGACTAACGCTCCCCGACAGCCCGTTTTCTTTTAAAGCAGGGCGTTGCGCGAGCCGACAGGTTGATTTGCAGGTTTCAACATTTCAAAACCAAACATTTAGTTTTAAATTGAGCCAATGGCTTGCGAGTGAAATTAATTATTTACTTGTCCCGACTACACGTCTCCCAGCTCAAACTGAACCGCTCTGTACAAATAGACAGCACTAGGAACTGAGCAAACTGGCCCATTAGGAACATACAAGACTCAAACCAATAGGCCTGGGTGGGGGCGGGGAGGAGGCATCTTTCTACAGTATTTACTGCAGCATTGACTTAATGCATGCACACGGAACGACACAGCCTTTCCCATGTCCTAGCGGCTGTACTCTTGGTTGAGGAACACGGGGTTTGTGTTCCAGAACACTGGTCAGCACCGCTCCCACAGAAACTGGCAAGAGGACCTCAGGCGACGTGCAATTTTCACATCACTCCATCGCACCACAGATGGGGCAAGGAGGAAATCATCCAGTTCTCTCAAACCTTTATCTGACATTCAACAAGATCAAGGCTGCTCTGTATTTCGACTACAGCCACATGCTTTTGTCCTATATCTGAAAACCAGGTGAATGGTTTAACTGTATCTCTGTTGCTGGAGGAACATCCCTTGATGCACAGGTGTAAGACTTTAAATTTCACCTGGGATTCCGATTTATGCAATGTTGGACTGAACAAAAACCAAAATAAAAATTAAAATATAATCTGTCACTTTAAACAAAAAATCTAGTTACCTGTATTTATATTTGCCTTGTAAACTGGAGGCTAAAACCATCACATCTACAGTCTTTTCCACAAACGTGCTTAATCCTGGTCTTTCAATCCATGGAAAGACCTTGTCAAATTTGCATTGGCACCAATCCTCCTAAACCAAGTAGTGAATGCTATTCTCCACACGTAGCCCATTCTTTGTAAGTGGAACTTCAGACTCCGAGCAATGCGGCTCTTGTTGGATCAGAGCTGCCAGGACCTGCGCAAACTCTGACCGGCCCTCTGCTACTCAACATGAACTCAAAGCCTTTCCATGCTCCCAAACAACTGTGGGCCAGCTCTTTGTGAAAGATCCCAGTCCCCATCAGGAGCGTTCTCCAGTGCCAGTGTATTTCATTTCACCACCATCCCCTAAAAAGGTGATCAGAATTGGAGAATCAAGGCCAGCATTTCCTGGGAGGGAAAGTGTCCAACCACTTTACAAAGGCAACATTTAAAAGTCATCAGGATGGGTACATGAATACGAACGATTTAAGGGGGACATAATATTGGAAAACCAGGACTAGATCAGTTTAAGATATCTGGTCGGCATGGATGAGTTGGACTGAAGGGTCTATTTTCATGCTATATAACATTATGACTCTAATAAAGAGGAGTTTAAGTCTAGCTGATTGTTATGGCAGCATCAACCCGTCTGTTCATATTAGGTTTCCACTCTTTTTATCAGCTGCTTTCTTCTTGTTAAGATTCAGCTGCATAAATTCTCAGTCTACAAACAGCTGGTGCTTACCAGATGGTTCACACTTTCATTGACCCTGGCCTTCATTTTCCTTCTCACTCTGCAGACTGACTGATCAGCAGCACAAGCTTATCAACCAAATGCTCGACAATTCCACATGCATTAGGAGCCTGTTATCTAATTTCATCAGTCATTCAAGATCTTATATAGTTATACTGCCATTGTTAAACTTTGTCCCAACGAAGGGCAATAATATTACTGAAAATTATGCAATCAAAATTGTCAGCTCTCCTGCATCCACAGTTAACAGTCTAAAGAACGTAAGACTTGTATTGAGGTATTACTCAACAAAGTACTTTACAGCAAAATTAAATATTTTTGAAATTATTTTGTAGGAAACTCAGCATCCAATTTACTCACGGCAAGCTCCCACAAATAACTACCAGATAAATCTTATGTATTGATTTCAATTGAGGAATAAGTATTGACCAGGATGCCAGTGACATTTCCCATTCACTTAGCAAAAGATGTCAATGATGCTATTGGGCAACATTTACTGCACAGTCTGGAATTACACCAGAAACAGATTTATGAGAAAGAATTGGGCTCAGTCTGTTGCATTTACACATGCTAAAAGTTGCATATATTTGCTCTCAAGACCTTGTGTGTCAGGGGGAAAAGGGGTTTGTACAAATTTTCCTTTGAGAAAGTTGTAGGCAAGTCCCTGCTGTATTCCCTATAGTAAAACCTTGACTAGTGTATTCTTGCCTGGTTTGAGGTTAATGAGCTAGCTATGAATGACAACCATCAGATCCAATTGCATCCGAATGTCAACCATTCCGTATATTCTTTTCATGATGTATTAATTGGTGTTCCATTTCAAACCTTGGTCTCTTGCATCCCGTTCCTGATCAGTACAAGACAAAAAGCTTTGACTTAAATGTCTAATTTTAGCTAAGTCTAGGTTTGACACCTCACCTGAAACATCACACCGCTGACTGTGCACCACATTTTCAGTACTGAGGTGGAACCTGAAACCACAATCTTTTGACCCGGGGGTTGAGTGAAGCTCACCAAATCACAGCTGATTTGTACTCAGTCAAAGGACACACTCCACACTCTTACCAATCTAACCAGATAAACTTCCTTTTAACATGTGGACACCATTGGAGTGTGTAGACGATTGCATTTCTCAGCATTGTACTGAGGCATTTCAGACCAGGGTGCTTCCTCATTCAATCACCTTTTGGGAGAACAGTTAGAAAGTTTTGTGATCCCCTTGCTGGAGAGAGAGAATACATGCAAAATGTCAATCAGGATTTCCACTCCTGAATAATTTGCATCATGGTTGATCTGTACCCAAGCCTATTCCCACTTCCTTACCCCTCAACATCCTTAGGGAACAAAAATCAAAATGACCCATTCTGAAATTGTTTGTTGACCCCTAACTTCAGTAGCTTTTGAGGAAGCAAGTCTCCAATTTGCATACCCTTTTAAGTGTTACATGATACCTGAGAAAAAAAATTGCAGACAAGGATATCTGACAGTAATATGATAAGAAACAAAAATAAATTGCTGGGGAAATTCAGCAGGTCAAGCAGCAGCTGTGGAGAGAAAGCAGAATTAAGTTTTGAGTTTGGTGACCATTGAGTTACCGGAACGTTAACTCTGTTTTGTCTCCACAGATACTGCCATACCTGTGGAGTTTCTCCAGCCATTTTTGCTTTTGTTTCAGGTCTTCAGCATCTGCAGTTCTTTATTTTATGACAGGAAAGGATCCTATCAAATAGACAGAGGCCCACTCCTGAAGAACAGGCAGTTGAGCAAGTTTGGAGGAGGTCTTCCTTGAACAATGCAGATCCCTGTGAAATAAAAATGTGTGCAATAAACTGGCAAGACAGCTGCGGCCCCCTCCCTTAGCATCCAATTCACTACACATTCTCTTTACTCTTGGGGCGATGGAGCAACAATTAACTGTAATCACTTGGGAAAGCAATTTTATTGCATGTCATTTGCTTGTTAATATCACACTGCAATTGTGCGTTGTGCTGGTACAGCCTTTCACAGTACAAATCCCATCTGTTTTATTTGCATATACTATCAAAGGTCTCCCAATCAATAGCAAAAATAGAACCAAGATGAAACGAATGCTGAGAAATCATTTCTTTGTCATAAACACAATTTCCTCCCGCCTCCCCATTCCCAAAGAGCTGTACAATTAAAATCAGGTGCTGGTGGGCGTCTCACATACTAACGGGAGGACACCTCCTCTGCCACCAAATTAGACATGGCTGCTCTGCACCTCCATTCACTTCTCATCTCTCAACACATTCCACTGAAGAAAACTATCAATTTCCATCCTGAAATGTTTAGTTGACCTTCAGCCTTGGTCGTTCTTTTTTAGAGCAAGTGCCAGACTTTTGCTTCCCTTTGTGTGTTGGTGCTTCCTGATCTTACCCCTAAATATCTCAGTCTGATATTAAGGTTAGAAAGTCCTTCACAATAGAAAGATCTCACTCAGATGTGTAATAGCTGGCTTCAGGCCCAGTTACAGCACATTTCTGATTCTCTCCAGTACTGTACAACATGGTGTAGGATACCACAGCATGGCAAAAGTGCTTATGAATAGTGAGCACAGACTGGACTGCGAGAGATAGTGAAAAGATCTGAACCCATAAGTTTACGACAATTCTTTCTGCAGAATTCTGCACAATGCTATTGGGCCATCATCTGCTTTACATCAGGCATTCTGCATATCCGTTATTAACTTTGCACAAACTGGCCATTTGGGGAGATCTAGTGGGTGGTGTATGTGATTTATTTCCTCTTGGGATCTAGGGGTTGCAGTCCAAACTTGCTTTCCCTTTATATTGACTCTTTTTATAAAGAGTTATAAAGAGTTGGCCTGTTGAGCCAAAAATGAAGAGCTCCAACAAAATGTCTTTTATTCAGCAATTCAAGTCCTATACATCAAACATCATTGTTGCTGTCATCTGGCTACCAGGATGCTAGAATATAAACTAAATGAACATTTTCTAATTCTCCCAACACATGTTATGTCTGTTAAGAGGGCATCATGAGACAGGTATAAATGCCTCATGTATAAAGGGCAGCACAGTGGCTCAGTGGTTAGCGCTGCTGCCTCACAGTGCCAGGGACCTGGGTTCGATTTCACCTTCGGGCGTTTGTCTGTGTGCAGTTTGTACATTCTCCTCGTGTCTGCATGGGTTTCCTACTACATACCAAAAGCTGTGCAAACTAGGTGGATTGGCCATGCTAAGTTACCCGTAGTGTTCAGGGATGTGTAGATTAGGTAGGGGTTATAGGGAGATGGGTCTGGGTGTGATACTCTGAGGGTCAGCGTGGACTTGTTGGGCTGAAGGGCCTGTTTCCACACTGTAGTGATTCTATGAAAACACAAACTATCACTCTCTTTGTCTTCCCTTCACAATGTAGGTTTAAAAATCTTATCTCAGTGCTGATCCATCCTAGATTTCAGGTGTGGCGAGTCCTGTACAATACAGCCTTTTGTTTTAAAATGTAGTCATGGGATGTAGGCATCACTGGCTGTGCCAGTGTTTATTGCCCATCGCTAACTGACCTTGAACTTGCACTTTGAAAGGGGAGTTAAGAATCACATTGCTGTAGGTCTGGAGTTTAATGTAGGCCAGACAAAGTAAGAACGCCAACCTGCCTGAGAAAAGGACTTACTGAAACACATGGTTACTTATGATATCAATAATGGTGATGTTATTGCCGTCAGCCTAAGTTTTTAATTTCAGATTTTTACTGAATTCAAATTTCACTGCCTGCTATGATGAGTTTCAACCCTGTGTTCCAAGAATGTTTGTCTGGGACTGTGGATGACTACTTAAGTAGCATTACCAGTACACCATCACTTCCTAAACATGAACCCTATATAAACATTAACATTATAAATTCTTTTTATGGAAACATGAACACTTGCAAATAAAATAGTGAGGCAGCAAGGAAGAATGGTAACATCTGTATAAATTGCGTCAAAAAAAAGCCCCTAACACAAATCCAAGAACAAGGCAGATGCAATGGCACAGTAAACAAAGCTCCCCACCCCCACATCCCTTTAACTAACTATCTCCATGATTGCAGGGTCAGTTTACAATATTACAAATGCTCTTCCCTGCAGTAGCGCTTTCTCCAAAGTGAAAGCAGATTTCAGAAACAGTGCAGATTTAATCAGCACGTTTTCATCCCAAGACAACTCCTCGAGAAACGTCTTAAATATTTAATGAATAGGCTGGCTTTCACAC
The DNA here is from genome assembly GCA_024137785.1 of Ginglymostoma cirratum. Taxonomy (NCBI): domain Eukaryota; kingdom Metazoa; phylum Chordata; class Chondrichthyes; order Orectolobiformes; family Ginglymostomatidae; genus Ginglymostoma; species Ginglymostoma cirratum. Next base: position 4,024,948 of record JAHRHZ010000027.1, read on the forward strand.
GGCTGCACCTGTTTGAATAATCTCACCCAGCGCTCTCTTCCAGAAAAACCACCCGCTCAATGGGAGCACTGTTGTAAGACCAAGTGCATTCACACAGGCCAACTGACAGAGCTGGGGCCAGCTCGTCAGCCAAGCAATTACAATGAGCCACTGAGTGGTGCCCAGCCACTGTATTTCTCTGAACTACAGCGAGCATTTACGTCATCTGACAACAATATAATTTTCAATCTATAATGTGTTAAATTCACGAGAAGTGTTAGATAAATGTATTTTTACAATCGATGATAGAGAAAAACATTGTTGTGAAAATTCGCTCAAGACCACCATTGGGGGAGAGCTAATATTCTGTTACAACAATAATCTATCTCACTTGGAGATGTATTTTTTGCTCCTTATCATCACCAGGTCTCAATCCTAGAACTGCCTACCCAACAGCCCCATAGGGACACCCTGACTATATGAATTTTATTCAATGTTGTACATTGTAAACAACTTGTAATTTTAAGTTTATGGAAACACCTCAGTACCGTAGGGAAAAAATAGAATCACATTGCACTTTATAGAATGTCAAATTTAAATGATTAGGTAATGTATTTTTTACAAATTTTATGATTATATTTTAAATATAAAGGCGGCAGCAGTTCAAGATTAAGGTCCCCCAACATCTTTTCAAGCAGTAACTATGGCTATATAATAAATCTTACTTCACAACAATGCTCACATTCTGAGAATTAACACATTCAACATCTCTTGAAACAAGCTTTTCTTTTGGACATGCAGCATGGTTCCCTTTCAATATTTCTGCCTCTGTCTCTCTAAACACTGACAGAGCAACATTTCTGCTGATTGCACTGGGCTTGCCACCTACCTCATTTGGTGCTTGGGACACAAGACATAACTAGCAATGACCGATTGTCTCAGATATACTAGATTCTGGGGACATGTTCACAGAAACCAATAGTTTTATAACGACAATAGGAGATTCAATTAAGTCTGTGCATATTTCCCAGCTGCACTTTGGCGAGCGTAAAGCTTTATTGAAACTACATTTGTTTTTAAGTGGCGTCATCTAACAGTGTGAATTTTGGGATTCAGGACAGTTGACCAGAGGTTATTACTGAGCAAACAAGCCTGAATCACAAATTAATTCTGTGCTGCTTACAGTAAATATTAGATTAGTGCTTTTACAGTAGTTTGGGTACATTATACTTTTAATGAGCACAGTAGCTCAACTCCAACTGTTTTTTCCTCATCATACTCCAGGTCCATCTTTCTGGAAGCATTATAATCAAAGAAAAGTGAACAAGGTTAGGACTGTTAGAAAAATCCACTTCTGTCAAATGTAAAATGTAATTTATTTTTATAAGAGTACACCCCGAGTTCTGAGTCAAATAAATTCCAAATCACCACACTGAATATAAACAGCAAGAGTTCAAACAGCCCTTCTAGTCACAATAGATATAGAGGTATGGAGTCACAACAGACAGACACCTATTACCTCATATCCATGGCTCTATATAAAGCACTCCTGTTGGTTCTCATTTCTCCACTCTGTCCAGTAGCCCCACCTCGGTATTTCCCTCAATAGTTCAACCAATTTCTTTCTGCAATCGTTGATCATCCCCACTTCTACATGTATAGAAAGGCATCCAAGTAACTTTCACAAGAGGTTCTGCTCCAAAGATCAGTGAAAACCTTGACTTTGCTTCTGTTCAGAGTACCTCAATGTTGCTGTGCCACTTTGAGCTAATTAACCATAGTCTACAATTAGAATTCAACTTCCGCAGTGTCTCTTCATTCTGTGGATTGATTCCTGTCCCCCAAAAGAAAGCATGTGGACTTCGGACATTGGATTAGGGCTTACCCACAGTTGGTTAGGATACTACGTATGGTCAATTAACTCAAACAACCTCATGGTTCATGCGCAAGTCAGGGCAATCAGTTACAGGGGGTACTGGATGGTTCCCAGCCTCAGGGGACCATTGCACAGCATCAGCCCGCCTCTTGGAGGGAGTGAAGGGAGTAAACATGAAGAGGAGAGATAGGAGAAGAAAGGTTGAATAGGGTAGCACAGAGCCAGCTCAGCTCAAATAAAATAAGCAGTCTTTGGGCAGTTTGAAAATCATTAACTTGGGAAGTGAGACATGACTGGTAAGTGGGAAATTAATTAAAGCGATCAACAGATTCAGAAAACAAAGCAAAGATTACAACCCAAATATCATCTCCTATTCCGCCTTCATTCTTTTCTACAAAAATCCCAATGTTAAAATAGGGTCGTATTCACTTAGGAAGCAAATCCCTGTGAAAAAAAACTGAAACATATCCATGACTTTCTGATCACTAATAGGTGAAATATTCCAGAACTCTAGCTACTTTTTTTTTGCATTTATTTGGAGGAGCATTGGATTAAAGACTCACTCCTATGACATTAACACGATGGCAGGAGTAAATTAAATGTAAGCCAATATCTTTTAGTGTGCTTTTCTTACATATTGCCCTAAGAAAGTCACCACCAGTGACAGACTGGCGACTATCACTGCACCCAATGTAACCAGAGGACACAGATTTTGAACGTTTGCCAAATTGTAAAAAGAGCCAGGAGGGACGAGGATGGGGAAATGAGAATTTTTCAATGCAGCAAGTTGTCATGAAATAGTTTACACCAGATTGAGAGGATGGTGAATGCACAGCGACCACTTTCAAACAGGAATTGGATGAATTCTCAAAGGAATACAATTTACAGGGAGAAGGATATGGAATCAATTGGCTGACACAGGCAGGATGGGCCAAACGGTCTCAATGTGCACTGGATCATTGTAGGTCAGCTCAGTATGCTCTGTCCCAGTAACAACTTTCACTTCAGCCTGCCAATGAAACTTACCATCAGAATTGGATTCAGGGAGATCACACAGAGCCACAGGCACACACAAAGATTGAACGGTATTCTCTGCAGTCTCAGAGGTCACACTGGCCAGGAATTTCCACTGATGTATTCAGCAACTTCAACGACTCTCTGCACATCGTTTTATTCTTTCCTGAAGTGTGGGTATCACTAATGAGGCCAGCATTTATTGCCCATTTCTAAGCACCCTTGAACTGAATGGTTTGCAAGGCCTATTTCAGAGGGAATCAACCACACTATTGTGGGTTTGGAGTCACAAGTGGGCCAGACCTATTAAGGATGGCAGATTGCCTTCCCTGAAGGACATTAGTGAGCCAGATTTTTATTTTTAGAAATATATATGACTCAATAACAATTGGTATTGGTGTTCATGGTGAAAATTACTGAGATGACCTTTCAAACCCAGACTTAAGTTTTGTATTCCACTCATTGCCATAATGGGATTTGAACCACCACCCCTTAGCATTAAACTGGGACTCTGGATTATTAGTCCAGTGACAATTCCACTATGCCAAAACCTCCTGCACTTGTATTCCATCCCATATCTACAGCAGTGGCAATTCCAGCTGTCAAAGCCGTCAGGCTTCACATATCCACTGTACTGGCTCAGTAAAACCCCAAGGACAACTTGGAAATGACCTTCAACTAACCATGCACTGTGGTAAGTCAGGCCCACCTTCAAATGGGTGTTCAACTTTGGCCCATTATTTCTCTCCTTTCACAACCTCCTGAAAAATAAATCAGAACCAACCAGTGATTCCTTTTAAAACAAAGGAAAACTTAACTGAAAGTGTAGAGTGGTCACAGGCTGGGAGAAAATAGGAAGACAGACTGGCTGCCTGCCTTTAATGAATCTGCATAAGACAATCGGGGGCCAACCTGCTTTCTCCTACAGGGAACAGGTGGTCACCCTGGAGATCATTCAGTTTAACCTGGGTCAGTTTGGATCTCCAAACCATTGACCCAGATCACTGTTCTCATGATAATGCAGGTTATACATAACCAGCAAGAACCCCAGTCTTGGAGAGTTTTTAAAAATTGACAGTGTCACCCCCTGTCCTTTTGAGGGGGGTGGCGGAAGAGACATCTCCACTTTTTCTGACGTAGAATTCTTGGGGAATCCAACAGAATTAGGGGATTTCTTATTAGAGCATTACAGAGCCATACACAGGGAAATCCCTGAACTTCTCATATGGCCAGACAACAGGGCAGCATTGGGGCGCGGAAAAAGAATCGATATTAGGACATGGTAACAACCAGTGTTGGCCAACATTTAGGCTTTGCTGTTAACCTCTGGAGAGGGTTTGTCTCTGTCTTTTGCCCACGACCAGGTGAACGAGCTAAGGATAATTGCACCTCTCACCAAGAAATCCCATGCGACACAAGCTTGCCATTCGGCCACCCCAACGCGTCGGGAGGGTGCATTATAATTTGCAGGCAGGTACTGAGGAGAAAGTGCAGGAAAGAAACGGGATTAATACTTGACTTATTTGACAATCGCCAAGTCGCCCTGCAGATAACAAAAACTAAAGTTGCTAGAAAAAGGGTTCTGAGGAAGGGTCACCGCACCCGAAACGTTGAATTTGATTTCTCTGCACAGATGCTGCCAGACCTGCTGAGCTTTTCCAACAACTTCTGTTTTTGTTTCTGATTTACAGCATCCGCAGTTCTTTCGGTTTAGGATTTACCCTGCAGATAACGCTTGCTACAAGCATCAGCTATTGTGATAACACTGGAAATAATACCATGAGATCATTTCAACAACAGCGTGTTCAGACAGATTGTGAGCTTTTAATTAAAAGTTACACGATCCATATTCAATTCAAAATAGCTGGGGCATTTACAGTGAATAAGAAACTCACAACGCTTGGAAATATTTGTTCTGACATAGATATTTTACGATGAACAACTTTGTTTAAAAAAACAAAAGTCTACAGAGAAACTGGAGCAAGTACTGGAATGAATACCTCAGTCCTGGGTAGGACTTAGTACAATATCTGGCCCAGATCTGTCAAGAAAAAAATGAGTGCGAGGCAGTGAGCAGCAGCCTGGCGCCGGCTTTAGAGGAGCTCATTTTCCTGAAGTTTTGAACGGCTGCTGGCTGCTAGCATCTTTCACCAAAACCTCTCAAATCGCCCTTAACCCACCCAGCCGTAAGAAAAGAAAACAGACCTTCATTTGGCAACAATTTTAAATGATTTGCAAATTGACCCTTTTTTTTGGTTACAGAAATTATAGCATTTCTCACCACTCGGCCGGATCTGTCGACTGCTTTCTTCACTTTGCCATAAGTGCCTTTCCCCAGGGTTTCCCGGAACTCGTAGCGGTGTCTCAGGTTGTGTTTGTGGTGGTGCCTCTTCACCGCTTGGCGTTTCAGCTCCAGAGGCTGCGAGGAAGAGCAGCAGCGGGAGGCCAACGGAGAGGATCCCTGATCCCTACCGCCACCCGCAGACAGCGGGCAGGCAGCGCCTGGAACCGAGCCCCGGTTCAGACACGGAGACGCTGGATCCATCAGAGAGGGAGAGAGAGAGAGAAACAACAGGATGCGAACGAAGGCTGAAAAGTATCGGGAAGGCTGAAAGAGGAGTGAGAGGGTGTGTGGGAGAGAAAGAAAGAAAGAAAGAAAGAAAGAAACTGCAATTTCACAAGATCAAAGTTCCTGGTAAATAAAGTCACCCATATTTACAATGACTATTCTCTCATTGCCGAAGTAGAATTACACTGTACCCAATATCTGCTACAACGTATCCACTCAGTTAGACTGTATCCCTCTCTGTTACATTGTTCCCTGTTTCTGATACACTGTATCCCTCTCCATGTTACACGCTCTCTAACACTATTACAACAATCTCTAGATCCCAGTCGCGTGTGGAACCTTCAGCAGATCCCTTATTAGCCTAACCCCGCCCACTACCACGTCACAATCGCCCGCCCCCTCAACGTCACGGCCCTCCACTCAGTCATTAAAATCTTTCCCCGAATGAACACTTTCTTCTTTCGCTTTTGAACCGACTCGACGGAAAGCTGTTGCTGTCTCAGACGAGGTACCCACTCTACCACCCCGTCTCAACTCCGACTGGGAGAAAGTCTGGCTATTCGACTGCCAAGGGCTTCATGGGCCTAGCACATTCGCCAGTCTGAAGGCTAGAGAGAGAGAGAGAGAGGGGGGAAAAACAGCCGGGGGATGGGGGTGGATTTAGGGAAGTGACAATAGTCTTTCATTCTCTCAGCTCCCTCACTGTCAGTCTAGAAATACTCAGAACTACCCCCCAACCCTTTCCTTTTCCCCTGTACCCAGACTAGGGTCAGCTAATCAGCATATGCATTCAATCCAGGAACATTGGAGTACCAACCAGGAGGGTAACCAGGCCAATCTCATTACATGATATTCATGAGAAATTCAAAAAACTGCCTGAAATAAAAACAGTAACTGCCAGGAACTCCCAATATCTCAGGTCAGGGCAGCAGCATCTGCAAATAAATTGAGCTAACGTTTCAAGTCGATAATCTTTCATTAAAATTGATATCAAGGTGGCCCGAGGCTAGCCGCTAGGGATTGTGCGACACGATAACACCAGTCTTTCTGTACGGAATTAAAAAACAAAGTAGAAGACGACGTCAACAGCTTGAGTATAAGGAAGCTAAAATGCCCCAGCTGAGAAACAATAGCCCTAGAGAGGATTAACAATTCGGAAAGAATTCCCCGGATCACCTGATAACAATCGGTTTCTGCTTCCAATCACTGAACAGAGTTTCTTAGAAAAATGAGTGGCCTAGACATTGCAGCAAGAAAGGAGCTTTCGCGTTGAAGGCTTCTGTAGTCGAATGGCCAACCCTGTAAATCTATTGAGAACAGCGACAGTCGTGTCCTTTTTACATGAATTACTTGCAATGTTGTGCAGGGGGCAATATTTTCTTACCCCTTCAGGTGACCCCCCCCTCCCAGAAGTTGTTGGCTCCACAAATGTATGATTTGGGAGTAGGAGCAGCCCATTCAACAAGATCAAGGCTGATCAGCCTGTGGCCTCGACTTCACATTCCTACCACCCACTAGTAACCATTAGCCTCCCTTGTTAGTCGACAATCTACCTCCACCTTTAAAATATTCAATGTCTCTGCCTCCACCACTTTCTGCAGGTGAAAGAAATCTTTTTATCTCTTCAATCTCGGGGAGAGAGAGAGAGAGAGAGAGAGAAATCCTCATCTCCCTCTCGAAGGGGAGATTCAATTTTAAACTGCGACTTCTGTCATGGTTTTCCCCACAAGGGGGAATATCCTTTCCTGACCCTTCTGTTATACCCTTTTACTCGTGTGCGTGATATAGACGATAACTAATTGTCTCCTCTCCCCCTCGATTATGGAGCACTGAACCAATTGGTACAGCTGAAAACAACAAATGCTGGAGATCACAGCGGGTCAGATAACATGCATTGAGAAAGCCAGCTAACATTTCGAGTGTAGGTGACTCTGATGAAGACTACAATGTGTCCTCTTTTTTGAGAGTCTAGGTGGCTCTCTGATGAAGACTCGAAACGTTAGCTTGCTCTCTCTCTCTCCGTGACTGCTGTGATCTCCAACATTTGCTGGGTTTTTTGCACAGATTGCAGCATCTGTGGTAATTTGCTTGTACAATTGGCGCAGCCTTTGCTCCTGTAAGTCTTGATCTGTCCACTAGGAGGTGCTGAGATCACAGCTACCACAAGCATAGTCAGCAGATTGGTCAGCCAAGGACTGGACATATGCCAGTCCAGGGACAATGGCAGTACAAGGTCCAAAAACAATTATGTTTTCTCAGCAAACATTAGCCACAAATATTAACTAGACATGATGCACAATAGCTCCCCTTTCATTATTTAGCAAATTGCAAAGTGTTCTTTTGCCAGTATTTATGTTGGGGCAATACAAATTCACAAGATGCTAAAAGTGACTCAGTGGTAAAAAGTTGCAACGATTGGCCATTAGGGATGATACAATTGTTAACGCGATCTCTCTCCAGTTTGCAGGAAGGCAGCAGCAATGAGAAGCCAAGAGGCTCCCAAAGAGAAGTAGAAATTTTCTCCCCAAAATGACTGTTGTACGAGGGCTTGGGGAGCTGGGGGAGGCAGTCAGTTTAATTTTTCTGCATCAAGATAGACAGGCTTTTGATAAAGTAGGGTATCAAGGAATTTGGAGTAAAGCCAGGTACGGTAAATAGGGTTAAGGCACTAATCAGGCATGATCTAGTTGAATGGCAGAACAGACTTTGAGTTTTGAATGGCCTTCTGTTGTTGCAATGAATGCAACCTTGTACATATGTAAAGCCTTAATTTACTAGTCAGTTATGGATTTAGTTGTTGTTCGGTTCTTAATTGCACTGATGTGGAAATGAACCAGACAGACAGAGCAGGAAGATCATTAAGATAGATCCCAGACCTGTGCTAAGTGAGGTGATCTCACCAGAGCTGTCAGGAGGTTGGGGTGGGGTGGGATAGGGGGGAAGGCGGCAAATTTAGTATTTTATCCAGACTTTCTGTTCCACTAAAGGATTCAGTGGGAAACTAAATGGGACTCCTGGAAGTTATTTTTCTCTGAAATTGATTTTTGGTTGAAATATGAACAGCGTGACTCCATCAGACATCTACGGGAAGGGCTTGGGTGACCTCCAGTCCTGTAGCGACATCAGGAATTCAGCATTGTTTTGCTTTCCTGAGTCAGTTTGATTGACGTGGTGCCTGCAATGAATCATCGGTGACGCTTTCACTGAAAAAAAAGAGCTCATAATCAAAACCAGCAAAAGTCCCCAGTAAAATTCCTTCAGCCATTCTATACAATAAATATTATATATGATACTATTGTAGCATAATTTTCTTTGCGTTCTCTGATGGCTTTTGCTTACCAGCTTCCCTGAGCCTGCTAGCACATGTGCCTGTTGTTATCAGGAGGATCTGAGTCCCATTCAGAGACTTCAGCTGACATTCCACTGCACTATTGGAGGTGTAATCTTTTAGATGGGAGACTAAATCTGAGGGTCTGCCTGCCCTTGCAGGTGGGTAAAAAGATATCCCATGGCACTGCATTGATGAAGAACTGGCAGGTTCTAGCCAAGGTAAAAGCCAATATTTATCCATCACCAAACATCAGTTTTTATCACGTTTCTGTTTGTGGGAGCTTGCTGTGTGCAAATTGACTACTGTGTTCCTTGCATTGGTTACACTTAATTGGATGCAAATCTTTCTTTCTTATGTTCCTTTTTCTCTTCCTGTCTTTTTCTATCCCTTCATTCTTACTGTCCAAGAAACTATCCCCCAGACAGGATTTGTAAGGTGCCAAGCAATAAGGTATTCAAAGACAGTGGATTTCTCTTCTGAAGCCTTTCTCCCTCAATCCATTGTTAACTGTTGCCATGGATTATGGCTGCCATACACATTGGAATATGATTTTTCTATGTTCTTTTTTGGAGAATGTCTGCATCAATGGCAAGGCCAGCATTTGTCGTCCATACTTAATTCCTTGTCCTTGAACCAAGTGTGTCACTGGGCCATTCAATGGGCACTGAAGATTCAACCACAAAGGGCAGTAGGTCTGGAGTTATGTGTAGGCAAGACTAAGTGAGGATGGCAGATTTCTTTCTCTGAAGGACATCAGTGAACCTCGTGGGTTTTGTCTGACAATCAATAGTTGTCACAGTCACCATTACTAGGAGCTTTCAATTCCAAACTTTAGATATTCCCAACCAACATCTTCAGACATATTATGACACAAATGTAGAGTGGGTGGGCCTTGAGCAGATGTGTCCTAATAGGGATACTATCACTGCACACAGGAACTGCTCAATTAGAGGTTTTATTAATTGAATTTAAATTCCATCAGCTTCCATGGTAGGATTTGAACCTATGGCTCAGAGAATTAATTAGCCTGCCCTTTGGGTTTTTGATCCAGTGACAATATCACTGCACCACCATTGCCCCCTCAATGCAGCCAAATATATTCTTCTCCCAGGTGTTTCTAAGTTGTGCACAATCTCTATCTAAAGAAAAGTATATTTCCTTTTAAAGGCAGAAATTTCCATTTCCTCAGAAAAAGAACGCTGCTCATCTATTTTAAAGCTGGTTTATTTGCTTTTGCTATGTGCTGTCCTGCAGTGATTTCTCCGTGGTAAGTTTCTTTCAGGAACTGGTGACAGATCTTTTTTAAAACAAACAGTGATGTCAGGGTAATAGACTGTCTGTCTTCTATTTCCTTGACCGCACAGTCCTGATGATGTAATTTTCCGGGGTCAAGGGTTACCTGACATCAATTGTCCCTCAGGGTCAAAGGCCAGTGATTCTCCGAACTCTCGTCCCTTGTGCCTTTTTTGCAAGTGCTTTCTGCTTACTCCATCCCCACTGCATGGAATCTTCAGGTGATTTTCCTAATTGAGAGAGTTAGAGGAAGGGGGAACCAAGCAAATAGCAGGTAGTGGTGTGATTTGAAGAAGATATGTTGAGTTATCCCTAGTATTCTGACCAATATTTGTCTTTCCACTGGCCAGCAATATCCATCACAAACCCACCGACTCCCACAGTTACTTTGGCCATACATCCTCACACCCTGCTTCCTGTAAAGACTCTATTCCATTCTCCAAGTTTCTGCCACATTTGTTCTGATGATACCAGCTTTCACAAGGGGACCTCTGAATGTCCACCTTCTTCCTCAGCCAAGGTTTCCCCAGCACTGTGGCTGACAGGGCCCTCAGTTGGGTCTGACCCATCTCCTACCCTCACCTCCTCTATTCCCTCCCACAGTAGTGATAGTGACCCCCTTGTCCTCACTGACCATCCCACCAGCATCCACATGCAGAGGATCATTAGTTGCCATTTCTGCCTCCTCCAGAAGGATACCACGACCAGGCAGATATTACCCTCCGAGATAACAAGTATGGGGCTGGATGAACACACCAGGTCAAGCAGCATCATAGGAGCAGGAAAACTTGACGTTTCGGGCC
>JAHRHZ010000027.1:4036212-4051385 GCA_024137785.1 Ginglymostoma cirratum
ACTCATGAAGGGTTTAGGCCCGAAACGTCAAGTTTTCCTGCTCCTATGATGCTGCTTGACCTGCTGTGTTCATCCAGCCCCATGCTTGTTATCTCGGATTCTCCAGCATCTGCAGTACCTTTTATCTCAGATATTACCCTCCCCTCCCTTGTCAGGCTTCCAAAGGGATCGTTTCCTCTGGGACACCCTAGTCCTTCTTCACTCCCAACATCTCCTGTCAGCCTCACGGCACCTTCCCATGTAATCACAAAGGTGTAATACATGCCTGTTTACTGCCTCCCGTCTCACTATCCATGCCCCAGACACACTTTCCAGGGGAAGCAACACTTTACCTGCACTTCACTCAATCTAGTCGACCGTATTCGCTGCTTGCAATGAGGTCTCCTCTACACTGGGGAGACAAAACGTAGACTGGGTGACCGCTTCTGAGAACATCTACATTCCATCTGCAAAAATGACCTTGAGCTTCCAGCTGCCTGCCACTTTAACAAACCACCTAGTTCCCTGGACAACATCTGTGTCTCGGACTTGTTACAGTGGTCCAGTAAAGCTCAGCACAAACTGAAAGAACAACACTTCATTTCCTGCATGGCAACCCTGCAGCCTTCTGGATTTAATACCTAATTCAATAATTGTAGGACCTGATCATCTTCTCCCATGTCCTCACTCTAACTCCCACACACCAGGCTGTGTCATCATGTGAATTGCTACTACAACCAACTCACTGTCAGCCACTCATGGTTTCCATTTGCAACTATTGATTCCCCCGGGCTGACCTTTACCCCTTCCCTTGTCTGCCTAACTGTTCTTTTCTCTCTCTGCTCTCCATCCCCACCTATCGTAAACTCTCGACCCCCGTCCCACCCTATCTTTAGCATATATACCAACCTTTTCTGATCTGGAATCAGTTCTGAAGAAGGTCGCTGGACCTGAAATGCTTTCTCTCCACACATGCTGCCAGACCTACTGAGTATCTCCAGCAATTTCTGTTTTTGTCACTAAAATTGATTGGTCATTATTGTATTGCCATTTGTGGGTGTTCTCTGCGTGAAAATTGGCTGCTGTAATCAATGGTAATTACACTTCAGAAGTACGGCCGTAAATCCTTTTGAGATGATCTAAGGTTGTGAAAAGTGCTATGTAACTGTAAAATGACGCCTCAGGCAGTGCAGCACTCCCTTCATGCTGCAAGCCCTGAAATGTCAGCCTAAATTATATTCTGACGTTTCTGGAAAGGGACCTGAACACACAAAACTTTGACTGTGAGGTGAGAATGCTATCCATTGAGGCAAGGTTTGAAGTGAACCTGAAGTTTTATAAGGCAGAACACTGACAAAGATTGCAAAAGGTAGCAGCAAAGATCGAACTGACGAAGATCTAATGATGACATGATGCTAAAAATCTGGATTTGAATAAAAGGACAAAGGGTACTCCCTAACACATTCCCACCTTGGAGGGATTTATCCAAAGATAGACAAGCCAGTTTTCCTCCCTGCTCCGTGCAGGAATGCAGCCAATTAGTGCAATTAAGGGACCTCTTCCACTGGAGATAATTTACCAAAACTGGTGTGCCGAGCCACACCCCCTGGTGAGTTGGACCTGTGGCTGGGTTAAACTAGAACTTCCTGTTGTGGGTGCACTGGACCTGTGGTGAGAAGGCATTCAATACAACCTTCTCAATGGCAAGTAATTTAGGGTTAGGGTTAGGATCCCTAATGCTGGCCCAGACAGTAACACTGCAAATAGATTTTGGAAACAGACTAAGGTTTGTTGAGGCTGCAGGCTCAGTTAAGGCAGCCTCAGACTGGCCAGGCTCCTGGCCCATCAGGAAAGGAGACCCAATCACTGTGCCAAGGGGGATGGAAGGCTGCACTCATCTTCCTTTCTAGATTTCCCTTCAAACCAATTGCCCTTCGAGCCATTTCATTTCACTTTTTCTACGTTGGCAAATGAGGTGCCTTTATGTTGGAGTGTCATTGTGCTCACAGCCTTGGCATTACTCACATCTCGTGGAGGGGCCTCAGATGGGGAGTGTGGGAAGCCTGTAAACCACCCTTTAATAGGACAATGAGGTTTAAGGTAACCGGTTTGGAAGTCACGTTCTGGAAGGTTACGCCTGTGGACATGCTACTTTGTGCTGACAAGTAGCAAGAAGCATTCATGCCACACCAGTGTCAGGCTCCAACAGGGGGGGAATCTAACCATCAACGCTTCACATTCAATGGCATTACCATCACTGAATTCCCCCACTATCAACATCTCGGTGTTATCATTGACCAGAAAATCAACTAGACTAGTCATATAAATATAATGGTTACAAGAGTGGATCAAAGGCTGGGAATTCTGCAGAAAGCACCTCACCTCCTGACTCCCCAAAGCCTGTCCACCATCTACAGGACACAAGTCAGGAGTGTGATGGAATACTCCCCACTTGCCTGGATGGTGCAGGTCCAACGACATTCAAGAAGCTTGACATCATTCAGGACAGAGCAGCCTGCTTGATTGGCATCACAGCCAAAAACATTCACTTTCTCCATCACTGACACTCAGTAGCAGCAGTGTGTCCCATCTCCAAGACACACTGCAGTAACTCATCAAACCACTTAGTCGGTGTCTTCTAAGCACACGAGTATTTCCATTGAGAAGGACGAGGGCAGAAGGTACATGAGAACACTACCACCTGCAAATTCCCCTCCAAGCCACTCACCATCCCGACTTGGAAATGTATTGCCAGTCCTACAGTGTTGCAGGGTTAAAATCCTGAAACTCCTTCCCAACAGCATTGTGTTTGTATCTGCACCAGATGGACTGCAGTTGGTCAAGAAGGCAGTTCATCACTACCTTGGTAAGCGTAATTAAGGATGGGCAATAAATGTTATCCTAGCCAGCAGTGCCCACATCCTCTAAATGACTAAAAAAAACACTGCGGTCATGGGGTCAGAGTGGATCAGGAACCCATACGATCTCTTTGCCCTCTGTCCTTGACAGGAGCCAACACCTTGTGGCCACTCCATTCCCAAAATTAATTTCTCTCTCTTTTCCTTCCACCAACTATCTAATCAATTCCTAAACGTTGACATGATCTCTGCCTCAATCACCAGGAGCTCAATCGACAGCCTCACTGATCTTACAGTGAGAGAAATTTATCCACAGCACGACCTGCTGTGACAGTATTGGGGAAAGTTGTTTCCACAACACACCAGCATTCCTTCCATTCCTCACACAAGCCAGTTAAAGACAGAACTGTCAGGACGTGTTGATATTAACACCTCTTTGTGTTCACTTGTATATAAGCAAGCATTCCTCAGCAACCACAAAACAAACCCACCTGTCCCGTGGTAATGCATTATGTTGCAAACATGTCATTCTTCTTGCCTGCTTCATCCTCAATGTGTTGAAATGAAAACTCATCATTTACTCTCCTACTGTAATCTGTTCTTTCCCTTGGAACAAAAGCCCTCTGGCTCTCCCCAGTCTTCTCTTGCTCCGTGTGCCTATAGGCTTTTCAATCCAAAGTTGGCATTATCTCAGCATTAGTTCTTCATTAATTTGATCGTCTCTGTTACTTTTCACAACCTTGGTCAGTACCTTTTTCGTGGGCCCTTCAAACCTTGCAAAATAACTCCACAAAGCCGAAATCCCTTCAACAAGTCACCCTTTATTTACATATGCATAGTACATGACACTGACACTGCTAGCTCAGAGCTGGCTCCTATAGTGAGCAGAAACACTGACACTCCTGTTCTAATCTGTCAGCCAGGACTCCCTGATTGGACCAGGTTAACATCCTCAATATGAAGAAACTCATATTCTATGAGGTCCACTTGGCCGAATATGTTCCAATGTCTACGCCTTTAGTAGATAGTACTCTCAACTCATAGTCAAAAAGCTGTGGGGTTGAGTCCCACTCCAGAGAGTTAAGGATTTAATTAAGGCTGGCACTCCAGCCCAGTGCAGGGAATGCTGCACTAGCTGAGGTGTTGTCTTGTGTTTCAATAAGGGCCAGCCTTTGTTGTGAATGCCGGAACACTGTAATACAGTGTGATGCCACCACCCAGGGTCAGAGTGGCAGCTGCATGTCACAAAGATGGCACTGCCAATGTAATCACATCGTGGTTACACACACAGTAAGATTTCAGCTGTTTGAGGCTTCTCTTTGTTCTAAGCGACTGCTTTCACCCCAGCCCCATGTCCTAGACTGAACCGACGCAGGGAACCTGGATAGGGCGCAAGAAGTGGCCGAGGTAGCACAGAGGTATTGGTCATCACTTTTAGTAAACTGAAAGGGTGGGGCAGTCTGTGCTTGCACACTTGCTGAGGTCCTGTGCACAAAATGTGGTGATCTCAGCAGAATCTGTGCAGACACATCTTGCTGTGGTCAGCTGCTTTCATCAGCTCCATTTTATTGGCAACCTTGGAATATTTATTCTGTCCTCTTCCAACTTTCACAACCTCAGCTCACCCCAAGAGGATTTACAGCCAATGAAGTTCAAGGTAAAGTCACCACATTCCAGGATTGCTAGAGAAGAGTGGAGCTGGTAGTGGTTTATAAACAGCTCACATGAGGGGAAGAGTTTGCGAAGGAGAGTCTTTCATAGCAGCCTCAGTTAGTGCAGGAATTGAACCCATCCCTATGTATCTCAAGCCAGCTGTCCAGCCAACTGAGCCACTGATCCCTCGTTTCTGAGTTGTAGTCTCAGTATGGGAAACACAGCTTGCTTTAGTTCAACTTCTCATCCAGAAAACAGTGTAATACTCCCTCAGTGTTCCACAGGGAGTGTCAGCCTAGATTTTGTGCTTGAGCCTCCAATGTTAAGATGATTTACCGTTTAGAAGCTGGACATTTTCCTTTCAAGATCTTTTGGTAATATCCTGTCTATGAATATAACAGAAGTGAAGGTACTGCAAAGGACCAAACAGGCCACTAAAGCTTGTCCCCCTCTGCCTGTCCAGTGTCGACTTTATGGGTTTAGCTGTTTGCTGTCACTTGCTTTATGAAGGAATGATCCAGTGCCCAGCTGAGCACAGTTCAACCGGAAAGCGAAACAAAACGAATGTTATCAGGCGACTTACTCAGCAGGGAAGAGGTGGCAGCTATTAGTTCATCAAGCAACACTGCAACACAGGAAACATGTTGAACCAGATTTTACTTCCTTCCAATAAATGTGCCATTTCCTGTTGGGGGATGAAGCCACAGGAGCTCGCCAGTGATTGTTGTTACAGGCGTTGGAGGAGGTTGGGAGAGGTGTGGGTTGGTATTTGACTGTGAAGCTATCATGTGCCATTCTGCCCTGATAACCACTCGCAGAATATTTCAAACATACAAGATCCTGCAGGCACTCTCGATGGGGGTGTGTGAAAAGGATGTTTTTTCTTGTGGGAAAACCTAGAACCAGGTCTCACTGTTTAAAAATCAGGGGTCAGCCATTTAAAACAGAGATTTCAGAGTGTTTTTGTTTCTTGTACAGAGCGTCATGTAACTCTCTTCCCCAAAAGGCATTGGATACAGTGTCTTGGAATGTTTTTTAGGCAGGTTTAGAGAGATTCCTGTTAAGTGGGGGCTGGGGTGAATTGGGGGGGGGGGGTAGGGGGAGGGGTGGTGTGAAATGTAATCGAAGTGAGCAAGAACATGGATTTGAGTTCCAATCACAATTTTATTGCATGGTAGACCAGCCTCTGGGGGCTGAAAGGCCTCCTCCTGTTCCTTATTCCTATGTTTGCATGTTCAATTGAAAGCAGGATCCAAGGTTGATTGTTTGAAAAAAAATCAAACCAAAATGTATTTGCTTATGCCTGTAGCCTCCTTCTATCTGCCACCGCTTTCACTCTGTAAGGTCCCCACGACTGACTGCTGGTCACTGTGTGACAAAAGGTAATGTCGAATTAGTCTTACCAGACCATTGGGCTGCTCTCCAATTAGAGAGAGAGAGAGAGAAATAACCAGTGATCATTTAACTTGAGGGTCACTACATCTCAAACAAGGGGGAGAGTTTGAGGAGGAGAGTCCTTCATGGTAATCTCAGCCAGTGTAGGAATTGATCCTGTACTGTTGGTATCACTCCACATTCCAAACCAGCCAACCACAGCAACAGAAAGAGATTAGGGTGACCAGATCTCTCTAACACTTAGTACTGAACCACACAGTTCTGTACAAACTGACTATAAATTTATGCATGATCACACTGATAGTCCTGCATTGTTTGGAATCCACCACCACAAAAAAAAGCCTGCACCTGGAGGAGTAAAAGGGAGTAGGATGATGGGAGGAATTAAACGTTTTAACATTTACAAAGATGTTCCCAGAGCTGTGAGTTTATATCGATCAGGACAGGATACAGCAGTCTGGCCCTGAAAGAGAAATGGCTGATGCACCAATGACTTCATAGGGATCCTTAAAACAACGGAGGGGTTTGAAGAAAAGTATTCCCATTTGTTGAGAAGAACAAAACTAAATAATAACCACTAAGAATCAAGCTGGTCACTCAGAACGAATCTTTTTATACCACGAGTGGTGGGAATGTGGAACTCTCTCCCACGAGAAATGGTTGAGATGAATAATTGAACTGCTTTTCAGGTGAAAATAGACAAATACAAAAGGAATAGAAAGACATTCTTCAGGGGCTTGACAGGGTAAATGCTGAGAGGATATTTCCCCTCTTGGGAAAGTTCAGGACCACGGAGCATAGTCCCAGACAAAAATGGTGACAATTTAAGACTGAGATGAGGAGGAATTCCTTCTCTCAGTGGGCTGTGAGTCTTTGGAACTCCTTGTTACAGAGAGCTGTGGGGGCAGAGTCCTTGTGTATATTCAAGGCTGAGATAGATTATTGATCAGTCAGGGAATCAAAGATTATGGGGAAAGGGCAGGAAAAGTAGATGTGAGGAATGCTGGATCAGCCATTATCCTATTGAATAGCAGAGAAGGCTCAAGGGGCTGAATGGCCTATTTCTGTTTCTATTTCTTATGGACATGCTGATGAGGTAAGAGGCTCAGACTAGAATGAAGAATCCTCGAATCCCTACAGTGTGGAAGCAGGACTTTCGGTCCATTGAGTCCATATCCTCTGAAGAACATCCCCCAAGACCCTCCCCCCAACTCTATCCCTATAACCTTGTACTTTCCACGGCTAATCCTCCTAGCCTGCACACTATGGGGAATTTAGCATGGCCAATCCACCTATCTTGCACATCTTTGGGCTGCGGGAGGAAACTGGAGCACCCAGATGAAACCCACACAGATACATGGAGAATGTGCAAACTCCACACAGACAGTCACCCGAGGGTGGATTTTAACCCAAGTCCCTGGCACCATGGGGCAGCAGTGCTAACTATTTAGCCACTGTACCACCTTGGTGATGTTGAAGCTGGGTGGGATGGCTGGGATGAGGAAGGTGCTGATGAGAATCAGGACTGGGATGAGGAAGGAGACTCGTTTGAAGTCAGGTGAATTGGATGGGGCTTGAACGGTCTCTTTCTGGCCTTTAAATCCATTCAATTCAGGGACTGCAGTTCCTTAGATTTAGGCTTCCAGACCCCCACCCTCTCTTAAAAGATTAATGCATTGTTAAAATAAAAAAATGCAAGATGAAAAATGGACAGGAAGACTATGCAGGAAGCTCATTACAGATAGAAAAGTCAAGAGAGAATAGCATTCAGCTTTGCAAACTGCAGCCCTGCCTCTCACCATTCTTTACTGTAAAGTGCAAGCATTTCAAGCATTGTAATGCATTCCAGTGGTTGTTTTTTTAATTAATCAAAATACTTGAAGTGGGGTGATTTTTTCTGTTTGTTGGTTTTAAGGATTATTGTGGCTAAAAGTGGGGGTGTCTACCATGACTCATGCGCTATATTGGTCTCACTGAATGCTGCCAGGATAATTTAGTAAAGTGGGTCACAAATCTCTCCACTGCCACCTAGTGCTCAATCATCCAATAACAAGACAAGGACAAAAACTGGATTCCTGTGTTCTGGTTTAAAACCGTCATGTACGATCAAAGCACTTTCAGATTCTTTTGGTGTTTTGCTCTATTTTAAATGGGATGACACTGATCATTTGTACAAAGCTGAAAGCCTCCTTAATGGTAACCTTCATTCAGTGGATACTACTCTTGCCTTAGAATCAGAATCCCGAGAGTTTAATTGCATTCTAGAGTTGAATATATAATTCAGACTGACACTCTCAGTGAGATGTTGATAGTACTGCATTTTAGACCAAAGCCTAGCCTGCTTCTATAAAATACCATGAGCCAATACTTCGGGGAAGCACAGAGAAGTTCTCCTTGGTGTCAAGCAACACATCGAAAGAGAGACAAAAACAAAAATTGCCGCAGAAACTCAACAGGTCTGGCCACATCTGTGGACAGAAAGCAGAGTTAACGTTTTGGGTCCAGCGGCCTTTCCTGTGATGAAGGGTCGCTGGACTCAAAACATTAACTCTGTTTCTTTCTTCACAGATGCAGCCAGACCTGCTGAGTTTCTCCAGCAATTTCTGTTTTTGTTTCAAATTTCTAGCATCTGCATTTCTTTGTTTTACATTGAAAAGAGAAAATATTGTCATTGATCTCATAGCTGTGAGCTTAATATTTGCTTTTTTTCTAATAGTCTTGTCCCTAATTGTCCTTGAAGTGAGTGGCTTGCTTGGCCATCTCAGAGGGCAGTTTACATTTATCCACTTCAATGGGGGTTGGCAGTTAGGCGGAGGTCGGAATGGGTGTAGTGATTGTAACAAGGTGGACCTCACAGAATATGAGTTATTTTACTGGGTAAGGATGTTGGATGTGCAGCGTAAGTTGATAGGCCATGCTAAATTGCCCATAGTGTCCAGGGACGTGGAGGGATTAGCCAAGAGAAATGCAGAATTACAGGGATAGAGTGGGGGGGAGGGTGGGGGGTGGGATGCTCATCAGAGGGTCAGTGTGGACTCAATGAGCTGAATGGCCTGCTTCCACACTGTAGGGATTCTATAATGCTATGACTAGTGAACTAAGTGGGTTTTTATAAACAATCACAGTCGCCATCACTGAGACTTGCTTCCAATTCCGGGCTTTTATTAGTTGCTTTAAATCAATGTAAATTCCAATACAGCAGGAGCAGGATCTAAAGCCATGTCCCCAGAGCATTAAAGTGCACCTCTCGATGACTAGTTTAGTGACATTACCATTATGCAACTAGCTCCCCTCAATGAAGCAGCATTTCCATTAGTTCCACCCCTCCCTGCTCTTTCACATTCATACTGCAAGTGTCTCTGTTTTGATTATTTGTTCAATTTCCTTTGAAATGTTTTAAATCTTCTTCCACTGCTCTTTACCGGGACCACAAAAGAACAAAGAACGAAGAAAA
Source organism: Ginglymostoma cirratum (assembly GCA_024137785.1). Taxonomy (NCBI): domain Eukaryota; kingdom Metazoa; phylum Chordata; class Chondrichthyes; order Orectolobiformes; family Ginglymostomatidae; genus Ginglymostoma; species Ginglymostoma cirratum. The sequence continues at coordinate 4,045,552 of JAHRHZ010000027.1, forward strand.
TTACAGCACAGGAACAGGCCCTTTGGCCCTCCAAGCCTGCGTCGATCCGGATCCTCTATCTAAAGCTGTCGCCTATTTTCCAAGGATCTGTATCCCTCTGCTCCATGCCCATTCATGTATCTGTCTAGATACATCTTAAATGACGCTATCGTGCCTGCCTCTACCACCTCCGTTGGCAACGCATTCCAGGCACCCACCACCCTCTGCGTAAAGAACTTTCCACGCATATCTCCCTTAAACTTTTCCCCTCTCACCTTGAAATCGTGACCCCTAGTAACTGAGTCCCCCACTCTGGGGAGAAAGCTTCTTGCTATCCACCCTGTCTATACCTCACATGATTTTGTAGACCTCAATCAGGTCCCCCCTCAACCTCCGTTTTTCTAATGTAAATAATCCTAATCTACTCAACCTCTTTTCATAGCTAGCGCCCTCCATACCAGGCAACATTCTGGTGAGCCTCCTCTGCACCCTCTCCAAAGCATCCACATCCTTTTGGCAATGTGGTGACAAGAACTGTACGCAGTATTCCAAATGTGGTCGAACCAAAGTCCTATAAAACATGACCTGCCAACTCTTGTACTCAATACCCCATCCGATGAATGAAAGCATGCGGAATGCCTTCTTGACCACTCTATCGACCTGTGTTGCCACCTTCAGGGTACAATGGACCTGAACACTCGGATCTCTCTGTGCATCAATTTTCCCCAGGGCTTTTCTATTTACCGTATAGTTCGTTCTTGAATTGGATCTTCCAAAATGCATCACCTCGCATTTGCCTGGATTGAACTCCATCCACCCAACTCTCCAATCTATCTATATTCTGCTGCATTCTCCGACAGTCCCCTTCACTATCTGCTACTCCACCAATCTTAGTGTCATCTGCAAACTTGCTAATCAGATCATCTATACCTTCCTCCAGATCATTTACGTATATCACAAACAACAGTGGTCCCGACACGGATCCCTGTGGAACACCACTGGTCACAGTTCTCCATTTTGAGAAACTCCCTTCCACTACTACTCTCTGTCTCCTGTTGCCCAGCCAGTTGACTATCCATCTAGCTAGTACACCCTGGACCCCATGCGACTTCACTTTCCCCATTAGCCTACCATGGGGAACCTTATCAAATGCCTTACTGTATATGTATACTGTCCATGTATATGACACATACAGCCCTCCCCCCATCTATCAACTTTGTCACTTCCTCAAAGAATTCTGTCAAGTTGGTAAGACATGACCTTCACTGCACAAAACCATGCTGCCTATCACTAATAAGCCCATTTTCTTCCAAATGTAAATAGATCCTAACCCTCAGTATTTTCTCAAGCAGCTTCCCCACCACTGAGGTCAGGCTCACTGGTCTATAATTACCTGGATTATCCTTGCTACCCTTCTTAAGCAAGGGGACAACATTAGCAATTCTCCAGTCCTCCGGGACCTCACCCGTGATCAAGGAGGCTGCAAAGATATCTGTTAAGGCCCAAGCTATTTCCTCTCTCGCTTCCCTCAGTAACCTGGGATAGATCCCATCCAGACCTGGGGACTTGTCCACCCTAATGCCTTTTAGAATACCCAACACTTCGCCCCTCCTTATGCCAACTTGATGTAGACTAATTAAACATCTATCCCTAACCTCAACATCCGTCATGTCTCTCTCCTCGGTGAGTACCGACGCAAAGTTAAGAATCTCACTCACAACTCATTGAGAGAAAAACTCTCTTCTTGTTTTCTGCATGAGAATCTTGAAATTGGTAACCATGCAGAGGAAACAATGCAGTAATGTCTAAAATAGATGCGTGTTCCTCATAAAAATACAGCTGTGAAAAAGGTCACTGTTTTGTTATTAGGGAAGAAATTACAGGGTCTTTTGAAGAGAGTTTAATTTGTGAAGAGACTGAACACGGTAGATAGAAACAAACTGTTGAAAGATTTAGAAACAGATGTAAAATTCAAACAGAGGGCATTGGGACAGAGAACATGAGAACCTTCTATTATAGAGAAAGAGGTGAGTCTGGGGATACATTCCTGAAGTTAGTGACTGAAGCAAAGACCATGTCAACGTTTTAAAAAATATAAAAATAGTTCAAAACAGAGAGCTGCGTTTCCATAATCTCAGGATATGGAGTTGGCAATTTAGGACTAAGCTGGGAAGTTACTTTAAACAAAAGCTATGAATGTTTGGAATTATCTGCCCCAGCAAGCTCTGCTTTTCAGTTGTTGATTGACTTCAGGATGAAAACTAATACATTGTTGGATATTGAGGGAATCGGGCAATATGAGTACAAGGCATAAGATTGGAGTTGAGGTATAAGGCCATCTTACTGAATGGTAGCATAGGCCCTCTGTGGCACAATGGTAATGTTCCCTATCCCTGGATTGGGAATCCCAGGTTCAAGCCCCACCTGCTCCAACTAGGTGCAATAAGAGATAAGAGTAGGACATCTGGCCCATCAAGCCTGCTCTGCCATCTAATAAGATCATGGTTGATCTTTTCATAGTCTCAGCTCCACTTATCCAACTATTCACCATAACTCTTGATTCCTTTACTATTCAAAAATCTATCTTTGCCTTAAAAACATTCAATGAGGTAGCCCTAACTGCTTCATTGGGCAGATAATTCCACAGATTTACAATCCTTTGGTTGGAGAAGCTCTTCTTCGACTCAGCCCTATATCTGCTCCCCTTTATTTTGAGGCTATGCCTCCTAGTTTTAGTCTCACTTGCCGGGGAAACAACCTCCCTGCTTCTGTCTATCTAGTCCCTTCATAGTTTTATGTTTCGACAAGATTCCCCTCGTACTTCTGAATTCCAGTGAGTATAATCACAGCCTACTCAGTCTCTCCTCATAAGCCAGCCCTCTCAACTCCAGAATCAAACTCGTGAACCTCCTCTGCACCCTCTCCAGTGCCTGTATGTCCTTTCTCAAGTAAGGAGACCAAAACTGTACACAGTAATTCAGGTGTAGCCTCACCAGCATCTTATATAGCTGCAGCATCACTGAACAGGTTGGTTAGAAAAATAGGTTAATAAAACAAAAATGTTAGGCTTGATTGGACTGAATGGCCTTCAATATATTTCTTATACTGTGAGATAGAATATGGTCCAGAAGCTAGTCATTGAAAAATGACACCATGTCAGCCTTTAACAATAGGTTAGGGGTGTTTGAAGATAAAGAGTTGGGAGTGGTATAAGGGAAATTGTGAACGGAGTGGGTGTGTGGGATGAAGGTTACAATTCATATAGAGGGTCAATCTCAACAGAGTGGTCAAGATTACATCATAATTTTTGAGGAATTTGGAGTATTTTCCCCCCTTCTAAAGCTGAGTTTTTATATCATTTCAAATTTGAATGAAAAGAATGCCCTGCCCTGTTATCTTGAGGTAGAATTAGAATGAGTGACTATTTAAGAAAGTGATAAATTAAAATTCATTCTCTGTGAGGAAGGGAGGGTAATGTTCATCTAGTAATCTATCCATGTATATTTATTGGCAAGGACTAATCAACCATCATGTGACTTGTTCAGTGAGATAGCAAAATACACCCACACAAAGCAAAGACAAAGGAACAATCACATTCACTGAGACATAGAAAAGATAGCGAACTGTAAACTATTCTCCAATTGTCTGTACATTTACATTTTGGCCTTAAATCAAAATATCTTAATGGTGAGCTATTGTCATCTGAATTTCTACACAATTCCTAAAGTTTACTGAGGAAGATAGCTGCACACTTAATGAAGCCCTTCATTTACTCATTGCTCTTTTGTTTTACGATTTGAAATGGCTAGTGGCTACTTTGTGTAGAATTAACCCTGGGATTACACAAAAAATGGACACCTGCATTTGTATGGCACCTTGCATGTCTTCAAGATCTCCCAAAGTGCTTTTCAAGCACTGAAGTATTTCTGAAGTGTAGTCACTGTTGCAATGTTGGACACTCAGCAAACAATTTGTGCACGGCAAACTCCTACAAACATCCACGTAATTATGACCAGACAGTTTGTTTTACTGATATTAGTTGAGGGATTAAGATTGTAAGGGTGAACACCTCTGCTTTTCTTCAAAATAGTGCCATGCACTAAATCATTTACACCTGAGAGGACAAGATGTGGTCCTTGGGTTGATTTCTCTTTTGAAAAATGATATCTCTGGCAGTGCAGCAGCCCGGCAGTATTGCATTACAGTGCCAGCCTGTGAAGCCCGGCTCGAGGATCATTTTCCACATGGAGTAGGCCCCCGACAGCAGTATGGCGCAGACTGGTGTAGCTCGGAGCAGGGTGGTATAGTGTGGGCTGGGAAACCCGGAGCGGGACTCTGGCGGTGGTATAGCAGCAAAGAAGGAAAGTTGGATTCTCTTTAAGTGATCATTCTTTATTTTATTCTGTCAATGGCACTTATGTACGAGCGATGGTGCACACTTTTCACTGCATTTTACTTTGAATGTACGTGACAATAAAGGATATTCAATATTCAGCCCAGATCATGCAGTGATGTCTCTGGAGCGGGGCTTGAATCCATGACCCTTCAGCAATGAGACGTTCCTACTATGTCTGAGATGTGTGATTGCTACTCACTGACTCCTCTTGTGGAGTGTCATAAAACTGTCTTCACTAACAGGCGTTTTACTTCATAGAAATATCTTTTTGTTCAGCTGCAGAACTCCAGAGCATGTCCCTGACTATCCAGTTGTTGAGCTAGATCCCAGACATCTTTCCCCAGTTACCACCCAGTGACTAATGGTGGAAATCAGCCAAATACCGATTCTGGAGCGAGGTCGGGCCTGAACAGCTGTCGAACCTGCAAGAGTCTCATGGAATTAAAGATTAATCACCACGACACTTCTGTAAGCAACACAGAGGATAAAATAGGAATCTTAGCAGCCTTATTGTTTTTATTCTCTTTGAACACTATAGTTTATTATCATCTTCAAAAATATTGAACGCATACTGACCATGAGGAATCATCCAAGCAGGTAGTAAGAATCTGTTAATTTTTAAACACATAAAAGTTGGAGTAGTCATGAATTTTTAAAGTGTACACTAACAGGTTCTAAAAGTGACCAATTTGAGTCCCTTTCTGTTGTTCCAATACACAAGTGCCTGCTATGGATTCACCTTAGTGGCCTTGTTCCAGTTAATGCTAACTATGTATGTAGCTGCTTCTAATAGATCCCTGATACGATTCACCCATTGTTTGGTGAATGATAATGACTTCAAGCAATGGCTTTGAACTTGAGGTTTATCATCCTTTTTATCAATGTGGATTCCAAGGGCAGTGTAAACGGTGCAAGGTGTGATTGTTAGTTTCAGTTATGTGGCTGTCTGGGTATTATCACTTTGGTGGCTAATGTCCTTTTATTGGTGTCGTTCTTTAATCACCGCCTTCTGTTCAGACCAAAAATCACCAGGTCACTCCAAGACATGCCTATCAGGTACTCCTAGGAAAATCACCCTCTTTTCAGTCTCGGTTTATACAGACAAACATGCCAGTTAGACCCTAAACCCATGAGATGTAGAAGCAAAAGTAGGCCATTCAGCCCATTGAGTCTGCTCCACCATTCATTGAGATCTTGGCTGATCACGATAATCCTCTAAATAAAAACTGAAAGAACTACAGATGCTGCAAATCAGAACTTCTGATTTCTCTCCACAGATGCTGCCAGACTTGCTGAGCTTTTCCAGCAATTTCTCATAATCCTCTACTTCATTTTCTTGCCTTTTCTCCATGGCGCTTGATTCCTTCTCTGATTACAAATCTATCTCAAATAACAAGGTGTAGAGCTGGATGAACACAGCAGGCCAAGCAGCATCATAGGAGCAGGAAGGCTGACGTTT
>JAHRHZ010000027.1:4051785-4123525 GCA_024137785.1 Ginglymostoma cirratum
GATGCTGCTTGGCCTGCTGTGTTCATCCAGCTCTACACCTTGTTATCCCAGATTCTCTAGCATCTGCAGTTCCTATTATCTCTGATACAAATCTATCTCAGCCTTGAATATACTTAATGACCCAACCTCTACAGTCCTCTGCAGTAAAGAATTCCACAGATTCACTATCCTCTGATTGAAGACATTCCTCATCTCTGTCTTAAACATACAGCTCTTTACTCTGAGATTATGCCCTCTGGTTCTGGTCTCTTCCACAAGGGGAAACAATCTTTCCACATCTACCCTGTCAAGCCCCCTAAGAATCTTAAATGTTTCAATCAGGTCAGCTCATACAGAACAGGGGTAAACCATTTGGCCTCTCGAGCTTGCTCTGCCATTCATTAGATCTTGACTGATCTGATTACTTCACATTTCTGCCTGCCCCCCAATAGCATTTCACTCCTTTGTTTATCAGTACACATCTATCTCTGTTCTAACCAGATTTTAAAGACACTATTACCATTGCCTTTCGAAGAAGAGGGTTCCAAAGATTATGAAAAAAACCTGCAACCTTGTCTTACAAAAATCTTGTCTCAGTGACCTCCGCTTTACCACTGCTAAGGCACAGTTCCACACTGGCACTGACTGTGCCAAGTCAGTGTCTCGTCTAGTTACTAGATTAGTGCATGCATTGATGATACAAGTGTCAAAAATGGAGGAATTATACTCTGTATGACGTTGACTGAAATGTCAGAAATCCTTTTGCACAGAGGGATGTCGAAATTAGTTGCTAAGTATATTCAAGACACATAACCAATTGTTCTTTGTGCACTAATAGCGCAATGTGAGGTGGGAAAGTAGATTTGGTGGAATTTAGAGCAATTAACTAATCAAATGGCAGAGCAGGTTTGAGGAGTTACGGTCTGTCATTTACACAGTCATACAATTCTTTATTTGTTCATGAGATGTGGGTGTCACTGGCTAGGCCAACATTTATTGTCCATCCCTAATTGCCCACAGGGGGGGCAGTTAAGAGTCTACGACATTGCTGCAGGCTCGGAGTTACCAGGGAAGGAGAGAAATAAAGGACATTAATGAACCAGATGGGTTTTTACAACAATTGTCAGTGATTACAGGTTCACCATTAAGTTTAATCTCTTATTCCAGAATTTTATTAAATACAAATTTCACCATTCGCTTTGGTGAGATTCAAACCCCATGTGCCCAGGATATTCGCTTTGGGCTCTAGATTTTTTTTTTGTTAATTCGTGGGGCAAGGGCATCACTGACTAGGTCAGCTTTTATTGTCCTTCCAATTGCCCAGAGGGCAGTTAGGAGTCTGGAGTCACATATTGGCCAGACCAGGTAAGGATGGCAATTTCCTTCTCTAAAGGACATTAGTGAAGCAGGTGAGTTTTTCTGACAATTGACAATGGATTCATGGTCATCACTAGACTCTTAGTTCCAGATGTTTTTTGTTGAATTCAAATCCTACCATCTGTCGTGATGGGAATCAAATCTGGGTCCCCAGTACACTTCCCCAGTGGTATTACCAGTCCGCTCACACCTCCCTCTACTGCTACTCCTGTCCCTGATACTCTGGTCTATTCCTGTCGTGTGTGAAGCATAGCAAGCTTGGGAGGAATGAGTGACATGGACCCATTGTTCCCAAAAACTTGCACATCATATCTGGGTGTCTTGTAGACTACTCACTAGAGATTGATTACTGTGATTATTCAACAGCCCTATTGGCTATGAGGATGCCTGGTCTAGTCTAAATGTGACTCTAGCAATGTGCCGTCTGAAATGGCCTATCAAGCCACTCAGAGACGGGCCACAAATGCTGGCCTTGCCTGTGATACACATCACCCATCAATGGATTTGATACAAGACAAATGCCCACTTGGAAAAGTATCAACAGGAGACTGGTGCATGGGAACTGACATCCCAGGACATGGCAGGCCAATCTAAAGGAGAGGGAGAGAATCATAAATGAACAAATCAGTAAGTCTGACAAGACAGCAGCTGTAAGGTTTTCGAAAAGACAAAATATTTTGGTGTCATCCCAAAGACTTCTCTCTAATAACAGTCAAGATTTGCACAGCAGTGAGAAAAAGCAGGCCCTCACATCAGAAAATACAATGTTAATTATTTTTTATTTCTTATTTGCTTTAAGTTAAAGCATTTTGGGATGGGTGAAGCGTCCTTCACAATTTCTGAAACAGTCTTGAAGTTAAAGACCCTTTTCAATTGGATTCATGGACTAAAACAATTGTTGCCCAGTTAATGATTTCTAACATCAGAATCATCATCAGTAAAACTGCAGATGTGTGTTTAACAAAATGTTTGTTGATTATTATATATTCACATGGCCTTTTATCTTGACCTTTCCAGCTTCATTGCAAACTTGCATCATGCTGAGTACATACAGCTTCTGGAATTTTCTACCACCTGAGGTACTCATTGCAAGATCTTTCCATACAGCATATTCCAGTGGAAAGTACCATTAAAATGTGATAAAATAATTTGCATTTATCCAGCACCTTCCACAACCTTCAGATTTCCTTCCCTCTAAATAATTCATGAACCAGATGAGTGTTTAATAACAATGATAGTTTCAGGATCACCAACACTAACTTCTATTTGATACATAGAGTCATATAGTCAGACAGCATGAAAAAAAAACCCTTTGGTCCAACCGGTGCACTTTGACCAAGTTTCCCAAACTAAACTAGTCCTACTTGCCTGCATTGGTCCATATCCCTGTAAACCTTTCCCATTTGTGTACCTGTCCAAATGTCTTTAAAATGTTGTAACTGTACCTGCATCTACACTTCCTCTGGCAGCTCATTCCGCATATTAACTACCATGTGTGTGAAAATGTTGCTGCTTGGGTCCCTTTTAAATCTTCCCCCTCTCACCTTAAACTAGTTTTGGACTCTAGTTTTGGACTCCCCTACCCTGGAAAAGAGACCTTGACTATTCACTCTATCCATGCCCCTCATGATTATAAACCTCTATAAGGTCACCCCTTGGCCTCCGACGCTCCAGGGAAAATAGCCCCAGCCTATTCAGCCTCTCTTTATAGCTCAAACCCTCCAACCCTGGCAACTTCCTTGTAAATCTTTTCTTAACCCATTTCAAGGTTAAGAACATCTTTCCTGTAGGAGGGAGACCAGAACTGAATGCAGTATTCTAAAAGTGGCCTAACCAATGTCCTGAACAGCTGCAACATGACCTTCAAATTCCAATACTCAATGAATGCACTGACCAATGAAGTCAAGCATACCAAGTGTCTTCTTCATCAACCTGTCTACCTGCAACTTCACATTCAAGGAGTTATGCACCTGCACCCCTAGGTCTGTTTGTTTGGCAATACTCCACAGGACCCTACCATTAACTGTACATGTCCTGCCCTGGTTTGCTTTACCAAAATGCGACACCTCACATTCATCTGAAGTAAACACGATCTGCCGCTCCTCAGCCAATTAGCCCATCTTATCAAGGTCCTGCTGTACTCTGTCCATTAAACCAGCAATTTTGGCATCATCTGCAAACTTACTAACCATACCTCCTAGATTCGCATTCAAATCATTTATATAAATGACAACAAGCAGAGGATCCAGCAGCGATCCTTGGGGCACACTGCTGGTCACAGGCCTCCAGTCTGAAAAACAATCCTCCACCACCACCCTCTGTCTTGTAGTTGGCTAAGCTGCCATTGTTCCCCATCCTTAATTGCTCTGGAGAATTTGGTGTTGAGTTGTCTGCTTGAATCAGACCTTCATGTCAGAGAAAAAAAATAATATGAATGATGCTTTATTTCTTTTTGTCGCTTTAAGTTTAACATTCCACATGGTTTAGGGACACCCACGGTGCTGTCAGGAAGAGAATTCCAGAATTTTGACCCAGAGACGATGGAGAAACAACGATAATGTTTCCAAGTCACACATGACGTGGAGGGAACTTGCAGGCAATGGAGTTCCTATGTATCTGCTGCATTTGTCTTTCCAATATTAACAGCATTTTTTCCTCTCTTCTTTCTTCCCTTCACCCCCACCATCCCATGACATTGGAGCCAATAACAGTATCATTAGGTGGAAGAGACTCAGCACAATGTTAAGCTTATTTCTCTATTTTTGTAACTCAGATTTTGTACCTGGGTACCTTTGTACCTAAGATGGCACTGGGAATGGCGATACTGCACACTTTTCACTGTACTCCTGTACTTGAGTATATGACAACAAAACATAAATATTGTGCTGCCCAAAAACATTTCTGAAGTTTACAAGGCCAATGCCCATGTCACTGCCAGTGTCCTCAGTATCAGCTGACATGGCTCTATCATGGTTCCTGGAATGTGAATGTGAAATGCTGGCACTTGACAGGATCGATCGCCAAACAGAGCCAGTTTCTACAGAATAGAGTCCCCTGGGTTTTGCTTTTAGTTTCAGATTGACTGCGTTTGGGTATCTCACTGGTACCCGAACAGCAATTCATTGAAAAGCAAGAGCGGACCGGTTGTGTCACTGACATCCAGAGCCCTAGGCTAATGTTCTGGGGATAATCCAACCATAGCAGCTGGTGAAATTTGAATTAGGCAACAGTTTGCATTCATACAGCACCTTTAACAGGACTTTTAAAAAGCCTCAAGGAGCTTCATTGGTAAGCTAAAGCATTGTTTAACACTGGGCCGCATGAGCAAAGATGATCAATATTACGGTCAAAGAGAGAGGCTCCAATGAATCTTAAAAGACTTTCATCTGCCAGATGGTGGTGCCAGCATGGCAGGCAATGTTCGGGCTGAGCCTGTCTGCTCCAGGCGAGCCGCATTCTTTATCTCTCCCTCTCCCTTTTGACATTTTTCTTTTTCTTTTCTTCATCTTCTTGACATCGCGGGGAGGCCAGATTGGTGTCGGTGGTGACTCCAGGCTCGATGCATGGATTCCTGGAATGGTGACGTGGCGTTGGCTACAATAGTGGAGCAGGACACTCCTGGCTGCGGTAGCCCAGCTTGAGGACCCCTGGCTGCGGTAGGCCCAGAGCGAGGACCCCTGGCTGCGGTGGGCCTGGAGCAGGGGACCTGCAGAAGTCCTACAGCTATGTTTGGGACTCCGGCCAATGAAGATGAACTCTATTTAAGTACTTTCTTTTTATTCCTGTGTACCTCAAAATGGTGCTGGCTTATGGTGACCGGACACTTTTCACTGCATAAATTCGAAGTTGCTGGAAAAGCTCGGCAGGTCTGGCAGCATCTGTGAAGGAAAAAACAAGAGTTAATGTTCTGGGTCTGTTCCTTCACAGATGCTGCCAGACCTATAGAGCTTTTCCAGCAACTTTTTTTTGTTCCTAATTTACAGCATCCACAGTTCTTTCGATTTTTATTTATTTTTCACTGTATCTCCCTCGATATGTGACAGTAAGTAAATTGTTCATTCGAAAAAAGGGTCAGAGACTTAGGGAGGGAATTCCAGAACGAGGTAGATGAAGGTATTGCTACAAATTGTTGGGCAATTAAAGCCAGGGATGCATAAGAAACCAGAATTGGAGGATATAGATATCTCAAAGGGTTCTGGGCCTAGAGGAGATTACAGAGATGGAGAAGAGGGCAAGGCCATCCAGGGATACTGAAAACAAGGATCAAAATTTTAATTTAAATGCACAAGTGGGTAACTGAGACTTTGTGGGAGTTAGAATAAAGCACATCAGTTAAGTTTCTGCTGTATGCTCACTGGAGATCTACAGTCCATTATGACACATCCCTCCTGACTGGGATAGATCCTGATTCAAAAGCAAACAAATATTGGAAAATCATGGTAGATCAGGCAGCATCTGCGGAGAGACAGCAAGCTAAAATTTCAAATTTGATGACTCTTCATCACAGCAGTAATTTGCTCCTAGTCCCTGGTTCAATCCTTGGTCAGGTTACCTCAGTAGAGCATGAGGATCTTAATCCCAGAGTTCAAGTTTCAAACATCATCAAAAAATAATGGAAACTTTGCAGACAGGACGATGGGAGAAGACTAAGGGGAGAAGAACTAATTAGTTATCTCCCTCAAACAGCCAGCAGAAGCTGATTGGGCCAAATGGTCTCCTATGTTGTATATCAATATCAATATCCTTTCATTGTATGAGCTGGGATATTAGAATTGACGTTGGTATGATTGAAGATGGGGAGGATTGGCCAGGGCTTCTGCCTTCAAAGACTATCCTGTGATTCCTGTGTGTGTATCTGGATATTGATGAGGTATAATGACTCAACTTCATCTTCTTGGTCCATCGCTCAGTGGCTGAGCACTGTCTGGTTTCAGGTTTTGGATCTTAATGGAGATGCTTAGCAATCATGGTTCTATACTGCAGCAAGATAAAACAAAAGGGTATTGATAAAATAGATAGCTACAGACGCCACTGAAACCTTAAAAGAGGGCAATACAATTGAGACATCATGTTAGTCTTTAATCCTGTTCACATCTTTTTCTTAATTTTCTTCCGACAAAGATTTGGTCGAGATGCTTTGTTGTCACTGTTTGCTCTGGACCGACACATTCATTAATCTCATTCTCGCCTTTACATCCTCAACCTCCCACCTTGAACATTTCCAAATTAGGAAACTGTCTGTCCTCTTGCACTTCTCTATTTGTGGTCACGCTCAGGACAGTGAGATGCAGAGTCCCAGATTCTCTCATTTCCTCAGTTCAGGTTTAAAACAAGAAACATGACTAATTTTACAATCAAAACTATCGGCTCCTTGAACATGTCAGACGAACAGGTTACAGGCAGACAGTTGTAACGATATTAGACTAGTAATCTAGAGGCTAGAATTATTGGTCTAGCAAAAAAAGAGCAAATTCCCCACTAGGAAGGACAGTCAGCTGGTGAATATTGTAAATAGAATCATAGAATTTTACAGTATAGAGGAGGTCATACAACCCAAGCGTCTGTACTGGTTCCTGAAAGAGCTACTGAGTTCGTCCCACTTTCCAGCTCTCTCTCTCTAGCCCTTGAATTTCATCCTTTTCAAATGCATATCCAGCTCCCTTCTGGAAACTCCTTTGGAATCCGCCTCCATTACTCTTCCAAGCAGCACATTCTGAATCCTAACAACTCTCCGAGTAGAGAAGTTTCTCCTCACCTCACTCCTAGCTCTCTTGCTTCCAAATGTCGCATTTATTTGTTCTATTGTTATGGTTGATGGGATCTCACACCCCACTTTGCACCCCACACCCCTCCCAACCTGTATATTGGAGAAAATATGTCCACTCGAACTGATGCTCCATAACATACTGAGAGGGTGGGGGTGGTGTGGCAATGTGATATGACTTTGCCCTCTCTGATTTGCAGTGTGAAAGTCAGCCACTTTACCTTATCTGCTTTTCAAATCTATGGCAACAGACACTGTAAATTGCAACATTGAAAACTGTCCATTGGTAAACACACAGTAAACATCACTAATTTCATTATCAACTGTATTAATACTTCAAAGGAAGACAACATGTTAATGAGAAATTAGCCCCCATGCTAATGGAAATGATTCTCCTCACTGTAATAACTAATTAGTCAATAATTAAATCTCAACAGCAGTTTAATTAAGTAGACAAGCCATTGGCTTCTTTCTTCTATTCTGCACGGTCTCATTGCCATTTACAGTTTATCAGAGAACTGAGCGGCTGTACCCATTGGCGAAGATTAAACAGGCTGGAGTTTGTTCCTTTAGGCAGAACAAGGGACTGTAGATATAAGCCAATCACTGATAAATCCAAGTGTGTTCAGGAGAAACCTTTTTTTAATCCAGAGAATGATTACAATGTAGAATCTTCTGCCATTGGTACCAGATGAAGTAAATGCACGGTGAAAGGCTGTGGTTTAATATTCAATTACAGTGCAGGGGTCTTACGACTCCCAAAAGAGTTAATTCTTTATTTAAACCTTCATTTTGCCAGTTAGTGCAATCCAACTATAACGCAGTTTCAGTTTTTGGACATCTGCTTGGAGTGGGCTTCCACTACAGTATCGTTACCTGTAAGGGACAAGTCAGTAGCTTTCCCAGGGAGGTGGGACAGTCATGTGTTATGGGTTTTTTTCTTTTGACATAAACATACCCTGCATACACAAGGATTTGGGAACCAATAAGACAGGATCTTATGTGGAGATATGACTACATTTACAAAGAGGCCAAGTTGCAATGATCTTATCAGACTGTAAACCGCTCTGTCATTAGAGACAGGTGGCTGGTGGTAGTTTAACCTGCTTTGGGTCAGACCTGCCTTTGAAAGGAGAAGAACTCATGTACATTTCCTTCTGCACTTGAGAAGGAGAGGTTGAGAAGGAGAATTCTTTGGGGTTACCTCAGCTGGTGTGGGAATTGAACGCATACGTTGATATTACAAACCAGCCATTCAGCCACCTGAGCTAACAGACCCCCAATGCGGCTTGTACATGTATTGTACATGTACAAGTATTGTACATGTAGCTCCTACCCTGCTGCTTATTGAATCGTAACGACCATGGGACTAATCTATCATATTATATCGTAACCAGCGTCCACATCCTGAAGATCATCAGGCCCCATTTCCGCCACCTCCAGCAAGATGCCACCACCAGACACATCCCTCCCCTCCCTTGTCTGCCTTCCACAGGGATTGTTCCCTCTGGGACACCCTGGTCCACACTTCCTTCCCCCGCAACACCACCCCACAGTTCCACGGCACCTTCCCCTGCAACCGCTGAAGGTGCAACACCTGCCCATTTACCTCCTCCCTCCCCAGTATCCAATGGCCCAAACATACCTTCCAGGTGAAGCAACACTTCACCTGTACTTCCCACAATCTAGTCGACTGCATTCGCTGCTCTCAAAGTGGTCTCCTCTACACTGGGGAAATGAAGTATAGAGTGGGTGACCGCTTGGCAGAACATCTACATTCTGTTCGCAAAAGAGACCCTGAACTACCTGTTACCTGCAACTTTAAAGCACTACCCTGCTCTCTGGCCAACATCTCTGTCTCCGGCTTGCTGCAGTGTTCCAATGAAGCCCAACGCAAGCTGGAGGAACAACACCTCATTTTCCGCTTGGGGACCCTTGCAGCCCTCTGGACTCAATATTGAGTTCAATAATTTTAGGGCCTAAACTCTCCCATGTCCCAGCCCCCTAGCCCACACACCAGGCCTTGTTACCACATAGCTTGCCATTACACACTACCTGTTGTTCGTCACTAACAGTCCCCATTAACAACTATTCACCCTCCCAGCCTGATCGTTAGCAACTCCTTTGTCTGTCCAACTGCCCTTCTCTCTCTTCGGACTCTATCCTATCGTTTACTCCCTACCCTACCCCTCTCCCTATTTTCTGCATTTTAACTGACGTTTTCCCAGCCACCATCAGTTCTGAGGGTCACCGGACCTGAAATGTTAATTCTGTTTCTTCCTTCACAGATGCTGCCAGATCTGCTGAGCTTCTCCAGCAATTTTGTTTTTGTTCTAGCCTATCCAATCCGGCCTCATTGCTGCAATTTTGAAGCCCAGGCATCTTTCCTGATCGACAAGGCAAAAAATATTCAAGTGCAGAAGGAAATGTTTATGAATCCTTCTCCTTTCAAAGGCAGGTCTGACCCAAAGCACCACAAGCTTCCTCGTGAGGTGCTGGGACTGAATTTGAGAACCAGCAAGGAAAAGGATTGAACCCAGACTGTTGACAACAGACATATTGAGCCAACCCCACCTTTCAGGTTTTGTATTGCTACGGCAATGTAAAATTTTGAACACGTTGAAAACAGGAATAGGAGTAGGCCCTTCAGCCCACTTTGCCATTCAATACCTGTGGTAGACTGGAGATATGGATTGCGGCTGGTAAAGAAGCTTTCCCACTTCTTGTTGCTGGAAGGTTTTAGAAATTGATACTATATCTGCACCTTATGTCTGTGCCTTTCTTAACCATCGAGTCCTGGGATGAGACTTGAACCCAGAGCACTGATGCTACACAACCTCCTTACATGAGTATTACTCCCTTTAATTAATGTACCTGTTCAGGCTTAGTAGCTGAGTCCACCTACTTAAAACCTTTAATTCCAATGAATTTTCAGACCGATAGACACTAACCATAAAAGTTGCACCATACTGCTTGAGGGTGTGGTGGAAGCTTGTTCATTCAGGCATTTAGGAGGGGATTAGATTATTATCAGAAAAGGAAGAATGTGCAGGGCTACAGGGAAAAGGCAGGGAATTGGCACTTAGTGAATTGCTCCTTCAGACAGCCAGCAGAGATATGATGGGCTGAATGGCCTCCCGTTGTGTTGTGGTGAATCTGTGACTCTGACGTCTAAGGGCTGAGGTATATGGTAATATTGCCAATCACATCAATCCACAGTCACAATGGAGAGACCAGTGCAGCTATTCTAAATATGGATTAACACTAAAATTACACCCATGCTATTGCAGTAAGAGGGGCCAATCTGCCAGATCTCTCACTTCACAGCATCCCACAATATTTGTTAGCTGGGTCATCCAAGTCTCTGACTTTGTTGGTTAATAGTCTCACTGCCTTACACCCCGAATTGCGGCAAGAGCCGCAAGATGCCAATTAGAGTTCACTCCCGCCACATGTTTATTTCCAAAGTCTCTGAACAGGCTGGAAGATTTTCCTGTTGGTTAATGACCGATGCAGCCAACACTTTTTCAACGTCAAGGATGGTCCAGAAGAGAACAAGACAAAAACAAAAAACAGCAGATGCTGGGAGTCTGATACAGAAACAGGAATTGCTCGAGGAACTTAGCAGGTCTGGCAGCATCTGTGGAGAGAAAGCTCAGTTAATGTCCAGTGACCTTTCATCTGAACTGAGCTTGTGCTCAGGATCTCTCTCAATTAGTCACCTCATGCACAGTTTTTGTAAGGATTGCTAAGCTGTTTGTTAGAGGGAAAGCTAAGACCTATTGAAGTTCCCAGTCAAGGTGTAGCATCAAGATGAAGAGATCAACAAAATGTTTACCGACTGCCTCACTGAGTCAGCTAACGAGTTTTCATCTCCCTGTGTACTGTGGCAATTCAATCCTTTAGACAAATCGCTCAATTACATACTCCATCTCCAGGACGATCCGCGGATCAGCGGCTCGGAAGTGAAAGGAGAGGCTGTGGGATAAACTTCCTGCTGGAACCAGGTGGCTGAGGAGGAAGAAGTGGACGGGATAAGAAGTTCTGTGACAGCCTCATGTTCCACAGAGAAGGGGATTTGAGAGGGTGATTCGTGGCCCCATTGAAATGGTCTGGACCGACTCACAGAAGGAAAATGACAAAGAGTTGGAGATATTTGTCTGCCATGTACTGCATGGAAGCAGGGAGGAGATTTGGGTCCTGCCTCAATTCCGACACTTCACTGGGTTTGAGAGGAGAATACACCAGCCTTCAGGTTCAATAGCCAGAAGCAAATGACAATTAAACCCTGAAGTAAGAAGCCTCCAGATGAGCTCTCCTTCACGTGTTGCCACCTCGAGCTTCTATGAGTCTATCAGGTAGAGAGCTTCCACAGCGTTACTGGGTCCGTGCGACACTCCGCCAATGACCAAGAGGCGGTTCTTAAAGACGATGCTGGAGCAGGTGCAGCGGGCAGTGGGCATGGGTGGCAGCCGTTCCCACCTGTTCTTGGTTGGGTGCAGGGCCTCAGCTGAACTCAGAACTGCAGGCTGGTCTCCTGGAAAACAGACAACTGTTAATACATCTTGACCTAGCCCTCAGGCAGAGTCCCTGTTCACTAAAGCACGGTTAACCCTACATCTAGGCATAATGGGCTCGGAGGATCTGAGTAACAATTCACGCAGAAGGTTTGCATTTTCTCCCTGAGCATTACCTTGGCATCCAGAATTGATTCTTTCTGTCCTCCTGCCTGGCACAGCAGGTCAAAGGGTCAAGTAACCTACTCCTGCTCTTAATTTGGGTGTTTGGTTTATTCCCCTCATCTGATGGTTGTCACTGGGTAGTGGTCTTCATGGAAATCTGCCATCCCCATGATAACTCGACACTTTTCATGTGAGAGAGATTAAGCAGTGAGGGTTGGTGGGCTATTCAACTGCAGAAGGCATCACAGACCATTCCTGTCACTTTCTGATGAGCACACGGTTTGACAGACTCAGTAGAAAGCAATGACAAGCATGTAACACTGCCATATGAAACCCTTTCCCGGCTGTTGGTTACTCAGATTGATTGTAGTGCCTCTGGCACCAGGCCCTCTTCAGTCGATCATCTTAGGAATAAACAGTAGTGTTAGTGTACGTGAGGAGGCCCAGTTCTACACCACCTTGCTCCTTGCCACACACCCCGATCATCTGCTTGCTGCTACCTGCTGGTGTCTTTCATGGCACCCTGTTCCTAGCTCACTGCTGCCCTGCACCTTTCCCCTCTGCCTGTTCTCAACATTAGTCACTAACCTGCATCCTGCAGTCACTGCTGGACGCAGCACTGAGAATCCAGCCAGTTTGTGTAAGGAAGGGATGGGTGTGCGCTGAATCACTTTGAAACAGAAGGGTGAAAAGGGTGAAAATGTCCCAAATTGGACTTTTGAGTACTTAATCGAAGTGAGTATGTGGCAGCAATCCCCTGCTAACCTGGTTGATTCTGAACTTTCTGAAATGCTTGAGAAACAGTGAGTTGTGTTGAAACCTAGGATCTCTTTCTCACTCAAGCTAGCAACTGTGCTCATTTGGCACCGCCCTCAACTCTTAACTCAGAAAGTCGTAGGTTCAGCACACACTCCTGGATGGCAATATCCATGCTGTCCCTGCAGTGGGATACCGAGGGAGTACTGCACTGCTAGAGATGCTGTATTGGGAGATGTCCCCTCTACCCTCTCAGGTGGACAGAAAAGATCCACTACTCAAAGAAGACTACCCTTCAAAACCTCAGCAATACAAATAGCAGTGATCACCTTGCTGTTTGTGAGAGGCTGCTGTGCACAAGTTCCAACACGAGTGAAAATGGAGTCACAGGTAGACAGGGTAGTGAAGGCGGCTTTTGGCATGCTTGCTTTCATCAGTCAGAGCATCGAGCATAGGAGTTGGGCCATCTTGTTGCAGCTGTACAGGACGTTGGTAAGGCCACATTTGGAGCACTGCATGCAGTTCTGGTTGCCCTACTATCGAAAGGATATTATTCGACTTGAAGGAGTGCAGAAAAGATTTAATGGGATGCTACCTGGACTGGAAGGTTTGAGCTGTAGGGAGAGGCTGGATAGGCTGGGATTTCTTTCCCTGGCTCAGAGGAGACTGAGGGGTGATCTTAGAGAGGTCCATAAAATCATGAGAGGCATTGATAAGGTAGATAGCCAACAGCTTTTCCCTGTGGCACGGGAATCTAAAACTAGAGGGCATAGGTTTAAGGTGAGAAGGGAGAGATTATAAAAGGGTCCAGAGGGGCAATTTTTTCACACAGAGGGTGGTGTGTGTGAAACAGGCTGCTGGAGGTAGCGGTGGTGGTGAGTACAATTTTGTCATTTAAGAAACATTCGGACAGGTACATGGATGGGGTAGGTATGGAGGGGTATGGACCAAATGTGGGTAAATGGGACTAGATTAACTGTGAAAACTGGGAGGCATGGACAAGTTGCGCCAAAGGTCTGTAAACCTCTGTGACTCCATAACCACGGCTACTTTAGACTGTACTTTTCTGAGATGACCTGGGAGTCATGAAATGTGCTGTAGATTTATAAGTTTTCTTCATTCTTTCAAAACATTTCAAAGGAATAGAATTCCCAGTCGGCTATCAGAGGCGATTGCTTTGATGCAATTTAGCAGGCAGTTAGACATTGCGCAAAGACGACCAGATTATATTTCTGGTCAAGCAGCCTTTCTTCATCCAGTTTCCTGTTTTACTTCCCTTTGCCTGCGACAACCTCTGCTGGTGACATTTGAGAACTGCACACTCTTAAAGGTAGAGGCTCCAGATACCTCTCTGAAAGTAAAACAGAGAAAAGTCTCCTTCCTTTCCAGCAAAGTACTGCAGATGCTGGAAATCTGAAACAAAGAATGCTGGAGAAAGTCACCAGGGCTGGTAGCATCTGTGGAGAGAGAAATAGAGATGAAATTTCAAGTCCAGTATGACTCTTCTTCAGACCTGAGTGTCTCCTCACTTACTGTATTAATTGCATAGCTTACATAGCCTTTCGAGGGGCAGTGGCACAGCGGTGGTATCTTTACCTTTGAGCCAAGGAGGTGCAGGTTCAAGTCCCAATGTTCAAGAAATGTGTAACAACATAACTGAGCAGGTTGATAAAAAAAACCAAAAACTTTCTGAAGAATTGTACAGGACTCGAAATGTTAACTCTGTTTCTCTATCCACAGATGCTGCTAGGCCTGCTGAGTTTCTCCAGCAATTTCTAGTTTTGTTTCAGATCTTCAGCATCCACAGTACTTAACTGCTGTTTCATTTCTTCTGGGGAAGTATGTCCTTCCTTAGATAAAGGAACCAAAACTGGACACATTGTTCTGAAGAAAACTCATAATGGACTTGAAACATTAACTTTGTTTCTCTCACCACAGATGCTGCCAGACCTGCTGAGTGTCTCCAGCATTCTCTGTGTTTGTTTCAAAGGTCCTTCCTTGTATGTTCCACCTTCCTTGGGTCTCCTCAACAAAACTTGTGAAGGGATGCAAGTGGCTATAGCTGTGACCTTTGCAGGGCACAGTCTGTAAGGACCAGGAGTCATTGAGCCTTGAGAATTCTCTTGCAGACATTCCATTACTGACTGCTTGTGTCAGTTATGGCACAGTGGCTGCACCTTCACAACGCAGCCAGGAGAAGGATCACTCCAGAGATGTGAGCAGTCTAGCCTAATGCTCCCAGTGTAAATGCCGAGGGAGTCCGACATTGCCTGAGCTGCCAGTTATTAAATGAAATGTTAAACACAGGCCCTCAGCTGCTTTCAGAGCTGGATGTAAAAGATCCCATGGCACATTTCAAAACAGAGCAGAGCAACTCTCTCCATCATTTTGGCCAATATTTATTCCTCAACCAATATCAGTAAAATATAAGAAATACTCAAAGGTCTGGATGCAACTGTGCAGTAAGAAACAAGTTAATGTTTCAGTTCTGTGACATTTCATCAAATTAGAATCACAATACTGTTTACTGTTTGTAAATTTGCTGCCATGTTTCCTAAGTTACAACTGTGACTGCATTTCAAAATTGGTTGGTTGGGATGTCCTGAGTCTACGGAAGGTGTTCCAGAAATGCAACTCTTTCTTTCTTGAAAAATGACACATTTTGTTGAAACTATCCATCTTGCAAACATCAGGACAATTCACAAGAATACCAGCATAAAAGGGAGCGACACATAATCCCTCCAGTGTGGAAGCACATTGGCCCTCTGAAGAGCATCCCACCCAGGCCCAACTCCTTACCCCATCCCTGTAACCATGCATTTCCTGCACACCCCTGGACACTATGCGCAAGTTAGTATGGCCAATCCACCTAATTTGCACATCTTTGGATTGTGGGAGGAAACCTCAACACCCACTCAACACACAGATACAGGAAGAATGTGCAAACTCTACACAGACAATTGAATCTTGGCCCCTGGTGCTGTGAGGCACCAGTATTAACCACTGAGCCACTGCGCCGCCTTTCAACATGGTTATACAGCATGAGAAGAATAAGCTGATTTTTCAGAAAATGGACTCTAATTGTAAAAGATTTCACTTGGAGAATGCACCAGTTAGATGATGATTGGCAATTAACATTTCAAGCTTTGTTTAAATTTAAACCAGGCAGGATGAGTCTGATTAGTGAAGGCATTGCCCTGAGGAAACTTTGTTGTTCACACAAGTGCCTATTCCTGTTAAGACTCATTAGTGGTTCATCTGTACCACTGTTAATGAAACAGACCTTTAGATCCAGTAGGAAGAAGGATTGGTGGTAGCACTTTATGGCAACCATTTGCTGGTAGTGGTTGGTACGACAAAACAATGGGCAATAAATGAATGATGCCCACATTCCACGAAATAATAAATTTTCAAAAGAAAAAAATCCCAAGCTTGACAATTTTGGAAAAAGAGACAGAGTGAAATCCAAATGCTTCTTTTTTAAGAAAGGCAGCATTAGACACAAGTCAAATCAAACACCACCTAGTAATAGAAGAGGCCAGCACAAGCCAACTCAAGCTGTCAACCGGGAATGCCGGAAGGAACTTAACGTTGTACAAAAGGTGGAACAATATTGCAATAGGCCAAGTGAGTGTCTTACCTAGACCTCCAGCCACTATCACCCTGCCCTGGAGGTATGCAGCAACAAAATCTGCTCTCTTCTTCCTCATGTTTAGGTGACGTCCTGTTTTCATCCAGCCCCCTTGTTAGGAAATGGAAAAGCACAAAGAACAAAAACAGATGGTAAGTAGAACATGGCAAGGGGGGAGAGAGAGAGAGGGTGAAGGGAAAATAAAACAGATAAACGGTAAGAGAGAATGTAAGAACAACAGAATTAGGAGCAGGAGTAGCTCATAAGGTATCTCAAATCCACTCAGCTGGACAATAAGATAACAGCTGAACTTTTACTCAATTGGATAAACCCTGCAGAAAGCTGCAACACAAAGGGGCTTGGGAGACTTATGCATAAAACACAGAAAGCTAGCACGCAGGGGCAACAGGTAATCCGGAAGGCTAATGGAATGCCGGCCCTTATTTCAAGGGGGTCAGAGTATAACAGGTAGGGAAATCTTACTGCAACTGTATAAGGTGCTGGTGAGACCACATCTGGAGTGTTATGAGCAGTTTTGATCTCATTGTTTAAGAAAAGATATCTTTCCATTGGAGGCAGTTGAGAGAAGGTTCACTACGATGAATGCTGCTATGCAGGGGTTGTTTTATGAGCAAAGGCTAAACAGGTTGGGAGTCTACTCATTGGAGTTTAAAAGAATGAGAGGTGATCTCATTGAAATGAATAGGATTCTTAAGGGGCCTGACAGGGTAAATGCTGAGAGCATGTTTCCCCTCATGGGAGAGACTAGGACCAGAGGGATAGGCTCAGAATAAAGGGGCACCAATTTAAGACTGAGACGAGGAGGAATCTCTTATCTCAGAGGGTTAAGAGTCTTTGGACCTCCTTGCCACAGAGACCTGTGGTGGCAGTCCTTGTATATATTTAAGGCTGAGATAGATAGATTCTTGATCAGTTGGGGAAACCAACGTTATGGGGAAAGGTCAGGAAAGTGGACATGACGAATGGTGGGTCGGCCATGATCTTATTGCATTGCCGAGCAGGCTCAAGGGGCTAAATGGCCTGCACCTGTTCGTATTTCTAATGGTCTTATGGTCAACCCCACTTTCTCACTTTGTCCAAGATCCTATCAAAGTACTGCTGGAGCCTAAACCAGGCATTCCCATTTTGAGTACTTGCCAACAACAGAACTCCAAACACCATACAGTCTCTAGTTACTGGGTTACATTTACTCTGACGTTGAACTGGACAACTCCCAGTTCTGATGAAGGGTTTAGGCCCGAAACGTCAAGTTTTCCTGCTCCTATGATGCTGCTTGACCTGCTGTGTTCATCCAGCCCCATGCTTGTTATCTCGGATTCTCCAGCATCTGCAGTACCTTTTATTTCCAACTCACAGGACTCGTACTCTCTGCTCTGTTAGCTGCCCTTACATACCCTGCTCAATGTCGAACACCTCCACAGTCCGAACAAACTTAGGTCTCTTGTAGCCACGAGCTTGCTGCAGGCCTCCAAGACTAAAGAAATTCTTCTCCGTCATCACACAGCTCGAGAAAGCTCGCCGGCCGGGAATGCTCGGGAACCTGTTCCATGACTTTGCCTCAATGTCATAGACTTCGAAGGCGGTGACCGGATTCTTTGCTTGTCTTCCACCTACCACAGGAGAAATAAACTGAAACAATAAGGTGAAAGCTGTTCTATCACACTGTCATGCTGCAGGGCTTTCACGGTCTCAGCACTCAAGCACGAACATCCCCAGCAGAAGAGGGGAGAGAAAGGTGGGGGAGGTGAAGATCAGAGCTGCTCAAAAGCAACTTAAACTAGTCAGTCCCAATGTAGAACTGAGAGAATGGTGCCCTATTGTAGGTGATATCTTTAAGATGAAATCTTAAAATGAGACCCTGCTTCTTCTTTCAGATGGATGTAAAAATACTATGGCACAATTTGAAACAGAGCAGGGGAGTGGTCTAGCCATGATTGACCCCATTATGTTGCTTACTGGGGAAGAGAGGCTGAACGTGAAATATATTCATTGGTGAAAATTTGAGACTTTTCAATTCAGTCACAGGATGTGTGACTCACTGGGATTTATTGCCCATCCCTAATTGTTCAGACAGTAGTTAAGAGTGAAGCACGTTACTGTGGGTCTGGAGTCATATGTAGGCCAGACCAGGTTAGGATGGCAGTTTCCTTTCTAAAGGACAGCAGTGGACCAGTTGGGTTTTTATGGCAAACAGAAGTGGTTACAATGCTTAGCTTTTTATTCTAATGTTTTATTGAATTCAAATTTCACCATCTGCCTCAGTAGGATCTGAACCCATGATCCTGGAACATTAGCCTGGGGTTCTGGATCACTAGTCCACTGACATGTACCACTGCTGTTTTAATTCCTGAATCTGAAATGGGTGGGAAGTGGCTACTGAACATACAGAATCAGATGATCCCTGACGATCCACCAACAGAAAGGCAGATTTAGCGAAGAAGTCTTCACCAGGGCCTCATGGATAAGAAGGGGAGAACCTAAGGCAAGGGAGACTGATACTTCCCATATGGGTCAAAAACAGAAACTCTACAGATCTGGAAGTATCTACAAAGAAAGAAACACAGTTGACATTTTGAGTCCAGAGACCCTTCATCAGAACTGCTTCTAACTGGTCACTGGTTTTGAAACATAACTCTGGTCTTTCTCTCCACAGATGTTGCCACACCTGCTGAGTTTCTCTAGCAATTTTTGTTTTCATTTCTGATCTTCAGCATCCAGTTCTTTGTCTTATCTTACCATGTGGGTTATGGAGGTATGGCTCATGGAGCTCAACAAATGGTTAATTAAAAAAAAACTCTCTAGGCCTCTTTATCTTCCTGACAGGCCCTATCTCATATTAGCTTGAGTAGAAAGTATCCCCCAGCTTAGGCCAGAGTTAAAATTACAGTGAGAGAGATTGAGAGAATGACCCTGCTATCTTTGGAAGACTGGCTTAGCTGCCCATTGGGAAAATGGAGTAAAAATTGGAGAGATGCAAGGAGATTGCCTGAGGATTTAAACTCAGATTACAAAGACCTTAAAAGTGTTTTAATGCTGAATACAATCAGCTGAGGTAGAGACAACCCTGATCTCACTGAATAGTGGAATAGATTTAAATACCTACTTCCTGTTCTGATCCAAATCCAGCAGCCACAGTTAGATAAGAAATTACTATAGTCAAGAAAGCGGAAACAAGAACTGGTGACATTCAAGAGATCCCAGAATACACCCACTGTGCTAATAAGGGAGTGTCCCAGGCTGTCACAGAAGACCCACCATATGTTAATGAACACCAGAATCCAGGCAGTACTGAGGGACAGCCACACTACTGAAGAGTCAAAACTTTACTTCAAGGCCCAATCTGCTGTCTCAGGTGGATGGGAAAGACTCCATCAGACTATTTTGAAAAACAGCACAAGCGTTATCCTTCGTCACCAAAACAGATTCTTTGGCTAATACCCCTTACTGATTATGGGAGCTTGCTGTGTGCAAATCGGCTGCTGCATTTCCTACATTACAACAGTGATGACGTTTCAAAAGTACTTCATTGGCTCTGAAGCACTTTGAGATGTCCTGAGGTTAATAATCTCTAAATAATAAGTTTTTCTTTGTTAATGTCTCAGGACTTACCAAATACATGGATCTTGCTCCCTCGAAGGAAGGTGCTGGCTGCATATCTCGGGGTAGGCATGGCAGGAAGTGAGAGCCAGATGTCCTTCACTATGTCATATTGCTGGAGGTTAGCTTGTGGATACATGTCTGATCCCATTCCACCCACTGCGTAGACCCGACAGTCTGAAATTAAACAAACTAGGGAACCCAGTGCAATTTTCAATCCAAACATTCATTATCCAACATACTTAAACAGCTTTACACAACAGCTTCACATGACTCTCTGGGGAAATGACCAATGCTGGCCTGTTACAGTCTCCATGCTTCCTCCCCACTCCCCCCATTAATGGACTGTCCTCATAACTGAACTTAGACAATTAAGCCACAGACGTAATCCAACCTCACCTACATTTGATGTTCATACACGTAGAGAGAAGAAAAAATGATTTTTCATTTCTACAGTGTCTTCCATGATCTCAGGATTCTGCTTTATAGCTAGTGCAGCACCTTTGAGTTGTGGTCATTGTTGCACTGTAGGAAATGCAGCAACCAATTTGCACACAGCAAGTCCCCAATAATAGCATGTGATAATGACCTGGTAACCTCTTCTTTTAGATGATGTTGTTACATGGTAAATATTGGACAGGGCCCTGTGACTCTTCAAAATAGTTTCACCTACTCAAGAAGGTAAGTGGGACTTTGGTTTAACACTATATTGAAAGGATGGTGTCTCTAACAGATGCAGAGGAGATTTACCAGGATGTTGCCTGGAATGGAGAGAAGGTCATACAAGGAAAGGTTTAGAGAGCAAGGGTTTTTCTGTTTAGAACAATGAAGGATGAGAGGTAACTTGATAGAGGTGTACAAAATGATCAGAGGTGTAGATAGAGTGGACAACCAGAGACTTTTTCCTAGGGTGGAGGTAGCTATTACGAGGGGGCATAGTTTTAAAGTGAGCGGAGGTAGATATAGGGGAGACGTCAGAGGTAGGTTCTTTACTCAGAGAGTGGTAAGGGTGTGAAATGCATTGCCGGAGAGGGTAGTGGAGTCGGCCTCATTAGGGGCATTTAAGCGGCAATCAGATAGGCATATGGATGCTAGTATAAGGTAGGGGTGGAGGTTAGATAGACCTTAGGTTTGGGATAAAAGTTCGGCACAACATCGTGAGCCGAAGGGCCTGTACTGTGCTGTACTGTTCTATGTTCTAACACTGTAGCACCTCCTCAGTTAGCTGGATGGCAAGTTTGCAACGCAGAGTGTGCCAACTGTGCAGGTTCAATTTCTGTACCAGCTCAAGTCACCATGAAAGGTTCTACCTTCTCAACCTCACCCCTTGGCTGAGACATGGTGACCCTCAGATTAAACTCCCCACCAATCGTTTCTCTCTGTCTAATGAGAGAGTGATCCTCTGGGATGTTACCTTTACTCCCTGAGCACTGCACTGGGGCAGTCAACCCAAATTTTGCGCCCAGGTTTCTGGGGGTGCGGTTTGAGCCCAGAATTTTTGTTTCAGGCCTGAGAGTGCTTCCCACTGAAACACAGCTGATCGCTGGTAAGGAACGCGTAACTCACGGGGGACTGAGGGGGGCTTATGGGATTAAACTTTGGTCTGTCCAGCAAAGAGATGGGTTGGATAGGATTGGCCAAATAGCTTCCTCCTAGGGGATGTTAATGCCTTGTCAATCAAATTGTTAAGTTTGGTTAATGTTATGGTTGTGGTTAAAAAGAACGGGTACAGCCAATTAACCGTTTTTGAGGGAAAGCTGGGACTGTTGGATGCAAGCTGTGAGACTGAGCAAGTCCATTCAGAAAAACTGCCTTGTTTGCTATCTCACCAGCAAGCTTGGAGTCCCTTAACAAGAGACACTATATACTGCAGCAGTTATGTTTTAGTATAGAGTTTCCTACTTATCTGGCTTTTATTACCATCACTAAAAATCAGTACCCCCATGAGACAACAAGCAATAACTCGTGCATGGTGGGACGTTGCTGGAGGATAATATTGACCCTACATTTTATGCTTATTTGTGTTACGACGGGAACTCATTCTAGCATTCTTCAATAGCATTGTACAATTGCACAACACAGATGGAGCCCCTTGAGCCCATATAGCAAATATTGGCTTCTCCATTTCCTACATTACAACAGGAACTACACCTCAACTGGCTGTATATTGCTTTGTGACACCCTGTGCTGGTGAAAGGCACTACACAAAAGCAAGACTTCCTCTCTTCTTATTCCCTGCAAAACAAGGCTGCATTTATTGTTAATGCCAACAGTAGGTGGCACACCAAGTGGTGCACTGGGAAGGAGGCCAAAGGGGCAAGCATTGGAGTGAGGGGTGCAGCCAACAAGTTGAAGTGGGGTTTGGGCAGTGATGGTTTGGTGGGGGGAAGAGGGGAGGGGTAAAGACCCATGGGAGTGGATGGCAGTGGGGTGTGGTATGTCCAGATGCTGGTGGCCATCTTTGCTGGCCACCTTGACATAGACAACACACATTCCACCAACAAATTCCATCATAATTCCCAACATCTCTACTGAAGGTCCCCCTGACTCTTTCTGCTCTTCAGCTTCTCCCATCTCCCTAGGTAACTGAAGTCAGGATCAAGGTTACCTTTTACAGTCACTGACACTCCCATGGCAGCTTCACACAAGAAACTCTTCTGCTCCCACTTGCCTTCATCCACATTGTACATCTCCACTGTCGACAGGGCGTTCTGATGAACTCCCACTCCCCCAATCACCAATATCTGTTTGCCCAGGGCAGCTACAGCTACGCCTGCTCTTGCTGTGGGCATGGGCGGCAGGCTGGTCCATTGGTTGGCCTCTGGGTAGTAAACCTCACAGTTGCTCACGGGGCTTCCATCTTCATCGCAGCCTCCGATGACATAGAGCTGGTCCCCACTCTCCACAGGAGTGCAGTACACCCGGCCAACAGGCAAGGATGCCAGGGACTGCCAGTGGAACGACTTGGCACTGGGCACAGCCATGGCATTTGACTGTGCACGCTAGCAGGATTACACCTTCTCTTTCTGACATACGACTCTCCGAAATGTCAAACTTTGAAGACCATTTCCACTTCCAGATTTCTTGCATCAACTGGGCACAAGTTCTCTGTCAATATGAAAGAAAGGCAAGGCTGAGAAAAAAGGTGGTAAAATGAAGATGGCACTGCTGAAATATGTAGAAGCAAATAAAACTATAAAACAATACCCTCCAATTTTCCTCACCAGCCACGACTCACTCTGGGGGAAAACACCACCCCAGAACCTTACCAAAGTCCCTACTCTCCAAATGGGAGACAGTGAATGGCAGCTAGCTATTCAATTGTGTGGGGCATCACTGCTAAGCCTATCTTCACAATTGTGATGAAATGTTTCTGATTGATATATACATTAATATCATTTCAATATTAATATCATATCAGTTTGGTGTTTGAAGGAGCAGCATATAGGGTTGGCTATTTTTCTGAAAAGTTTAAGAAAATACCTAGGTCAGACAGTCTTTCCATGACAGTAACAGTCAGAAATGACCCGAGTGTTCATAGAAGATTGTTTTTACTGGTTTAACATAGTGGGATATTGAAGGCTATTAGCAATTTTCCCTCTAATTTTCAGTGAGCAGACCTCCGAGGTCTTCAAGCAACATCAACTTCAGAAATTAGAAGTCAATACATCTGCACACTATCATGTGTGGATTTGTTTCATGATAATCAAAGTTTGATTTGGTTCAGAAAGCCCAGCAAATAGAAGTTTTTGGACAGTCTGGAGGACATCTGACTGAGGTCAGAAGCAAATATAATTTCTTTCCTAGAAAAGGAGTACAGAACAGTTCAGGGTAAGTACGGTTACCAGGAGAGTTTGGTTAGAAATCTACAGGCTATTAAAAGCTGAGAAAATCTAAGCTCTCAGTTTTGTGAGCATTGATATATGAAGGCTTTACAGTTCACAGGAAATAATTGGGAGGATCAGCTTCATTGAATTTAAAGACTTTATACAGAGGGGTAATTCCTCTGGATTTGAATCATAAGATGTTGGGGAAGTTGATGAGATTTTGCTTTGGTGTATGTTTTACAATCTTTCACACTGTGTTCTATATCAAGGTAGTTTTTTGTTTTGGTTTTCAGCCTTTATGTAATAAACTTCTGTTCTATTATTAAACTGTGTAGTTTTATGTGATTATGTTTCAGTAAATGACCACCATGTTGACTGAAATCAAAATAAAATGATCTATCAAACCAGATTTTATTCTGGGATCTGCCTTGCTCATTACTACCATCATCTGGGATCATAACACATGGGACACATAGATACAAACACATAGTTCATAGCCTGGGTCAAAAATGGCCACCTGGAGCAGGAATTTGGGGAAAAAAAGAGGCAGTGTTAGGGAAACTGCAGGTCTGGTAGCATCAACATGACAAGGCTGCAGGTATACGGGAACACCACCACCTGCAAACTCCCCTTCAAATCACTCACCATCCTGACTTGGAAATATATCGTCATTCTTTCACTGTTGCTGGGTCAAAATCCTGAAATTCTCTCCCTTAAAGGGCTATGAGTGTCCTGACTCCCCAAGGACTGCAGCATTTCAAGAAGGCAGCTCAGCACCATCAGATTCTCAAGGGCAATTTTGAAACGGGCTATAAATACTGGCCCAGTCAGCGACACCCACATCCCACAAATAAATTTTAAAATAGCAAAGAAACAGGGTTAACATTGAGTCCAACAGGCTTCTGAAGTGGAAGCATATCCGTTTCGCTGTCTACAGATGCTGCCAGACATGCTGAGTTACTCCAGCACGTTGTTTTTAATTCAGATTTCCAGCATCTGCAGTATTTTGCTTTCACTACAGGAGTAGGAATTTGGTTAGATTTCAGGTAACTGAATGCAGATAGGGCTAGAGTCTGCTACCTCCCTGACCTTAGGGCTGACCTACACACTAGACAGACCCACAGAGTCACCAGGGTGAGCTCTACTGTGAAACTGTGTGCCAACAATGTTGAATGGATAAAACATTTACATCCCTTTCCTGTACTGTTGCTCGCATCTGGTTTAAATTATCTCAATGATAAAGGAATGTATTTTCTTTCTAAGTATTTTCTTCATAAATCCTTTTGCCTGAAGCTAATATTGGAAGAGGCTTGTGGAACTCAAGGAATATGAATGACTCATGTTAAAATAGTGTCAAACCACGTGCAGACTACACTCGGAGTACTGTGCACTGTTCTGGCCTCCAGATTGAAAAAAAGGACAGAGCAACAAGAGATCCTAAGGGGTCTTAACTGGGTGGCTGTGGAAAGGATGTTTCCTCTCGTGGGAGAACCTAGAACTGGTAGTGATAGTTTAAAATTAAGGGGGAACCCATTTAAGAGAGAGAGAGATGAGGAAATATATTTTTCTCGCAGACGGTTGAGAATCTTTGGAATTCCCGTTCTCAGAAAGCAGTTGATGCAGAACAAAAAAAAAATTTAAGGCAGTGTTAGATTGCCGAGCAGATGAAAGATTATCGGGCATTCACAGGGATATAGAGTTGAGGCTAAAATCAGATAAGCCATGATCTTAGTGAATGGGAGAGCAGAATTGAAGGGCTGAGTGGCCTACTCTTGTTCATACGTATGTAGAAGGGGTGTAAAGGATTCATGAAAGAAGAGACGATTGAAGGGCAATCTGGGAAAGGTCTTTCAGATTATGAAAGGATTTGATAGGCTAGACACAGAGATGATATGTCCACTTGCAGGTGATAAAGAGGGGCCAACAATGTGCCAGTCACTAATAAATTCAATAGGGAATTCAGGAGAAACATCTTTACCGAGCAAATTGTTAGAATGTAGAACTTGTTACAAGAAAGATTAGTTGATGTGAATACTAAAGAAGGCATCTAGGAAGAAGATACAATCCCCACAGTGCAGAAAGAGGCCTTTCGGCCCATTGAGTCTGTACCAGCCCTCCAAAGAGCATCCCTGCTAGATGCCCTGCCCTATCCCTGTAAATCTGCATTTACTATGGTTAATCCACCTAGTCCACACATCTTTGGACACTACAGACAATTTCGCATTGCCAATCTACCTAATCTGCCCACCTTTGGACAGTGGGAGCAAACTGGAGCACCCGAAGGAAACCTATGCAGACACGGGGAGAACGTGCAAACTCCACACAGTCGCCCGAGGGTGGAATTGAACCCAGGTCTGTGGCGCCGTGAGGCAACAGTGCTAACCACTGAGCCACAGTGCTGCCCTTAAGGGTAAATAAACAAATGAAGGGGAATGCAATAGAAGGATACGCTGCTAGTGTGAAATGTAGAGGGATGGGAGGAAGATTGTGTGCAGCTTTAGCAGTAGCATGGATTAAATGGGTTGAATGGCCTGTTTCTGTGTTGTAGATTGAATGTGATTTGATCAAAACCCATTCCTGTTTTAAAAAGTTTCAAGGAAGAGCAAAGGATTTGTATTTAGATAACACCTTTGAAGACCTCCTATTGTCTCAAAGAACTCAACAAGTACCTTTGAAGCATATTCGCTGTTGTAACACAGGAAACGTGGCAGTCAATTTATTCAGAGCAAATGCCCACATACAGCAATGTGATAAGAAGCAGAACACGTATAGAATCACAGGGTTATAACAGCATGGAAACAGGCTCTTTGGTCCAACTCTTTGGTCCATTTAGACCAGATATCCTAAATTATTCTAGTCCCATTTGCCAGCATTTGGCCCATATCCCTCTAAACCCTTCCTATTCAACTACCATCCAGACGACTTTTAAAATGTTGTAATTGTACCAGCCCCCTCCACTTCCTCTGGCAGCTCATTCCATATATGCACCAGCGGCTGTGTGAAAAAGTTGCCCCTTGGATCCCATTTAAGTCTTTCCCCTCTCACCTTAAACCTATGCCGTCTAGTTTGGGTTCCCTTACCCTGGGGAAAAGGCCTTGACTATTCACTCTGTCCATATCCCTCATGATTTTATATACCTCTATAAGGTCACCCCTCAGCTTCCAACACCCCAGGGAAAATAGCCCCAGCCTATTCAGCAGCTCAAACCCTCCAACGCCAGCAACATCCTTATAAATCTTTCCTGAACAGTTTCAAGTTTAACATCTTTCCCACAGCAGGGAGACCAGAATCAAACAGAGTATTCCAAAAGTGGCCTAACCAATATCCTGTACCTACTACAGAAGGAGCAAAACTTGACCTATTCTTGGGAAGTAAGGCAGTGCAAGTGATGAGGTGTCAGTGGGGGAGTACTATTGGGCAAGTGATCACAATTCTATTAGTTTTAAAATAGTTACGAAAAGGATAGACCTGATATAAAAGTTAGAGTTCTAAATTGGAGGAAGGCCAATTTTGGTATTAGGCCAGAAATTTCAAATGTTGATGGGGGGGGGGGAGGGGTGGATAGACACAGATAACAGGACGGCTGGAAAGCAGGAAGCCTTCAAAAATGAGACAATGAGAGTACTGATGCTGGGAGTGGGATAATTATTGGCCAGGACTTCAAGGACAGCTCTCCTGCCTTTCTGGCAAAATGGCTGGGGGTCTTTTGCACCCACTGAGCAAGCAGGAAATTTATCATCCCATTCTAAAACATTGCTTGAAGTTACAGTTTATTTTCTGTCCCACGATATATTGGGTCTTAACACTCAGCATGGAGGCATTCAGTTGTCATAATTAATCACACCCACTCTGACTGTGAAACAGCCAATGGAAAACACTGTTACACTAATGTGTGCAATTAAATCTCTTCAGCTAAAGTGATTTGTGCTGTGAGAAATAATTTGCCTTTATAATGGGAAGAATATTTTGTCCAACATGGCTTTCAATCCAAAGGTCCTAAATCCATTAACTCTCAGGAAATGCTGTACAAGACAAAATCTATGCATCATTGCTTGATGTTCAATGTTATTACTATTACCGAATCTCCCACTATCAACATCCTGAGGGTTACCATTGACCAGAAATTGAACCGTACTAGCCGTATAAATAATGTGACAGATCAGAGACTAGGAACACTGCAACATAACTTACCTCTCCAAAGCCTATCCAATATCTACAATGCATAAGTCACAGAGTCTTACAGCACAGAAACAGACTCTTCGGTCTAACTTGTCCATCCCGATCAGGCCTCCCAATGTGGTCTAGTCCCATTTGCCAGCATTTGGTCCATATCCCTTTTACCCACATGCCCCAAACCTTTCCTATTCATACACCCACCCACTCATTTAAATGTCGTAATTGTACCCACCTCCAACCCTTTCCCCGGCAGCTTGTTCCAATCACACACCACCCTCTGCACGATAAAGTTATCCTTTAGGTCCTTTTTAAACCTTGCCCCTCTCACCTTAAAACTTAGGATTGTGATGGAATACTCCACACTTGCCTGGATGAGTGCAGCTCCAACAACACTCAAGAAGTTTGGCAACATCCAGGACAAAGCAGCATGATGGAATCATAGAATCCCTACAGTGTGGAAGCAGACCATTCAGTCCACACTGACCCTCCAAAGAGCATCCCAGCCAGACCCAACCCCTACTTTATCCCAGTAACCCTGCATTTCCCATAGCTAACCCACCTAACATACACATGGATAATATGGGACAATTTAGCATGGCCAATCTACCTAATCTGGACATCTTTGGACTATGGGAGAAAACTGGAGCACCCGGAGGAAATCCAAGCAGCCACAGCCAGAACGTGAATGTTCCATACAGACAGTCGCCCGAGTGTGGAATTGAATGTGGGTCCCTGGCACAGTGAGGCAACAATGCTAACCACTGAGCCATCAAACCACCCCAGATTGATTGGTACCAGGACCACATGCATCCATACCTCCACCAAAGATTAGCAGCAGCAGTGTGTATTATCGACAAAATACACTGCAGGAATCACCTTCCAAACTCACAACCACTTCCATTGTGAACATCATGGGCAGCAGATACATGGGGACACCACCACCTGCAAGTTCCCCACCAAGCCACTCACCATCCTGACTTGCCATTCCTTTAGTGCCACTGGGTCAACATCCCGGAACTCTCCCCCTAACAGCATTGTGAATGTTCCTGCATCATACGGTCTGCAGTGGTTCTAGCAGGCAGCCCACTAACACAGTCTATGGATAACTTAGGGACAGGCTATAAAACCCAGAACAACCAGCAATGCCCACATCTGTGAGCAAACAGTTTAAAAAAATCCTGTGATTGCTTCCCTATTTCTATCATACAATATAACCAGGAATGGATTCTGTAAATCTGTGAATTGTTTAATGTCACTTGTGGTACACATCCCAAAATTATAACCACAGTGAGGAAGTATGCCAAATGCTCAGCATGACACATTGGACAAGAAGAATATACTCACAAAGCATAGGAAGAAGTTGCACTCTGCTGTAATGTGACCACAAGTTGACCAGAACTGTACCACACTGAAATTACTGGCTAACCACTGTTACATAGCCAAGATGAAGATATTTGTGAAATTGTAAAATGATTAACAACAAAGTAAAAAAAAAACCAATAACACTGCAAAAGCAAAAATCTGCAAGAAGCTGGAAATAAAAACACAAACACTGGAAGCACTCAGCATCTTCTGTGGCGAAAGAAACCATGTAAACGTCTCAGGGTAATAACATTTTGTCAGCAATTAAAAAGCTGCTCTTCAATGGCCCAGAATGAGAGAGTGAATCTGCATTTTCAATCGCAGAAATCTCATCTTCAGGAAACGCAGAATGTGCTTTCAGGCAATTCGTTAATTCTGGAGGGAACTTGCTTCTTTTTCTTTATAGGGTGTGGGGGTCGGTGGCAGGGTCAGCATTTCTTGCCCATCCTTAATTGCCCCAGTAAAGCTGGTGGTGAGCTCAGAGAAAGTAAGAACTGCCGATGCTGGAGTCAGACATAACACAGCGTGGAGCTGGAGGAACACAGCAGGCCAGGCAGCATCAGAGGAGCAGGAAAGCTGACGTTTCGGGTCAGGAACCTTCTTCGGAAATGGGGGAGGGGAAGGGAGCTCTGAAATAAAGAGAGAGGGGAGGGGTGGGGCTGGGGAAGGTAGGTGAGATGGTGATAGGTGAATGCAGGTAGGCAGTGGTGGGGATTGGTCAGTGAGGTGGGAGGAGCGGATAGGTGGGAGAGAAGATGGACAGGTTGTGTCAGGTCAAGGAAGTGGGGGTGAGACGGAGGGTTGGACATGGGATGAGGCTGGGCATGGGGAGATTTTGAAGCTGGTAAAATCCACATTAAGACCATTGTGTTGTAAGCTCCCAAGGCGGAGTATGAGGTGCTGTTCCTCCAGTTTCCTGGTGGCGTCATTGTGACACTGGAGGAGGCCTAGGATGGACATGTTGCCTGGGGCGGCGGGGCGGGGGAGTTGAAATGGTTTGTGACTGGGAGGTGTTATCGTTTGTCACGAACAGAGCGCAGGTGCTCTATAAAGTGGCCTCCAAGCCTCTGCTTGGTCTCACCGATATAGAGGAGGCCACATCGGGAGCAGCAAATTGACAGATGTGCAGGTGAACCTCTGTCTGACGTGCAAGGTTTGTTTGGTGCCTTGGATGAAGGTGAGGGGGGAGGTGTAGGGGCAGGTGTAGCACTTCCTGCGGTTGCAGGGAAAGGTGCCGGGGGTTGTGGGGATAGTGGGGAGTGTGGAGCGGACGAGGGAGTCGCGGAGAGCGCGGTCCCTATGAAAGGCAGATAGGAGTGAGGAGGGAAATATATTTTTGGTCGTGGGGTCGGATTGCAGATGGCAGAGAATGATATGTTGGATACGGAGGTTAGTGGGTAATATGTGAGGACAAGGGGGATTCCGTCTTTGTTTTTGTTGCGGGGAGGGGATGTGAGGGCAGAGGTGCGGGAAACATAAGAGATGCAGTCGAGAGCATTTTTGAATACTGAAGGGGGCATTTTGCGGTCCGTGAAATAAGAGGACATCTGGGATGTTCAGGAGTGGATGACCCATCTTGGGAGCAGACGCGGCAGAGCAGAGGAATTGGGAGTCGGGGATTGAATTCTTGCAGGAAGGTGGGTGAGGGAAGGGGTAGTCTAGGTAGCTATGGGAGTTGATGGGTTTGAAATAGATGTTGGTGAGCTGCCTTCTTGAACTGCTACAGTGTTTGAGTTACACTCCTTGAGGGCCTCTGAGCTCATTCACGGAGTGGTCATTGGCTGCTGCTGATCACAGGGAAGTTTCCAAACCTGTTTGAGACACTTTCCTGCTCCTCTGATGCTGCCTGGCCTGCTGTGTTTCTCCAGCTCCACACTGTGTTATCTCTGACTCCAGCATCTGCAGTTTTTGCTATCTCCACTTTGTTTGCCTTCATTCTTTTCAGGGATGTGGGTGTCACTGGCAAGGACAGCATCTGGTCACTACCCCTATTTTCAGTGAGTGGCTTGCTCGTCCTTTTCAGAGAGAGCAACCACTTTCTCAGGACCTGGAGTCACATTTAGGTCAGACCAGGTAAGGACAGCAGATTTCCTTCTCTCAAAGACAGGAGCGAACAAGATGGCTTTTTACAGCAACTGATCATAGTTGTCCCAGTCACCATTACTTGGACCAGCTTAATCTTCCACGGGTGAAGTTGTGGCTTACTGGCAGTTTTACTAGTAATCCAGAGCCTCAGGCTCACATTCTGTAAAGATGAGTTTATAATCCAACCATGGCAGACTGCGAACTTTGGGGAAATAAAACATCTGGAATTTAATTTAAAAATAAAAGTCTAATGGTGACCATATAAACGCGACACCCATATTCCATGAATGAACTAAACACTGTTTCCTCCTTTGTATAGCCTAGCACTATGCTGTCTCCTGGGACCTCTGGTCTCCTGGTCCATAACTGCTTCCAGATGCTGAGAGGGGAATTGGAAGACCGCAGTTGACCTGCACTAATGTAGTTTCTTCATGGCAGCATGGTGGCTCAATGGTTCGCGCTGCTGCCTCACAACCCTAGGGACCCAGGTTTTATTCCACCCTCAGGTCACTGTCTGTGTGGAGTTTGCATGTTCTACCTGTGACTGGGTAGTTTTCCTCCCACAGATAAAAGGTGCGCAGGTCAGGGTGGATTGGCCATGCTAAATTGCCAATAGTGCCCAGGGACGTGCAGACTAGGTGGGTTAGCCAAAGGGAAATTCAGGGTAGGGTGGTGGGTCTGGGTGGGATGCTCTTTGGAGGATGGGTGCGGAGTTGATGGGTTGAATGGCCTGCTTCCATGCCATAGGGATTCTATGATTTAATCCAATACTTGCTGCAGCCCATCCTCAAAACATGTGTCTGATATATGGAGAGGTTGGGTGGAGCCTGGGAACCAGCAATGTTGTTTGGCAGGGCTTTTTTTATTTCAAAAACACACTTTTTCTTCCAACCCCACAGAGTTTGATAATCTGGCCCCTAATCTGTAACTAATGAGATGACATCCAGTTCTCCTTCCCTCTGCCTTAAATGGGTGACTCCTTAGTTTTAATGAGTGACCCTAGTTCTAGATTCTCCCAAAACAGTAAAAGCCCTTTCCACATCCACCCAGCGAACATGTCTTGGGATCCTATATGTTTCAATCAAGTCTCCTGTTACGCTTTGACACTCCAGCAGATACAGCCTGGTTTATCCAAACTTTCTTCATAAGACAACACACCCATTCCAATTATTAGTCTATAAAACCTTCTCTGAACTGCATCCAATGCAATTACAATCTCTCTTAAATAAGGTGACCAATAATGTACATAATACTAACCAGCGCCTTGTATAACTGAAGCATAGCCTCCCTACTTTTGTATTCAATTAGCCTCATAATAAACACTGACATTCTATTAGCTTTCCTGATTACTTGCTGTACCTGCATACTAACCTTCTGTGATTCATGAATGAGGACACCCAGCTGTCTCTGCACCTCAGAGCTCTACAATGTCTCACCATTTAGACAACATGCTTCTTTTTTAAAACCTTGCTGACAAAGAAAACAATTTCCCAAATGTTGAGGTGTCTCAAGAAAGAAGCTCGATCTAATTTATATGCCTGGGGGAGATTGTTCCATAGACTGACCACTTGCTCGTTGAAATATTTGTCTCTGCAGAATTTAATTCCTTTCCCTTACCCCAATAAAACGTGGCATTGTTTTGAAATATTATTGGATATTTGTGGGAATCTAGAGCTGTGTAGTCTGCTATCTAGCACAAACATCTAACCAGAGGACAACATTCACAAGAGATGACAATATATACACGCACAAGTCTCGTGTTCTCAG
Organism: Ginglymostoma cirratum; assembly: GCA_024137785.1. Classification (NCBI taxonomy): domain Eukaryota; kingdom Metazoa; phylum Chordata; class Chondrichthyes; order Orectolobiformes; family Ginglymostomatidae; genus Ginglymostoma; species Ginglymostoma cirratum. The sequence goes on from JAHRHZ010000027.1 coordinate 4,084,810, forward strand.
TATACTGCTGAATACTTCAGATTTCCAAAGCGTATGGTCTAGGTATGAGCCAATGTTGGCCCATTTTCTTGCTGTTGCTTTCTCTTATGGGACAGTCAGGGTTAAGTGCCAAGAAGCTCCTGTCCTCTTCAGTTACTTTCAGCAATGATAAGGAGTCTTGGCAACAGCTGGTGTGACGTTGTGAGCTTCTGTAGCCAGGCAACAGATTCTCCAACCGCACCCCCCCAACCCCCACCCCCACCTCCCACCCTCTGTCCTGCTTTTAATAACCTTTACTGTCACGTCTATACAGGATCACATGCAACTCGTCTGCAGTGAGCTGCCCTACCCTTGTGGAGATGAAAAATGCAGAAAGTGACAGTAGTTTTCCACCTTGACTCCGCAGCGTCTGAAGAACTGAATTTCTCAGCCTGTTTCCAGAGCAGCATTTAATGAAGTCTGCTTCATACAGCATGATAGTCAGGCAGTACTGAATTGGATTTCACATGAACAGGTCATAAGGACTGGCCCCAAGAGGCAGTGCAGGCAGGATTTAAACATTTACTTTTCCAGTTACATACAACTATTTTAAGGGGCTGCATTCTAAGAATCATAACTGATAAAAAAAAAAGGAGATAAAAGTCACGACTCCAATATTTTCCTGAACTTTGTGCAGTCCCACAGGCTGATGGTTGTCCTCCGGCCCCACTAATCAATTATCACACATGCACATGTGGTGACTGCAAGGACCTTATCTGCCTGAGGGACAGGCACATCACGGGTTACGTCTGAGACTGTTATCAGCCACCTGCCATCCTGGTGTGGTTTCTAACAGGAACAGCAAATCGGTCATAGTACCAAAATACGAATTCAAACCACCGCAGTGTGAGCATTTAAAACCAATTTTCGAACAAAAAACCTGCAGATAAAACTAGTATTAGCGAAGTGAGCATGAAGCTGCCTGATTGTTGTAAGATGCCAACTGGTTTGCCAGGATGTTGTCATGGTACAGGTAGCGTATTCTTGTTTGTGTCTCATTAATTGGTTATCTGATAAAATTTGCCCCATTCCATTTTGCGATGTTTTTGTTTGATATTGCCTGTTACAACTCACTTTCAACTGCACCTTCCAAACACACAACCTCAACCATGCAAAAGGACAAGGGCAGCAGATACATGGGAACACCACCGCCTGCAAGATCCCCTCCAAGCCACTCACCAGCCTGACTTGGCGTTCCTTTACTGTTGCTGGATCGAAATCCTGGAACTCCCTCCACAACAATACTGTGGGTTTTCCTACACCAAACGGACTGCAGCGGTTCAAGGCAGAAACTCACCACCACCTTCTCAAAGCAATTAGGAATGGACAATAAATGCTGGCCCAGCATGCCATGAAAGAATTAAAATAAACTAAAAAGGGGGGAAAAAATCATCAAATAATTTGTTGCTGGTTTCAGCCAGTGAGAAATGCTACATATATTGGCAGCACGGTGGCACAGTGGTTAGCACCGCTACCTGACAGCACGAGGGACCCGCGTTTGATTCCATCCTGGGTTACTGACTGTATGGAGTTTGCACATTCTCGTGTCTGTGTGGTTTTCCTCTGAGTGCTCTGGATTTTTCTCCCCCCACAATCCAAAGATGTGCAGGTCAGGTAGATTGATCACGCTAAGTTGTCCAATATATCCAGGGATGTGCAGTCTAGGTGCATTAGCCAGGGTAAATACAGTAGGGATGCTGAGACTAGATGGGATGCTCTTCAGAGAGTCGGTGCAGACTTGATGGGCCAAATGGCCTTGTTTTGCCTTTATAGGGAATCTTTGAAATAAGAAAAGTTATTTTCTGAGACGTTGACTGTCCCAGTTAAGTGCATTACACAGAAATAATTTGGCTGCACTAAATAAACTAAACTGCCAGGCTAAATAATACTTCAACAGTCTAAGATTAATTTTGTCAAATGTTTGGTTTTGGGGTCCTGATCACATTTTGAGATGCCATGGTTTAGCTCCACACATACCGGTATGTTCACACTGGGTGGAACAATGAGTGACTAACTCAAAGAAGGACTGAAGTGTCTTCGTTCGGATTCCTCAAAACAAATAAATAGCCAAGGGATCATTGAAGAGAGTGTGGAGGCTGCTGGATTATAGGGAGATGATGCAGCTCTTGAAAACTGTGATTGAGTATAAAATCATTTAAATAATTTCCCTGTTGTAAATCATTGCTGATAAATGCTGCTTAGGGGTTAGCTTGTTTTCTCAATCCCCAATGCCAATTAGTCAAGCAATACAAAAACTTTATAATTCTCTCCCCAGCCTCATTACGGATAATGATCTGTTTTTCTCTAGGCCAGGAAATGCTATTGTGTGGAGTCCAGCAGCTGCTTGAGGTCAAACTCTATTCCAAAACTGCAGTATACAAATATGAATTAGGAGCAACAGTAGCCTGAAGTATCCTTCAGCCTCTTGAGCCGACCACTGAATAAGATCGTGACTTAGCTGTTTGCATTTAGAATTTCACAATCCCCTATACCCCGATGAGCTCTGCCAAACAAAAATCTATCTACCTCCATCCTATAAACAGTCAATGTCCCACCTTCTGAAACAGAGTTCCAAAGTTGCACAAGCCTCAGTCAGAAAAATCAAATTCTCCTCTGCTCTATCCTGGGCAGCACAGCATCTCAGTGGTTAGCACTTGCCTCACAGTGCCAGAGACCCAGGTTCATTTCCCATCTTGGGTGACTGTCTGTGTGGAGTTTGCACGCTCTCCTTCTGGGTGCTCTTGTTTCCTCCCAAGGTCCAATGATGTGCAGGTTAGGTGGATTGGCCATAATAAATTGCCCATAGTGTTGAGGGGTTTGAAGTCTAGGTGGATTAACCATGGGAATTACAGAAATAGGGTAAGGATGCCCTTTGAAGGGTCAGAGTGGACTGAATGGGCTGAATAGCCCAATATCATAGATGTTGTCAAGGGACACAGACTATGAAGTCAAACTAAATTCAGAGTGTTTGGCCGTTGACTTAACGCAGATGTGGACCAACTGACTTCAAGGAGCCCTTTACCTATAAACATTATACATCCTAATTAGCCAACAAGATTTCCAGAAACCACTTATACATTGTTATTTTTATTAATGGGTTGACTCAAATGCAGGCCAATCAACTCATTGAGCCTGTTCATCGAGCCTCCTTCCTTCCATGGCATCAATCCCTGCATAACAAACACCTGTCAATAAAAAAAAACTACGGATGCTGGAAATTTGAAACAAAACCAAAAATTGCTAGAGAACCTTAGCAGGTCTGGCAGCATCTGTGGAAAAAGAAATAGTTAAAAATTTGGGTCCAGTGACCCTTCATCAGAAGGCTCTGAAGGAGGGTCACTGGACCCAAAATGTAAACACCTATCAATCGCAGTTTTGAAATTTTCAGTCGGCCCCAGAACCTCAATTGCATTTTGTATTTAGAGAGTGCTAGATTTCTTTTTGTATTTATATGAAGGCGCACTTCTGGACATCACCCCTGGAATGTACGTTATAATTTTTAACCATACTCCCACGTTGTAGGCTCCTCCATTGGAAGAAATAGTTTCTTTCTGTATGAAAGGCTTTAATTAACTTAAACAGTTTGATTTTATCAACCCTTGTTCCTCATTGCTGAAGGAAACGCAAACGAGCCCATGCAATGTCTTCATAAGTTCCAGTTTTAGTTCCCATATGAACTGCTATCAGTTAATAAATTTCATGAAGACTGAAAATACACAGCTTTCCTTTGTGGAGAGAGTTTATTGACTTGTACAGTCTGAAAGCTCTCATCGTGCAACCTAACTGGTCTCTATTTCTATATCCAGAAAGACAATTACAAGATATGCCACTGGAAGGTAAATGGAGTTAGGTCATAGTTCAGCCATGATGTCATTAAATGGAAGACCAGGCTGAGGGGCTGAACCAAGAGGGGCTGAACGGTCTACGCCTAAGTTCCTATGTACCTACCTATCCTAACCTTGACAAGGACATCAAAAAACCTTGGCAATGTGACTGACAAGACATTAACACTGCAGCATAATTAGGCTGGGAAGTCACTCATGGAAACAATATTGTTTCTGGCAGAAGTTGTGAGGTCAGTTAATGGAACTACACATCAGCACAATAACCCTCAGTAAGCAGCTTGTTGAAACTTCTCAACTTTCATTTCTGAGCTTTCATTTTTGTTTATGAATATGTTATTTGCAAATTTCAGATGTCAGTGTGGCATTCTCCCCTATGAGTGAAACAACTGTAAGTCTATCATTCCACATAAGAAACGTGAGTGCGTAATCCATGAAGACGCTTCAGAGCAGCACTGAGGGTGTATTCCAATGTTGGAGATGCTGTTGTTTTGAGGATGAGATATTAAACAGAATCCCATGTCTGCCCTCTCAGTTGGACATAAAGATCCTATTACACCATTTTGCAGAAAAGCAAGAGATCTGGCTGGTGTTCTGAATAAAATTTGTCCCACATTCAACGTTGATGAATTACAGATTATCTGGTCATTGTCACATTGCTATTTGTGGGACCTTGCTGCGCACAAATTGACTCCTATATTTACTACCTTACAACAGTGCCTAAGCTTCAAAAGTATATTAAAACCCTTTGTGTTATTCTGTAGTTGTATAAGCAATTATATAAATGCACTTCTTCCCTCCATTTTCAAACCAAACAGCACAATGGCAAGTTCACCTCCAGGATGGCTAAGTATTAGAGATGCCATGGGGTGGCACAGTGGTTAGCACTGCTGTGTCAGAGCGCCAGGGACCTGGGTTCAATTCCAGCCTTGGGCAACTGTGTGTGGAGTTTGCACATTCTCCCCATGTCTGTTTGGGTTTCCTCTGGGTGCTCTGATTTCCTCCCACAGTCTGAAGATGTGCCGGTTAGATGAATCAACCATGCTAAATTGCCCATAGTGTCCAGGGATGTGCGGGCTAGGTGGGTCTGGGCGGGATGTTCTTTGGAGGGTCAATGTTTACTCGATGGGTTGAATGGACTGCTTACACACTGTAGGGATTCTATGATTCTTCTCTCTACGGTTCCTGCCATCTTTGCAATAAGACGACAAAAATATGTGCCATCTTTCAGATTGGAACACAGGAACTCTTATAAATTTCTGTTTCCATTTTACAGTCCCTGTTGAGGGAGAAGCAAATTTGGTATAACTCATTTGATATGCTCTGCTTACAGAATGTAGGAAATGAGCCAGCTCCCTACCATCAATTAAACTAATGTAATAAGTTCCAATAGGATAACAGGTACAGGTCACACTTTGTAAAAGAGGACGCTTGTTTAATTCTGTTGCTGTATGACTCAAGTGATATCTCATTAAAAGTTAGCAATTCTCTCATTCCAGTTTTCCTTGCTGACACACTCTGCTTTTTTGCCATACAATGGCTGAATGGTAGGCTTTGTGCAGGAGTGTGTCTGAATCAGCACATTAACGGAGGATGAATTATCTCCATGTTCAGTTCTGTAACGATCAAAATAAACTCCTCAGTGCGGCAGTATAAAAGCCGCATCAACACCTAATCTATGTTTGGCCTGGCAATCATAAGTGAGGAAACTGTTCAAGTATAATTAGCTTTGCACTGACTGGGTGGGAGTGGAAGGACATTTACATCTAACAATTATCTAATGTCCCCTGCTTGGAGATCACATGAAGGCAGATTTCGGCTCAGGTGTGGTGTCTTAAATGGCTAAATAGCTTATTTAACCTTACTGTCGGGGGTCATAGGGCATGGCTTAACAGCAAAAACCACCCAGCCAAGGATTGGCATCTTGCACAACAGAGGGGAGAATATTGACAACACCATTGTACAGATGTGTAAATCATAAGAACTAGGAGAAGGAGTAAGCAATTCAGCCCCTTGAGCCTGCTTCACTATTTAATACTATAGTGATTGTAACGAGGTTAGCCAGGTGAACCCATAGAATATGAGTTCCCTGATTGGGGCTGTTAACCGTGTTCAATCAGGAAGCCTTGGCTAACAGATATAAACAGGAGTGTCAGACATCCTGTTTACTGTGAGGGCTGGCTCCGAAGGAGCTGGATCAGTGTCAAGGACTCTCCACATGTAAATAAAAAGTGACTTGGTGATGGGTCTTTGTGGAGTTATTTCAAATACAATCATGGCTGAGCTCAGCTGAGCCTCAACTCCACTTTCCTGCTCACTCTCCATAACCATTCAACCCACTACTCATTAAAAATCTAACTACTCCTTAAAATTACTCAAGGTCCCAGCATCCACTGCACTCTGGGGTAGTGAATTCCACATATTCATATTCTTTGAGAGAAATAACTTCTTATCTGTATTAAATCTGTTACTGCTAATCCTAAAACTAGGACTCTTGCCCCACGAGGAAACATCCTTTCTCCGTCTACTTCGTCAATCCCCTTTAGCATCTTATATACATCAATTAGATCATTCTTCTAAAATGTACAGACTGCAGGCCTAAACTGCTCAATTGCTCCTCATTAGATAAATCTTTCATCTCTGGAATTAATCTCATGAACCTTGGCTGAACTGCCTTCAATGCAATTACACTCTTCCTCAAGTAAGAGGACCCAAACTGTACACAATGCTCCAGATGTGGTCTGACCAGTGCCTTGCACAACTACAATACTTCCCTACAATCATGTGTCTACTGAACAAGTTCTCGCAACACATTAAGCAATGGTGAGTGTTGTCACTGTGAACAGCATTTCAACATCAAGGGCACCCCAATGTACTGCAGCATTTCAGACTCGTCCACCTCACACCCCATTTCAAAGCACTGATAGCACGTCACTGACCCACATCTGGTTTTTAGGCCAGGTTATTAACTCTCTCCCGCTTGAACAGTGGTTCAGCTTGTTCAAGTTCCACTTTTTTTGCAGGCCCTGAGTACAGAGTCTAAACAGAGTCTCCAGGTGCAGTGCTGAGGGAATGCCACACTGTTGGTGGTGCTGTTTTTCCTATGCGATGCTGATCCCAGCCCATTATCAGATGCGACACCATTGGCATCAAACCACGAGGATGAGATTCTGATTTTGAAATGGGAACAAACAATCTTCTGCATAAATATAAATTAACTGAGCCAACAGGTAGCTGACTGTTCCTTTACCCTGACAATACAGCTGTGTACAGTGGTACTGTCCCTGCATCTGAGACAGGAGATCTGGATTCATGTCCCACAGTGGCTGTATATCCTGCAGTAATATCTTTGAACAGGTAGATTCGAAAGTATTTGTTTTTAAAACAGAACTAGAGCTGTGAGAGCTGTCTGTTGGAGCAGCAAACTTGTCTCGGTTGTGACCCCTCATTCTGCAGCAGGGGCAATGCAGGGGTGCCCAGGTTGTGGGCTCATTGGGGGAGGCGGTATATGCCCCCTCCTGATTGAAGCCCACCCTTAGGACAGCCCCAGGCACTGATACAACCATCACCCCCTCCCAACCCATTCACGCGGCAGTGAATTTTGCAGAGTGCCAGCTCCCAGGGGTGGCTGCAGACCAGGACTGGGAATCAGGGATGTGTGGCGGGATGGTGTGGAGAGACAGAGGAGCTGGGGGTAAGAGAGAAAGAGACGGGGCTGGGGGGTGGGAGAGAGAGAGAGAGAGGGGCTGGGGAGAGAAAAAGACAGGTGGGGGGAAGAGGGAGTGGGAGAGGCAGAGAGGGGCTGGGGGGAGAAAAAGACAGGGCTGAGGAGACAATTTTTCGGGGGTGGGGGAGACTGGGGGTGTTACAGAAAGGGGGGGTGGGACAGGAAGGGAGGGTGTGGGACAGAGAGGGGATGGGGGTGGGGAGGAGAGAGAGGGGAATGGAAGATATAGAGGGGGGTGGGGTGAGGAGAGAGTGTGTGGTGTATTGGGGAAATACAGCCGCCCCCCCTCCTCCAAATATCCCCACCCTCCAAGAAGAGACCTCTCACAGTTTTAAATCAATAACCTCCCCCTCGCAGAGACAGCAATCCGTCCAAATACATTCTCCGTCGCTTCCAGAACGGGATTAATCCTTCTGCCTTGAAGCGAACGTTTGTTATCTCTGTAACCGCGATATATCTGTTCAAGCAGCTCCCTACCTGAAAGTTCTGCAGCTTCAGACTGAGGACAGACTGTCCTTTACTCCACTCTCTCTGGTCCACCCGGTGTGAGACCGCTGCTCACGGCTGACGCTGCCCTATCAGGCAGAAGCTGTGAAATCTCACAGATTCCCAGCTCAGGGGCTGGGGGTTGCGGGGGGTGGGACGGTCCAACTCCTGCCCATCATTCAGAGCCAACCCTCCTGCCACAGTCGGCCACGGGCTGTGAACTCAGAAGCCTGCATCCCTGAACTCAAGCTTTAGGAAAATCGGGAGGGTCCCAGAGAGGAAGAAATTTTTATGAAACTTTGACAGAAAATTGCTGGAGAAACTCAGCAAGTCTGGCAGCATCTGTGGAGAGAAAAGTAGAGTTGGAATAATATTTCGATCACTTAAACTGCACCATCAACAGCCTTTCTCTCCCAGCACTTCACCCAACCCCCAACTGCTGCTTCAATGCTGGCCCCTCCACACTTCACGTCAGCTCTGATGAAGAGTCAGCTAGACTGGAAACATTAGCTTGGTCTCTCTCCATGAATGATGCCTGACACGCTGTGATTTGCAGCATTTTTGACTTTCAGTACAGATTCCAGCAATTTGGTCCTCCTTAGAATCATAGAATCTTGCAGTACAAAAGGAGGCTATTTGACCCATCGTATCTGCATCAGTTCCCAAAAGAGCTACCTGGTCGGTCCTAATCTCCAGCCCTACCTCTGCAGCCCTCTAACTTCATCCCTTCCAGGCCAATTTGAGACTACTTCGCCCATAGGTCTCTAACGTACACCCCTATTCATACGTTACTATTATGTATCCATTTCTTTTGAAACCTCCTATGGAATCTACCTCCACCACTCTCCCAGGCAAGGCATTTCAAATCCTAACAACTCTCTGAGTAATGACCACATCCACAAGCATCCAGTCCCTTCACCACCGATGCTCAGTCGTAGCAGTGTGTACTATCTACAAAATGCACTGCAGAAATTCACCAAAGATCCTTAGACAGCACCTTCCAAACCCTTGACCAATTTCACCCAGAAGGACAAGGGCAGGAGATACGCGGGAACACCACCACCTGCAAGTTCCCTTTCAAGCCACTCACTATCCCAATTTGCAAATATATCACTGTTCCTTCAACGATGCTGGGTCAAAATCCTGGAATTCCCTCCCTAAGGGCATTGTGGGTCTACTTACAGCACATGGGCTGTAGTGGTTCAAGAGGGCAGCTCACCACCGCCTTCTCAAGAGCAACTAGAAATGGGCAATAAATGCTGGCCAACCAGCAATGCCTATGCTCCATGAGTGAATAAAAAAAAAGCACATTTTGAAATATAGTCACTGATGAAAGACAGGAACAAGGTGACTAATTTGCACTCAGCAAGATCCTACAAACAGAAGTGTGATAATGGTCAGAAAATCTGTTTTTCTATTCCTATCCAATGACCACTTAGATAACGAGACATCTTTTAAAAAAACACAGATGCTCATTCTACGCTTTGACATTATACCACTTCTAAATCCTAAGAGTGAGTACATTTGAAAATTGGTGGCTAATAGTCACTAGGACTAGTATCCAAAGGCCCAGGCTAATGCTCTACAAAGAGGGTATAGTGATTGTAACGAGGTCAGCCAGGTGGACCTCATAGAACATGAGTTCCCTGATTGGGGCTGTTAACCTGGTCCAATCAGGGAGCCCTGGCTGACAGATATAAACAGGAGTGTCAGAGGTTCCATTCACTCTGAGAGCTGGTTCTGAGGAAGCTGGACCAGTGTCGAGTACTATGTATGTGTAAATAAAGGATAACTTGGTGATTGGATACCGGTCTCTATGAAGTTATTTCACATGGCAGCTGGTGGAATTTAAATTCAATTAATATATCTGCAGTATAAAGCTAATGACAGTGATGGTGCTATGAAGCTACCCTGTATTTAAAACACATTGAATTCAATAATGCTCCTTAGGGAAGGGAAATCTGCCATGTTTACCAGGTCTGGCTTACATGACATTTCAGACACACAGCAACGTGCTTGACTGTTAACTGCCCTCTGAAATAGCTCCGTAAGCCATTCAGTTCCAGGACAATTAGGCTGAGCAACCAATGCTGGTCTTGCCAATGGCACTCAGATCCCATGAAAAAACCATGAAGGAAATGACTTTGGTTACCACAAGACCATGAAAGCTGATGTTGAAACATACATTCTTCCTTTAATAACAAGCATGGGGCTGGATGAACACAGCAGGTCAAGCAGCATCATAGGAGCAGGAAGACTTGACGTTTCGGGCCTAAACCCTTCATCAGAATGTTCATCCAGCCCCATGCTTGTTATCTCGGATTCTCCAGCATCTGCAGTACCTTTTATCTCTGATACATTCTTCCTTTAATTTCACTTTCCCCTGCAATGGAGTTTTATACTGTAAAAGTAGGTTATACAAGGGGAAGATAAAGCACCTGCCTCTTGGAGGAAGAAGATTTTAAAGTTAGAAATATGAACCAGCTGTTATTAGAGTCTTTCCACTGGGGACCAATGGGTAGCCTGCAGCAAGGCTGAAAGGAAGGGAACATTAAACTCAAATTAGGGAAAATAAATCATTTGCGTTTGCAAGAAAATTACTCCAACATGTCCAAACAAGGCAAGAAAATGCTGACATAAACGCTTGTAAAAATATTCATTAAGGTGATAACAAACATTACACATTAAGCTCCAACTTAACTTTGAATCAGTCTTCACAGTTTCTCTTTTTAAAAACTGAACAGACTATGGAGAATGTTGGAAGGTAAATATAAAATCAGCTCAGATATTTTTGTCTCTATTTGACCCTCAGTGCTGTGTTTATTTTCAGGCCGACTGTTTTGAATTCACAGGATGGTTTCCATTTCAGTGAATTTCCATTGCTGAGGTGTGATTTTTTTCATTGTTATATTTTTCCTAATAAGATGGATCCTGGCTACGGATCTGCACTCACATCTCTCAGAATGATGCACTTGCAGCCACATAAATCCTGGGTGCTGTCCATTTTCATCTTCCTGTTTAAAATATTCATTAACAAATCAAAGTTTGCAAAAATCATGGCACCAGGATAATTTACTGAAATATGGTTAGATGGGCTGTATCATGGGCACAGGGACAGGGAGCCCAGTGCACCCGAGGAGTTGGATTATGTATTACAGAAACTGTATTGATGGTGAATTCCTAATATAAGCTGAATGATTTGTAGGTTAAGCAAGTCTTCAAGCTAAGATGAAATACCAGCTATTCTCCTGGGTTGACAGGGTGCTCAAATGGGAAAGTCATGTATTCATCCAAAGGGCACTGCCCTCCAAAACATTTCCAAATCCTTTCTATTTTTTAACTTCCTGGGTTGGTCCTGCTTAAATTCTATGAACGTGAAAGCTTTGAGAGGCCTATCTTTTGTACATTGGCCTTCATGTTGGGGAAACCAAAACAATCCAGATGGGTTAGCACAAGAGAGACTTGTTTGCTGAGAGACAAAAAAAAACTGAAAGAACTGTAGCTAGGAAAAGGTTAGCATACATGCAGAAGATGGGGGAGGAGTAAGTGAAAGATGGAAATAGAGCCCATAGGTAGAGAAAAACTGTAGGACAAAGGAAAGGGTAAAAGGTCAGCTCAGAAGAATCAATAGCTGCCAATGGGGACCATTAGTAGGTGACATTGGGTTGTGTGCGGTAGTAGCCTATGTCATAACAAGTGCTGGAGTTGAGAGACAAACTGATTTGATTCAGTGTTCTACAGTGCACTTCCAAGCAGCTCTGACAACAGTTCTGGATATCCTATAACCTGCAACGTTGAGCTGCCAATCCTGCCTACCTTTTAGACAAGAGTTAGTTATAGCTATAATAACACACACCCATGTGCCTATCTATGCCCTCAACTCATCTCTCATTTCTCAAGCTCCTTGCATTAAAACATATTCTATTTAGTCTTGTTAGGATGTGGTAGGATGGATATTGAACAACAATGAGTCAGAATACAGCAAGGAGGTAGAGTGTTTGGTATTCTGGTGCAATGAAAACAACCTCTCTCTCAAATGTCAGCAAAACAAAAGAACTGAACATTAATTTCAGAGAGAAAGGAAGGGAATATGCCTCCATCTAGATCAATGGAGCGGAGGTTGAGAGGATTAAGAACGTCAAGTTCCTAGGACTGATGGTAACCGACAATCTGTCCTGTGCCCCCATGTAGATACGATGGTCAAGAAGGCACAACAACGCCTCTTTTTCCTCAGGCAGCTCAGGAAATTCGGCACGTCCATAAGGACTTCAACTTCTACAGATGCACCATAGAATGCATACTATCCAGGTGCATAATAACCTGGTACAACAACTGTTCTGCCCAGGACCGCAAGAGACTACAGGTTGTGTACACAGTCCAGACCATTTCGGATGCCAACCTCCCAACCATAGTCTCCATTTACATGGCCCGTTGCTGGGGAAAGGCTGCCCACATCATCAACGACCCGTCCCTCCCAAGTAATGCTCTCCTACAATCTATTCCGTCAGGCAGAAGATACAGAAGCACCAGCTGGTTCAAGAAGATCTTCTTCCCTGCTGACTGATGAATGGACTCCTTAATTTCAAATCATGTTGATCTGGTTGATGTTGATCTTGCTTCTTGAACCTCTTGTGTAGCGTAACCTGTATGCTTCACTCTGTCTAAGTGCCCTATGGTCTGTATGTTCTTGCTCACTATGAGCTGCCTTTACCGCTCATAAACAAAGCTTTTCACTGTACTTAGGTACACGTGACTGCAGTAATTCAAATCAAATTAAAGTCATTTTTTTCTTACCCAACCTATGTTTCCTCTGCCTTCCAGAATCACATATTCATGTTTTAACTTTTAAATCCATTTCAGCATCTCTCCCCTCTGAACCATTTGTCAGGATCCCATTCCACTTCCCCTCTCTTCATTGCTTTTCCCATAATTATTTGATTGTATTCACTGAAAACTTCTTCCCCATCACATATCTGCTTCTTAAACTACCCTTAAATCTCACTACTGGGTCCATCAAAATCCAAACGCTCTGGTCCTCCCGCTACTCCGTTACCAACTCAGGCTTGCAGCAATCTCTGGTGTAATATTCTGCTGAGGAGGAGGGGGAGGAAAAAAGTCTACTGGAATATGCAGCAAATTTTGGGCCAGCTACTCTCACAATCGAGACAACAGTACAGTGTCCATTCTGTTTTTGCCTTTTTGAAACCAAAATCAGTCAAAGTTTAAAAAAAAAGTCCAAATCATATAACACATAGAAACAAAAACAGAAATTGCTGGAGAAGCTCTGCAGCTTTGGTAGCATCTGTGGAGAGAAGGCACAGTTGACGTTTTGAGTCCAGTGATTATTCTTCAAAAATATATATCACACGTAAAGTCACAAACCACAAACAAACGATGCTCAGCTACACAGGAGCTTATTTTGTTTACACAATGGGTGCAAAATAATAAATAAGTGTATGAATAATCTTTGACTGGGGAAAGGAAAGAAAAGCTAGACAATATATAATTAAGATCTGTCTGTCTTTAGGCGCAGTAGGATTTGCAAAGAATGTCTAGCATAACAAATCAGTGCCCTTGAACTTGATCCCAGGAGACATTTATGGCCAAGAATCAGAGTTACTTATATCCTTACAGCATTAGTAGATCAGTCAGTGCTATTCTGAGAGAGTGGGTGGAAGCTCATTAACATTTCTCAAGAAAAACGTGAAATAATACTGTATGAATATTAGAAAATACCGAAATTTGGAGCTATGTTAAAATAAATTTCAAACAGGCAGACTTTACACTATTTCACACATTTACACAAGCTCAAAAGAGGATGAAAATCATTGTTACTGTACAAACACTTAATACCTTGCAGCTACTCGCTTTGTCCACTATTTTAACAAACATTAACTAATTTACTTTAAATAAGTCTATGCTGCTATTTAAATAATGGATGAATTAAATTCATAGCTTAGTCCTTGTACAGAAAAATGCACACTGTTTATGCTAAGCATTAACAGGGAAATCAAAAGCAAACATATCATATTGAAGTTTATAGGCTAAATATACATGGAAGAGGCCATTCTGCCCACCTTAGCTTATACACTCAGATTGACTCTTAAACACATCTCTCTCACTCGCACTGTAACATCCAACTATTAGGGAGATCAGTTTCCCCACGCCATTTGTGATTTTAACAATACTTTGATATCAGCCCATGAATTTCCAATATTACTAAATTAATCTAGATGACTTGTTTCAGTGGGATCTGAATTTGGAATCATAGGCTGGCCAGTCCAGTCCCGTCCAGTCCCGTCCCAGGGCCAAGGCCATTGCATTAATTCCTGCTCTTATCATGCCACGTATCAACGGCCTTAATGGTTCCTTGTCTTACAGGATTTTATCATTGTGGAGCCAACAGGCAATACTGAACAATTCAAATTCCAAACATCTTCTAATGCACATAACTCAAAGCAAAATCACACAAATATCGTTCAATATATTCAACTCCCAGTCTATCACCATCCCTGCCTCCCTGAACTTTCCCCATTTTGTGCAGTCTGGTGTAAACCTCCCCCCACTTTAGGTGCAAATGTCTTTCAAAGCTCTTAAAGTGACCATACCCTTATATGGGGAGCAGAGCCATCAGTCTGTGACTAATGTATGACTCCTCAATCAGCTTGCTAAACTACAGAAATAGACCCTTACTTTTGCAAAAATATAGTTTAGATGCTTTAGGTCTTGGAATCCTGAGTAAGAAAGCCCTCTTCACCTGATCCACCCTCAGCTACATTACATATACTTTAAATAACAGATCATGGGTCATTCTGGCTGTTTGGATAACAAGATCAGCTGCATTTTCTTCTCCTGCTTGACATTCATGACCACATTGCAGTGCTCACAGTACTGCACATCACAGAGGACATCCTTCCTGCAGTCCACGTACAAATCTTCAGTATGCTCCTGAATTCCCACTCACACTCTCCAACGACATCACCCCACCCAAAGAACGGACATAAATAGGAAGCAAAGATGTTAGAATCATCAGAATTTCTACCAAAACAGAAAACTGAAAAAAAATTGTGAAATGGTTTCAGTACAGACAGCTGATGTTACTGCTCCTTTTGCTCATTGACATTCCTGCATTTCACCCTCTAAAAGGCACATGATATTAACTTCACAGCATCACTCAGCTGACCTACATGCAGGTAGATTCCCCCCCTTCCCCATTAATACAGTTGACACCTTTCAGAAACCATGGGTGGAATGTTACATGGGCCTGAATGAAATTGGTCATGTTGAGAATTTGGGAGAAATCTGTGGGAGGCCTTTCAACATCAAAAGCAACTCAATGCATTTTCAGAGAGTTTTGGATGTCTAGATGAGATTTTTGTTGGGGAACAGCAAGATGCCTATCAACAGGGATTGCCACTAGATGTCGGCCTCATTAACAGCAAATCTCACCTCATTAATATGCAGTCTCCATTCTGACTTCCTCCCACCAAATGCCGGAAGGAAACTAGAGGTCTTCAATTTCTAACATTAAAGTCGGAATGGCTAACTGCGATCCCAGTTTACCGCTTGATCCTCCACACCATCATCTTGGTCACCTGGCAACGTCTCAGGGCAATCACTGCACTGAGCCCTCATTCACGGAAGCTGGCATCCAGGATCTGCCAGCCTCTCTATGATCCTCTTTGCACCTTTCTGATTTTCTGACAGGACCCACTTTGGGGCGCACCAGCAGCTAGCAATGATATACTGCTACAAGGAGACAATGTGTGAAGGAACAGGCAACAGTTTATTGATTACAGCAGGCTGCATCTCAGGGTTATTTGCTTGCTCTCATAGCACTTACTCACATTGAGTGTACCTGTATATTCACAGCATCCCTGCTCTGCCTTGCCTTATGTTGCCTTGTCTCCCATCCTATTCAGAGCTACCTGACTCGCTGTGCTTCTGTCTTGTCCTACTCTTTAGCACAGGTACAAAGCCAGGGTGCTTGTTATGATTGACAGCAGTCAAGGCAGATAGTTTTCACTCAGAGGTCCTCGTACATTGGCCTCTAATATCTGTCCAGAGGCTTGGGCACAGTCAGTTGGCCATTTGGGGTGAACAGGTTCTTTGGTTTTTTGGCAGTTTAATTAAATTTTTCACATTTGTGACAACTTCATGAATAGTCCAGCTCAGTATTAGTGCACTCTCCCAAGTGTGTCACGCTAAAGTTCAACAAGTCATATCCCAATTGCAATTTTATTATGATTTGTTTTGTTATTATCTCAAAGGAGATCATTTAAAAAAGATTCCAAGTCCTTGCCTAAGGATAAGAAATTTGGCATCTAGGAAATCGCACTTCACTACAGAGATCTAGTTGTGAGGGATGTACAAAGCAGCACTCCTGACTAGAGTGTTGATCTGTTGTTCACATTCACTTCAGAAATCTGAGTAAAATATAAGCTGGAAAGAATTTTGGTTTAACATCAATTCAATGCAAATATCCTGTCTGTCCAATTTTATTTGTTCATTTTTCTGCCTTTATACTTCTTTGTTTCAGTTTTTTTCTATGTTTTAAGACGGTGCCATAGAGTGACAATGCTTCACTGCATTTAGTAACAAGACATATGACAATTAAATAAATCAAACCTTATTAGTTCATGTGTTCAGAATGGAATGCATATATTACAGATGAATAACATACTCTGGAACACTTGCCTGAGTCTATCTGAACTAAATTTCCATTATGGCAGTTTGAGAATTTACATTTAGTTTTAAAAAGCATAAAAATAAACAAAAAAAAAGCTGTCATCTGTAAAACCATAATGAACAGGAAACTGCCAAATTGCAAATGTTTAAGATGCAAAGTCTCGTGATGCCTGCACGTTGAGAAAATTTCTGTTTAAATCTTTCCATTGCTCTGGGGCTTCTCCATTTTTTAAGATGCAACATTTAGAGAAATTATATATCGATTTTTATTTTATTTTATGCAGTGTCACCTCTCACTTTAAAGATTAACCAATTACACAGTATGGAGTATGACTTATCACAAAAGCAATGATTCATGTTACCACAGTCCCCCTAATTTTCCTGGCCTCTGTTAGACTTACCACCTGCAATAACTGTAAATGAGGAAATGCAACCACCCTTGAGATGCAGCAAGTGTAATGTGACCTTTTCATACCACAAAACATAAATGCAAGCCCTGTTCAACTGTATTGAAAACTAGGTAGAGATTCTTCTACTGCTAAGACAAAACATATGATCTCCTGTTTTAATTCAAACTAAGTTAACACATTAGGTACACCCTATCAAAGGGAGACTGCAGGGATACTAGTATGATAAAGGCAAGTTCAGTAGATATACGTATTTGAAATGTTGTAGCTAATTATATTAACAATGATCCATTCAGAGTTATTTTGTGAAAACTGCTTCATCAGTATAGTGTTCCCCAATCATAGATGATGGGAGGTTAACTTACCTGACTGCCTGCTGGTGAAGCATTCAAGCTTCCACTTAGCAGCTACTTAACAAGACCAAAACTTCTGTTAAAATTGCTGGAGACTGAGAGTTATGTTTTAAAATATCTCTTTTAACTTATTCCAGAAAGCAGAATGAAGTCATACATCCACCTCTGCTCTGAAAGGTTAATGTGATCTGATTGCCAAGGGTAACTCAGTCAGAAACCTTCTAAAATTACAGTTGCAACACCTTTCCAATGACTCAGCTGTTCTTTCAACAAATGGCGGTAGTGGAGAAGCAAGATATTAATGAGGATCCACCTTCTGTTTGAAGAAAAAGGAAACAGATCAGAAGAAAATTAAGGAACACGGAATCACGGGGGAGGGGGTGCTTGCTGGTGAAAATTATACCTCAAAGACTCAGGCTGAATGGAACATCTTTTGAAAGACACAAAGTTGCAACCTGAAATAGTAGGGAGCAGTAATCTCTAAAGTAACATTGAACCTGTTCTTGTAATGCTACTCATTTGCCAGAAATGTGGAGTACAGTGAAATGTGGAGTACAGTGAAATGTGTCATCTGACATGTTGACTATTAGTTAATTAATGCTTGAGCTGTTACTATTTCCATCCTAGTCCTAGCTAAAGTTGCATTGCGGGCAGCATTATTAAAAAGAAAAAAAAAAGCAGGCAAATGTCAGTTTCAAAATAACAAAGGAAATTTAGAATTAAATAATCATTGAAATTACAATTACAATAAAGTTCTTGTCTTTGTAAGCTCTACTAATTATAGTTTCACTGCAATTATTTTTCCATTCCCAGATATACCCTCATTACAGCCATAAATAGATTAAATTCACATTACTTCAGGTTGGCTAAAAAGTCCCAAACCACTAACTGTTTTGATTAATCTAGATCAGTTACAGCTCATAAAATTAGTTTCATTTTTGCAAAGGGCAGTTATTTGTGATGCAATTAGTTTGTAGAGTCATATTAGCTTTCAAAATATTACACAAGTAATTTGCTCCTTTTAATCAACTTGAAGGTTTAAAAAAAAGCCCACCTCTATGTTTGCTCACAAGATCTCAAGCACTCACTAAGTTATGCAAATTCTTAGTGAGTTTATAAATTGATCTCAAAAGCTAGAAGAGAAACAATCTTTATTTGTCCTTCTTTCTACTGTTCATATTTGTGCCAGTTCAAATTTACAATCTTCACTGCAGCACATAAGCGTTCAAAGGTAAAATGAAGCCATGAATCCTGATACAGATTGTTATCAGGCAAGTGACAAGTGATGCACTGCATTGAATGCTATCGAGATTAGTCACATATTTGGTAGAGTTTGTCATTTTAAGATACGTGCACTTGCACTTACTTTGGTCACTCGGATGAGGTCATTGAGCCATTTGTAAAGCTGCATTTACATCCTGGGGACTTAAATCCTGATATCAACCACCATAATTATCTGGTCCCATTGTTTCAGACATCTGCCTTGAGATTCTCCTGTGGATAGGTAACACATTTCCTACAGTTCCTCAAAGTCCTCCATTGCAGCATTGGAAAATCTTAAGAGTCTGCACTCTCCCATGTTATGTATTACATATCTCTCAGGTTAGAAGAATTTGTAGGGATACACCTGATTACAGCCAAAGTGCTTAAAGCATCTTAAAGAGGAGGTGGACTATCAATTGGCTTGAACTTGTGCTAAAATGACATGATTTTGGGACCCCAACAGAGAAATATAACCATCTAACAGCTTTGTTAATGTTGGCTGCAAAGATATTAACTTGCATGCAGCACAAAGGTGCCCACACCTGCATTGAGATTTCCATAAAAAGTGGTCAGGATACATAGAACTAAGACTTCTTAATCCTATTAAAGATACTGACTCCTTGTTGGTGTCTAGCTCCACAGATACTAATTCTCCTCCACTATCATACCCAAATGGCTCCATTCACATCTAAGCCTCAATTTCTGATGAAGGGTTTAGGCCCGAAACGTCAAGTTTTCCTGCTCCTATGATGCTGCTTGACCTGCTGTGTTCATCCAGCCCCATGCTTGTTATCTCCTAAGCCTCAATTGAGTTGTCAGGCCATACAACTATTGAGGTGAATTGCTCAAATTTGATTCTGCCTTAAACTCAATAATCTTAACAGACACCTGCTTCCATAATAGATTTCTGGATAGCAACTGGAGCAGGAAATGCTGACTTATCATAGTTCTTTAAAAACTCAGTTGTGCTGAGGCCATCTAGACAGCCATGTTTAAGAAAATATGAAACATGTTTGGAAGCCACAAAGCAGGCCAGTAATTTAACTATTAATCCTGACTTTGATATTAGTTTCAACTGTAGCACATATGAATTTGCACATCTTTTCCTACTTTGGTCCCATATCATTCTGCGGTTCAGTGTGATATTCAGCATGCTAGTGAATCATTCAAGACTAAACAACTTCAGTTTCCAACTTTTTCAGTACATCTTAAGAGTTTGGATCACAGCAAGTCCAAATGCAGCTGCTGATCACAGAACATTCTTCAACTCACTGGATGATTGGAAGCTTGCTAATTTTATTTTCAGTTTTCTATTGTTGAAGTAAAAGACTGTGTCTTACATATAAACCTGTTACATGCATTTAATTTTAAAGGAGACATACAAACTTGTTTGCATTATCATAAAGTGCAGCCACATTGTTGGTTGCATGAACATGTTAAATTTCATTCTCTCCCATTGTTCAGTTCTTACTT
The DNA here is from genome assembly GCA_024137785.1 of Ginglymostoma cirratum. Taxonomy (NCBI): domain Eukaryota; kingdom Metazoa; phylum Chordata; class Chondrichthyes; order Orectolobiformes; family Ginglymostomatidae; genus Ginglymostoma; species Ginglymostoma cirratum. The sequence goes on from JAHRHZ010000027.1 coordinate 4,105,067, forward strand.
AGCAGACAGCAAGACCTGTAGCTAACGTGAAGCAGAAAGGTCCCGATTTTGATTTTAGGTGTTTGGAGGGTTAGCTAACTTTGGATTGTTAGGAGTTTGAACACAACAATCAAATCTCCAGTGACCCATGTAGGGCAAAGATTACCAAAGAAAATGTAAAAGGGAGGAGGGGAAATATCACTTGCACGCCCAATCTTTAAATCATAATCCCATATCAACCAAGTTTATTGTGTTACTTAACCAGCAAATGCATACAGCACAGTATAGGACAGACAGGTAGAAGTGACAATTTTTCCTGCAGTCAAGCTTTAAATAAACAAATGTGATGCAAAACAAAAAGGTTGTTTGGAAAGCATACCAAAAGACCACGACAGCTTAAATCACAATCTTCCAAGTTGGAAGTAGGGGGTGGGTGCGAGAAGCATAAATCATGTTTTGACGAATGTTTAATACAGGAAAATACATTAAGATATGAAAGAAATGCTGAAGAATTTCCACTTGTCTTCTAAGTCCATCCACATCGACTCTACAGCACACCAACGGATTTACTTACTCAGATGGCTAAGAAAATTCAGCATGTCCACAACGATTCTTACCAATATTATAGATGCACCATAGAAAGCATCCTATCCAGATGCATCACAGCTTGGTATGGCAACTGCTCAGGCCAAGACCGTAAGAAATTACAAAAAGGGTCGTGACCACAGCCCAGAACGTCATGAAAACCAACCTTCCCTTCCAATGACTCCATCTACACTTCCCATTACCTTGGGAAAAAAGTCAACATAATCGAAGACCCCTCCCAGGCTGTTATACTCTCTTCCAGCCTCTTCCATTGGGTGGAAGATACAAAAGTTTGAAAACATGCACCAATAGATTTAAGAACAGCTTTTTCCCTGCTGTTATCAGACTTATCAATGGACATATCAAGTATCAGAGTTGCTCTTTCTCTGCACCTTCTCTGTAGCTGCAACACCGTATTCTGCATTCTGTTCTATTACCCTGATGTACTTATGCAAGGTATGATTTATCTGATTAGCAAGGAAAACAATATTTTTCATTGTATCTTAGTGTGTATCTTAGTATGTGACAATAATAAATCAAAACAAACATACTTGCACACAAAATGAAGGTACACCTTAAACATACAAAACTTTATTTAAATTTGGATAAGGAATTTTAATAAATAAGGCACATTCAAGACATGAACTAGCATTTAAACAGTTCCAAAACTGAGCACTTTAGATAGAAACATCGCCAAATGAGAAAAATAGAAAGAGAACTTTGAGCCGATTGGACAACATTTATGGACATTGTTGGTATTTTACAGATACTGATTGTGGACTTTGAAATTAGCACACTTCCACAGCAGGAGAAAGCACAGCCACATTGCTGACTGCAAGAGAGCTCCTGTACCTGAGGCTATGAACATATACTCTAATACATTAAATGTCTGCAAAGATTTATCTTTCCAATTATCCATCGGAGCTAAAAGTAGGTGTTTTTTAGCTGCTGAAAATAGTTTTGAAACCCGGAACAACTGCGGAAAACATATGAAATGGGAGCAGTGTGTTTGGAAACAGTTCTCCATTCCAGGTGTCGGCCAAACATCCAGAGTTGAAGTGCTCAAAAGGCACATTTTAAAGAAGGACAGATTAATTGTGGCAAATTTTTTCTCCATTCCTAGAATGCAAATCTGTATCCCAAGAACCTCCACAGTTAAATACCAGATTTCTATTGGTGTTGTCTCAAAACCTTTAACTTGGAGAGAAAAAAAATTCTCATCTGTTTTCAAATAAAACATGGTCCTATTTTTCAAAAGGTTTAATGTGGGTAGTAAAAATAAAAATTAAAATAGAAATTGCGATTTTACATACATTTGGAGATTTTTCAGTTCTCTAGTGCCAGACTACTGTAGCCAAGTGTAACCCAGTTTGTCCTTAAGGTTTGAAAACTATCTGCTCAACAAGCTGTGCAGCAAAGATCATACGGTCCTTGCACTACTTAGTGAAGCAGAACTTTGTGTGCCACTATTTTAAACATCTAATTGCACTAACTGTTTCAGAGATAGTAGGAACTGCAGATGCTGGAGAATCTGAGATAACAAGGTGTAGAGCTGGATGAACACAGCAGGCCAATCAGCATCAGAGGAGCAGGAATTTTTTCTGAAGAAGGGTCTAGGCCCGAAACGTCAGCCTTCCTACTCCTCTGATGCTGCTTGGCCTGCTGCGTTCATCCAGCTCTACACCTTGTTATCTCTTAATTGCACCAACTGATGAGGTGCAATGATTTAACTGGGGAAAAAAAAAGTAATGCATGCCCGGAACTGTTTTTTTACCATGCGAGGATGGAAGTCAGAATTACCCAAATTGTTGGGGTTCCTCTTTTCCTTCCACCCTATTGTCCCACAATAATAAAAAAAGACCAAATTTCTATACAAAACAAAATTATGAACTGGATAATTAAGAAAGAAAATTCTGCAGCAATGAACCATGGTTGCAGGAGCCGAATAGCACTTTTCCTTCCTTCTTTACATTGACTAAACCTTACCTAAACTTACAAAAAGATAAGAAGCTTTTAACATTAGAAATTGAACAGGGTTCATTACAGAAAAAATATTCAAAAATACAAACAGTGAATCACTAAAAAGTGTGTATTTACAAAACAGCTTTCACACTTTCTGAACTAATATCCAGGAAATGAAGTTGCCTAATCCTCTGGATATAAAGCATTGTGTATCTAAAGCTCATTGTGTATTAGTAAGTGCAGTCTCCCAAAAGCATTATTAGTAGTGACATGGGGTACAAGTTTACTTTTTTGGTGATACTTACAAGCTGACTTGCTGGGAAATGTGTGTCTTTGGAAGAAAACCCAGAATATTATTATCCTAGAAGATTATTTCCAGCAAGCATGGGTGTCTTCCAGTTAACTTTGAACAATTTATTTTCACATGGAACTTCAGGCATGTTAAATTGGAAAAGAAAACTGTTCCACTGTGAGCTTTATAGCCTTGCCACAGATGTAGATACAGCACTTGAAAGAATATTTTAGGCTATTACAAAATCATCATAGCTGGTTAAGCTCTCATTAAATGTAAATCAGATTGCTACAGTAAACCCACCCTCTTTAAAAAATGCTGAAATGCCTATATCTCAGAGAAATAGGAAGCTAAAAACTGAAAAATACACAATAGGAATTCCATGGACTTTAAAGTTCTAAAATACCAAACCAAAATATATAAACACTTTTGAATCAAGAATGCCTCTTAAATTCTTCTTGAATTTCTACTTTTAGCTTTTTAGATAGTTAAAGGAAAGCCAGCATATTATCCTTGCAAATCCTGAAAATCTGGAATATTGACACCAAATGCATGAAAGAATGGCCATCAGTTTTCATAGACCATACAACCTCACATGCAATACAAGAAAAAGCACCACAATTAAAATACAAAAATCTGTACACAGTGTTCAACATTCAGGATACTCACAATATGTAACTTTTTTTGGGAAAAATACAAAACATTAGATTTGTTGACTTTAAACCCCTTCGCCTATTTTGTACTGCAATGTTTAGGGATAAATATTCCAGAGACTTAGGTCATGCTATGAAGAATCTAATTTCACAGGAAAGCTCGCTAGAAAATTAGGGCAAACAAACTCAGCCTATTAACCCCTGTACAAGATTGTCCAAATTTCTGCTCTGACTGTTCTCAGCTTCATACTGGAAGTAGCTGAAAATTTACACCCAGGTCTCTTGATAACATTTGTAATGTGAATTTTAAACAGAGACTACAAAGTAAGCTTTATGCAAATCATACAATTTAGCATTGTAGGAATGGCATCAATTCTATCTTCTAAATAAAAACAAGATTTTCTAAAATTTACAAAACTATTGGAGGCTGGACTGTTCTCTTGCTAATATGCAATAGGCTCTATTTAACTCAAAGAGTTTGACAGACTGTTTTTGCTAGCTTTTTTTCCTATGTACACCCCACTGACAAAAATGTTGCCCCAAAGCATCTATTACTACGTAACCTGCTGTTACATGGGACAAGTTTGCTTGTAAGCTGGGTAATTTGACAAGGTTGTTCCCTCCTTCAGATATAATGAAGATCAGAAATTAATCTCTCTTTGCTCTGGCACAGAACATCAATTAATGCTGCATTACTATCCTTCCTACATATTTCTCATCTTTACTCACATATCTCAACAATGATCTATCCCAAGATTACAGATTTTCAAGCAATTATGTTAATACAATTACTCCAACAAGGGGTCTGACCACTGCCTGAACACGTACATCTAAATAAAATGGAATGGAGCAATGGGAATAAAGACAGCAATTTACAACCTAAGAAATGGAAACAATGTTTTCACTTTCCTATTACTTGATGACAACAGGCATTAAGCAACATGTTGAAAAGTAAAATCAGAGACTGAACCAGGATCGTGCTACTCTGGAGAAGTGCAGCAAATGGAAGGCTCGCACTATGTGCGCAAGTTATACGGTCAATAATAGATAAATGAAGGGTATATACATTTCAGAAAAAAAACTGATGAATTAAACCATGCAATAAATGTAACAAATTGATATACAAATAATTACAAAACAACATACGAAAATTGTAGTATTCAATAGTTTAGCTGTTTATTTAATTGGGAGAACTGACTTCAAGACATTTGAAATAAGCCCAGTTAAAAAAAATTCTACCAATAGATTTGACCAATTGTTTCAATTTGCTGGTTTTAAAAAAAATACTTGAAATATTATTCTAAAGTTTTGATTATAATTTAACCCAGAACACTAAAAGAAATCACTACACGTTTAATAGTACATAATAAGCCAGTAAATTATATATAGTCCTGTTGTCCCTAAATATGTCAGTTCCGAAAAGCTCAACATTTTCAAAATTCAAAGTTGCATTTTATTTAAAAAGCCATTCTAACCTCAAGGTTTTCCTTCTAGCCAAAATTAAATGACAAGACACCATGTTAGAAATTTGCAGTAATGTCTGCATATTAAATGATACAATGTAAATCTGTTGTGGTGTGATTGGGACTGATAAGTAGTGAAATCATGAAGCAATCAAATTAGAAAATCTGTGGTTGTGGAGAATTGAGGGGAAATTTTATCATTTCTTCTTCTAATTCAGTTTGAATAAACTGGACAACACAGTTTGCTTGCACTATGAAGCTAATAGCGTATTCATAGGTTAAATTTGTTTGGGGAGCATGGGAGCAGGGAGGGCAGAGACATTAATGAGCTTTTCTTCACAATGCAACTGGCATATCTGGATATTATGACTTAAACCTCAATTTGTTTAAAGCAGTAAAGTTCAACAATGCTTAACTACTTTATAAGCACTCAAATCTGAGACCATTTCTGTTTTGGCATGTGCACCTACGAATCAACATCCGGTGTGGTTTGAGTATCCAGCTGTTCTGGCTGAGATGCTGCTTGGTTGCCTGCATTTGCCAGGAAGTATGCAAAAGGATTTTCTTGATTGCTTTCCATCGCTTGATAGACCAGGAACAGGATAAACAATACAATGATGAACAGCAGGATCTGAAGCCACACAGGTACAAGACGCTGTACTGGCTTTTTCTCTTTTGTAACCAAGTAGCTGCTCCTCTCCTTATAGTTGTGTCTCTCTGTTGCCCGTGTCAGGAAATCATCATACTTGTACTGAATTGGTCGACCTGCTGCTCCTTTGATGGGTCGACGTCGTGTTGCACTGTACGCAGAAACAAAAAAGTGTACGGGTGGATTTGTCAGTGGAGGAATTTCTTCACCCCCCCCCCCCCCATAACTCCCAAACTACTAGTATTTGAGGCCTTAAGATAAAATTAAGATGGATAATGTATCTTACTTGATTCCCGAAGGAGAATTCATTTCATCAGGAAAGATCTGAGGCAACACATCTCCCATGTCCTTCGGCTGCAATTAAAGAATAGATCAGGTTTAAATACTGCTTGAATAATTGTGTTGCATCAGCTGCATACAACAAGTTGAATGTAAACCACAAAAATGCTTTCAGCTTTATATTCCCAATTGTATTCAGCTGTCTGCAAAAATAAATAGTGCACTTGTCATTTTAACACCATGAAGATGAGAACTTAAAACTTTTACTTCTAATACGGCAATACCTAACAAATACCAATATCTCAGCAATTATTCAATTGTGCCAACGACTGCAAATTAATTTTGCTAAACTCCAAATTCATTAAAATTAAACCATATGACAACCAGATCAAATGAATAATTCTGTAATTATTCCATACAGAAATCTAGCACATTCTAGAGACAAGATATCCTCTAATTTGCACTGTGCAACAATCTGAAAGGTCCTGCACAGACTTTATATGCACAGCTGCTCAAAAGAATTTGAAGTGGCTACGCACTTGAACCAAGAGGTTACAGGGAATATTGCCTAAAGGAAGCAATTTTAGTCAGCAAATTCCAAGGAGGAGGAGGAGAAGATAGCAGGCATTTACACCAGAGCAAATCTCGTCACCTATTCCCCACCAAAGTTGTTTACGCTCCGCTGTAAATGCGGATTCATAAAAGCCACATTTCAGTGACAGGCATTTGCATGTTAAAGTTAGAAGGCAGATATAGACAAGCCAACCCCACATGGGTTGAGATGTGAGACTGCCAATAGAATTGGCAATGAGAATATCCAAAGGTTTAATGCAATAATCTGTCGTAACTACAGAAAGTAATTTATAACTGCAACAGGATTTGTTTCTAGTAAAAGTAGGGGCAATTTTACATGAGGCATTTGGAAGTTTTAATTTTGTAGGGCAAATCTCATGGGTTGGCTTTTTAAATATGAGTACATACAGAAAAACATTTTTTATACTGTACGTACTCATTTTTGCTTGGGAACAGTTCCATAGTTCTGGAATTCTTCTAGTATCTTGCTAAATGGATACACAGTATTGTGAAATTAGTCATACATCACAGCAGGCTAAGCAACTACAAAAGAACATTAGCGCAGCTGTCAGAACAGTCGAGAATCAAGGGCTGCTGTCTGGCTGATCTAATAATTCTATCTCTACTTTCCTGCCATGTCTCCATAACACTTGGTTTCCTCACTGATTAAAAATGCCTCTCTCAGCTTTGAACAGATTTAACAACCTACCCTTCACAGCTCTCAGTGGCAAAGTACATTCCAGATTCACTACCCTCAGAAGAAATTCCTTCTCATCTCTGTCCTAACAGGGCAACTTCTTACTCCGAGATCGTGCCCTCTGGTTCTCGACTCTCCCAAAAGGAGAAACAACCTCTGCAGATTTTTTTTTTTTTATTCATTCATGGCTAGGCAGCACTTATTTCCAATCCCTAATTGCCCAGAGGGCAGTTAAGAGTCAATCACATTGCTGTGAATCTGGAGCCACGTGTAGTCCAGACCAGGTAAGGATGGCAGTTTCCTTCCCTAAAAGGACATTAGTGAACCAGATGGGTTTTTCCCGACAATCAACAACGGATTCATGGTTATCATTGGACCCCTAATTTTAGATATTTATTGAATTCAAATTCCACCATCTGACGTGGTGGGATTCGAACCCGGGTCTCCAGAACATTATCTGGGTCTCTGGATTAACAGTCCACTGATAATAGCCCTGGGCCATCGCCTCCTGAGGCCATCAACTCCATTAAGCTGCCAAAGAAACTGTTCTGTTTCAGTAAGGTCACTTCTTATTCATCTAAACTCCAATGAACAGATCATAGATCACAGATCACAGAATCCTTACAGTATGGAAACAGGACTTTTGGCCCAACAAGTCCACACCCACCCTCACAGCATCCCACCCAGGCCCATCCCCCTATAACTCACCTCATCCACACATCTCTGAACACTATGGGCAATTTAGCATGACCAATCCACCTGACCTGCAAATCTTTGGACTGTGGGAGGAAACTGGAGTACCCGGAGGTAACCCATGCAGACACAGGGAGAATGTGCAAACTCCATACAGACAGTCACCCAGGGGTGGAATTGAACCTGGGTTCCTGGTGCTGGGAGGCAGCAGTACTGACCACTGAGCCGTCCCAAGGCCAATTATGGACACTCTGGCTCCGAAATTAACAATGAATACGCTGCTAGGCACAGCTGGGGAAATCGAACTCACGATCTTCGGTTAACGAGCCCAAAACCTTCTACTGAGCCACCAGGCTGAACTTTCTTAACCTCTCCTTTTAAGAAAATCCATAACCAGGACCATTCTAGTGAAGCTTTTCTTGATTGTTTGCAATACTTGTATATCTTTTGTTAGATAAGGGGACCAAAACTGTTCAAATGTTCCAGTTGTCTGAGTGTTCTCGAATGAATGGAATCTTACTATTTGTAGATGCATTTTTGCCTACTACATCTGTGTCATTACTCTGGACGTTATCCACTTCCCTGATCTTTATCCATAGTCCTGCTGATTTCTGCTTTACAAGTATATATCCAATTCTCTTTCAAATTATTACTGAATCTACTTTCACTACTCTATTAGGCAGTGCATTCCAACCAAGACAACTTGCTATTGCTAAGAGAAAACAAATCTCATTTCCTCTCAGGGATTTTTGCCACTAGTCTTAAATCTGTTTGCTCGGCATTACTGATCCTTCTGCCAGTGGGAATAGTTTTTAATCAAGTTAGTCTACTTTTGAACAGCTCTATTAAATCCCTCCTCCTTCAACCTTTTCTGCTCTTAGTTGTACAGGGAAGGAGTTAAGAATGAGGGAGTGCACGTATGTCTACAGAAGAATTTAACAAGAAAAAATTTAAAACTAAAGCACTAGGGAAAGCGGAGAGACATGTCAGTAAGAACATGGATGAAATGGGCAGTTTTGGATTTGTTACAAGATAAGATTTAGCTAAGGTGAAGTTTATGGAGATGAAATAAGAACATAATAAATTAATACTAAATTAATAATAAATTAATTAATTAAAACTGGGGAACTTGTTTTGTGGTTTAGCAGTACAGCAGTTTGTACTTTTACTCTCACATTTGAATAATACCATAGTAAATTATTTACAAATGCTAAGAATATGAAAAAAAACATGCATCGCATGGTGCATCCAAAGGAAAAAAACCATATACTCTCCATATATAAAAATAGTAATTCTATTTAGCAATTAGTTTTATATAAGATTAATTTCACATAAATAAATTAAACAATAGGACAAAACTAAGTTTTAAACACACTGCCTGAAGACAATGACTAGGGAGGAATCAATACTCCAGTGATGATTGTTGACTGCAAACTATGTATGGGCTCTCTTGTAAGTTACTTTCTCAGAGGATATTGAACAATGTTGTATTTCCTCTGCTTATCAGTGGTTGCGAGAACTACAACACGTACCTGAACCCGACAGTCATTTCTATTCAAATATTAAAACCAACATTTACATACAAACATAATTATTCAAAAGCACAAAGCTGCAGTGAGACTGTGGTTCATCTGTTGGCTAACTGCTCTTTATCAAGCATAAGATGACAAATTGCTGGACTAAAACATGCTTCAACGTAATGTGAATTAGAACATGAGAAGAATAAGACAGCTCAGGAACATAACACAACACTAGTATTTTAAAACTGCTTTCCATACTTGCAAGGAGCATAATTCACACAAAAACAGGAACGTTCCTAGTTTGTTTCAAGTCATGCAATATTACATTAGACTATTAGAAACATAAGACAGCTCTAGTAGCAAGGGACAGACGAAGGAGAACTATTAAGACAGTCATAGAGATCTATAGAACAGACAAAGGCCGTTCAGTCCACTGCATCTGTGCAAGTCAAAAACCACCTAACTATTCTAATCTCATTTTCTAGCAGTTGGTGCCGCACCCTTATATGCCTTGATTAAGAAAGACAGAAAAGAAAAATGGCCTAGTTCTGTATTAGCTCTATGCAAAGTAAGTTTGGGAAAATAAATAAGAACCATCTAAAGAATGTAACAATTACAATTTGATTTTATCTTTGTACCTGTTGCTTCATTTTTACTGGTCTTACAAAAGAAATGCTTTTGTTTGCAGATTTACCATACAGCTGATTAATAGGATACAGTTTTAGTTCCCAGCCTGCTGAGAGAACTTCCAATTTTTCAAAATCTTTCTCATTCACTGATCCATAAAGTGAATTGTAGATTCTATTTTAGCATCCTCACAGCAAAAGTTATTACGCATTTAATACAGATGAGATCTAATTAAGACAGAGTGTCATTCTGGTCATTAAACTAGGAGTTGGAATATCATGTAGAGGTTGTACAGGACGTTGGTGAGGCTTCTTCTGGAGTACTTTGTGCAGTTATGGTGGCCCTGCTATAGGAAGTATGCTATTAAATTGGAGAGAATTCAGAAAAGATTTATCAGGATGCTGCCAGGACTAGTGGGTTTGAGTTATAAAAATAGGCTGGGGCTTTTTCAGTGCAGTACAGGATGTTGATGGGTGACCTTATACAGGTTTATAAAATCATGAAGGGCATAGACAAGGTGAATAGCAAGGTTCTTTTCCCTAGGGCAGCAGAGTTCAAAATTAGGGGGCAGAGGAGAAAGTTTTAGGAAAAGACAAGGGGCAACTTTTTTTCCCCCCTCTTACACAGAGTGCGGTTCGTTTGTGGAATTAGCTGCCAGAGGAAGTGGTGCATGCAGGTACAGTTACAACATTTAAAAGACATTTGGGCGGCACAGTGGTCAGCACTGCTGCCTCACCGCGCTAGGAACCCTGGTTCGATTTCAGCCTTGGGCAACTGTCTGTTAAGTTTGCACATTCTCCCTATGTCTGCATGGGATTTCTCTGGGTGCTCCGGTTTCCTCCCACAGTCCAAAGATGTGCAGGCTAGGTGGATTGGCCATGCTGAATTCCCCATAGTGTTCAGGGATGTGTAGACTAGGTGGGTAATAGGGGGATGGGTCTGGGTAGGATGTCTGAGGGTCAATGTGAGTTTGTTGGGCCGAAGGGTCTGTTTCTACACTGTAGGGATTCTATGATTCTAAGTCATTTGGATAAGTACGTGGATAGGGAAGGGTGAGAAGGATATGGGCCAAATGCAAGCAAGTGAGAGTAGGTAAGTTTGGGAACGTGGTTGGCGTGGACTAGTTGGACTTAACGGTTTGATTCCATGCTGTATTACTGCAGATTCACATCTTGAATGAACTGATTAACTGGTGAATATTATATTCAAAACTGTGCAGTTGATATTAGTCGTATCGTAAGATTGTTTGTAATTTTAAACTGTCCTTCAGTGCAATTGTAAGGAATTTGCAGCATAGAAAGAGGCCATTTGGCCCAACTAGTCTTTACTAGCATTAATGTTTCAGACAAATCCCCTCCTTTCATCTATTCCTTTCAGCATAACCTTCTATTACTAGGTCTAAACAATAATCTAACCTTCCCTCAAGTACCTCTGCACTATTCGCCCTTGAAGTTACAACTTCCAATTTCTAACCATCTTTGAATGAAGACGTTTCTTTTTAATTCTCATTGAAATTAGTAGAGATTTGGAGATCAATCTACTCTTTGTTTGTCCCACATCAAAATAATACTGTTAGATCACTCAGTTAAAAATCCTCAGTATGTTCAGCCTCTCTAGCGTCTTTTAGGGAAGAGCTCCGTCATCCTTACCTAATTTGGCCTAATGAGTCTCCAGATTCATAGCATAGCAGTGTGGTTGACTATAAAATACCCTCTGAACTAGCCTAGCAAGCCATTCAGTATCAAAACTGCAACAAAGTCTACAGAAAGAAATGAAAGCAGACAGCTTACATTTGAACATAACATCAAACACAACCTGATTGACCATGCAAAGCCCTACCAAAAGGTGGTTTTTTGGAAGAAGCACTGATGGTGGCAAGGGCACGGTATGTCCTCTGGGTCAGGGACTTTGGTGCTCATCAGAAGGAGTTGCTCAATAGCCCCATTACTGGTCAAGCTGCCTGAGGTCTAATGAGCATAGCTGCAGCATGTGCTGAGGGAACCAGTAAGAGGGAAACTGCATCTGTACATGACAGTATTTGTAGGAGTAACCACTACACATTCTTGTAGGGGAAGTTCTGCATTCACTTTTAGGATGCCTACCAGCCTGTTGTGTGGTTGTGATTAATGGCACAGATTTCAAATGGATTTACAAATCAAAACTTGGCATCTATGACATACTGTGGGACATCAACAGTAGCAAAACTGAATTCACCCACAATCTGTAACCTTATGGGTTGACATATCCCTCACTCGGCCATCAAGCCAAGGTATCGACTCTTGTTTAAAGAAGAGTGCAGGAAGGCATGCCAGGAACAACACCGGAATTCTTAAAAATAAGGTGCCAACCTGGTGAAGCTACAACATGGGACTATTGCATACCAAACAGCAGAAAAAGCCTTAAATAGTCAGGGCTAAACAATTCTACAACCAAAGGATCAGATTTCACTTCTATAGTTTTGCCATATCCATTCGTGAATAGCAATGAACAATTAAACAGTTAATAGGTAAAGTCTAATACATCATTACAAAAGACAAAACTGATGCATTTACATCCACCTTGTAAATGTAGCACCAAATGTATGATCCATCTTGGCTGCTGCCTGAAGCCCTCAACATCAATCTTCTAATGGTTTGATTCACTCCATGTGGCATCAAGAAGAAGTAGCCGAAAGCACTGCATACTGCAGAGCAATGGGTGCTGACAATATTTTGACAATAATAATGAAGGCAAGTGCTCCAGAGCACGTTGCTCCAGTAGAGCTACAATGTATAGCTCTACCTACCAATGTATAAAATTACCCAGTTATGTCCAGTCCATTAAAAGCCAGACAAGTCCAATCTGGTCAACTCAATGTTCTATCGGTCCACTTTAGATATCTCAGCAAAATGACTGAAGGGGTCATCAAAGTTACTATCAGGCAGCACTTAAATTACTTGTTCATTAACACTCAGTTTGGGCTCTGCTGAACTCAGGATCTCATTATAGCCTTGGTACAAATGGACAAAGAAAAGAGCTAAACTTTTCAGAGACGAGATGAAATTGACTACTCTTGGCATCAAGACTGCATTTGAATGAGTAGGTCATAAAGGTGCCCCAGCAAAACTGGAATCAATGAGAATTTGGGGAAAAACTCTCTATGTTAGAGGCATACGTAGCACAAAGGAAGATAATTGTGGTTACTGGAGTTCAATCATCACAGACACATTTCAGGACCTCGCTGCAGGAATGCCTCAAGTTAAATATTTTGACTCAACTTGTTCAGATAGGTTATGAGCTGACAGTACTTGACCTCAGGCCTTTTGGGTCAAAGGTAGGGAAAATACCACTGCACCACTACAGCCCCAAAATTCCTTAGGTTAGATAATTCTAATCAACCTGTTCAAAAGGTGTTACTTCATACCTCTGTAGCAGACGGGACTTGAACAGAGGCCGTCTGGTTCAGAGGGAGGAACACTAATCGCCAGATCCAAAAGCCCAAGCTCCTCAAGTTTGTCTTACCCCCAAGTTCCTGACTTTACTATCCTAGGCAAACCATCTTCAGCTGCTTAAATAAACAACCTTCTCCTCCATCAGGAGGTCAGAAGTGGGGATGCTTGCCAACGATTGTGTAAAGCTGAGCACCATTTCCGATTCCTCAGAAGCTGAAGCACTTCATGTTCAAATGCAGCAAGACACTGACAACATTTAGGATTGGGCTCATCAATTTAAAGTAACATTTGCACCACAAAGCTAGGTGGTGACCAATGCCAATGAAAGCGAATCTAACAAACACCCCATGACGTTCAATGGCATGAGTTCAGCCAAATTGCTTGCTATCGACATCCTGTAGGTTATCACTGTGAACTGGCCATATAAATACTATGGCTACAAGAGGTCAGGCACTGGGAATTTTGCAGTAAATAACATCTGCTGTCTCTCCAAAGCCTGTTAAATCAAATATAAAAGGAACAAATTGGAAGTGTGAGGGAATATTTCTGACTTGTCTGGCACTACATCCATCACCTTTAACATTTACTTCCTTCAGCTCAACAGGTGCATCATCTAGAAGATGCATCACGGAAATCATTAAGCCTCTACTGCCAGTACCTTCCAAACTCATAATCCCTACCACCTAGAAGGAAAAAGACAGCAAATGCCAGGAACACCACCACCTGCAAGCTCCCCTCCAAACCATACATAGTCTTGACTTGGATATTGCTACTGTTTCTTTTTAATGTGACAATGAGACAAGGAATGTTAAAAAGACAAGCTTTAAGGCTTTGTGCCTAAATGCATGGAGTATTCAAAACAAAAAAAAAAGTGTATAAATTAATTACGCAAATAAATGTAAAAGTTATGCCATAGTTGGGATTATGGAGACATGGCTGCAGGGTGACCAGGGATAGAAATTGAACATTCAGAGGTCAGGGTTTAGGAAGGATAGACAAAAAGGAAAAGGCGGTGGAGTTGTTTTATTGGTTAAGGAGGATAGAAACACAATATTGAGGAAAGAGATTAGCTCAGACAATGTAGAATCTGTCTGGGTAGAACGGAGAAATACCAAGGGGCAAAGCAATTAGTAGGGGTAGTATATATACTACCAAACTATAGTGGTGAAGTTGGCAATGGTATTAAATAGGGAACCAAAAATGCATGCAGTAAAGAAACATCTGTAATTACAGGTGACTTTAATCTGTATATAGATTGGGTGAATAAAATTAGCTATAAAACCGTAGAAGTGGAATTCCCAGAGCGTATGAGAGACTGTTTTTCTGGACCAATACGCTGTGAAACCAATCAGAGAATGGGCCGTCTTGGAGAGAAAGGAATAACTGGTAATGTAGTTGTGACAGAGCCCTTAAGGATGAGTGACTAAAATATGATGGCGTTCTTCATCAAGATGGAGAGTAATCTAGTTGAATCTGAGAATAGGGTCCTGAATCTTAATAAGGAAAACTACAATGGTATGAGGTGCAAGTTGGTGCAAGCCATGATGGATTGAGAAATTTTACTGAAATGGATGACAGTGGATAGGCAAACATTCAAAGGAGTGAATGGGCGAGCTAGAAAATATTGTTTATTCCTGCTTGGCACAGGAGTCCAAAGAGAACAGTGGCCAAACCATACCTTACGAGGGAAGTTACAGACAGTATTCTATGCCAAAAAAAAGGACATACAAGTTGGCAAAAGAAAAAACCCAAGAATTGGGAACAGTTTAAAGGCAGCAAAGGAATAAGGTTTGATATGCATTCAAAATTACTCCATTGTTCTCATTTCGCTTCCTGAAGAAATAAAATCCAATATTTTGATCTTTAAAGTTTCTTCAACATCATTGCTTTTAGCGATTTATGTACCTGTATCCCTGAAGTCCATTGCCTCATTTAAGAGATATTTTGCAAGCAATACATAGCATTCTAATAATTCTGCTTAAGTTAAAAACTTGCACTTCAGTATGTCAAATTTGTCAATTACTCAATTATTCGGCAAGTTTATTTTATATTTTGATGTGGTTTTTATTATTTGCAATTCAATTTGATATCATCTTCAAATTTTGAGATCGTACTTTTAATTCCAGCCCAAATTATTTACATGAAGTGCAAACGTCAGCAGTTCAAATGGAACACCAGGTCCCACCTTTTGCCACTGTGAAACCAATACTGATTCCTACTCAGCTTTCTACAGAACAGAAAACAATCAGCTACTTGTCGTCTGACTCCATATTCTCAGACCTAAGCACAATGAATCTATCATGTGATATTTATGATCAAAAGTGAAAGTGTACCTAAATCATATATTAAAATGATACAAATATTCAATTATCTGGGCTTACAGTCAAAAACATTTTCTCACTTCTGCTTCCATGGTAGGAGTGGTCCTTTTCAGAATTGTATTCAAATGAAAATGACTAGCCAAGTGGAAAGAATCTATTTGTGACCTGATCACATGACCGGTTATATTTCTGAACCACAATTATATGGGCATCATTACCTGGGTTAGCTCCAATTTGCTTGTACTACTTACAGCTGTTGCAGTGACTTTACTTGTGCTTTGTCTTTGATTTGAAGAATCTAAAGAGAAATACAGTGATAACATGATTACTACAGCTTCCTAAATTTGAAGTACAACCAGAACATAATTGGGGATTATGCAAATGCTAAGGGTACTAGTAATACCATTCTAAGTGACAATTTTATCATTCAAGATCAGTAGATGTGTCATTCATCCCAAGTCCATTCTGCATTATGTTATGATTTGGAAGACTGCAACAATGATCAATGAACAACTTTGCTTTTTAAAGTCATGGTTCCATGAATGATGCCTTTGAGATATTAGAGTCCAAAACTTTGATGCACTCTTTTAGTGTAAACTCCCATAACAGATGCTGCAGGACAAGGTGATTCAAAGGAAGCTTAAAATGAGTTAGACAAAAGGCTGGGATCAGTTAAAAGGTATTGGGTACCACTTTGTTAGGGATTGCTTTAGTAATTCAAAAGCAATAAAATTCATTTAAGAGCAGTGACAAAATTATCTTACAAGTAATATTGACTATCTTGATTTTGTAATTCCAAAGTTCTAACAAGGTGAACATGATCTCTAGTACAGATCATATTTAGGGCTCTAAATTTGCATATGTTGCACAGAATTCATTTGGAAATGAAAAATATGAGTCTGTGGAATTCATTCTGGAAGACACAAATAACATGCCGAAAACTACACAAGCCCTCCTCCTGGACACCACCCCAAGGCCTCCTACCCTCCCTCGACCTCTTCATCTCCAACTGCCGTCGAGACATCAATCGCCTCAACCTCTCTACCCCTCTCAAGCACTCCAACCTCTCCACCGCAGAACGTGCAGCCCTCCATTCCAATCCCAACCTCACCATAAAACCCGCGGACAAGGGAGGGGCAGTCGTAGTATGGCGCACTGACCTCTACATTGCTGAGGCCAGGTGCCAACTCTCTGACACCTCCTCCTACCGCCCCCTGGATGACCCCACCCCCGAGCACCAAACTATCAACAACCTCATCACCTCAGGTGACCTCCCACCCACCGCCTTCAACCTCATCGTTCCCCAACCCCGCACCACCCGCTTCTATCTCCTTCCCAAAATCCACAAACCTGAATGCCCTGGTTGACCCATTGTCTCCGCCTGCTCCTGTCCCACTGAACTCATCTCCACCAACCTGGACTCCATTTTCACCCCCTTGGTCCAGGAACTCCCTACCTACGTCCGTGACACCACCCATGACCTCCACCTCCTCCAGAACTTCCAATTCCCTGGTCCCCAACACCTCATTTTTACTATAGACGTCCAGTCCCTATACACCTGTATTCCCCATGCAGATGGCCTAAAGGCCCTCCGCTTCTTCCTGTCCCACAGAACCGACCAATCCCCCTCCACCGACACCCTCATCCGCTTAGCCGAACTCGTCCTCACCCTCAACAACTTTTCTTTCAATTCCTCCCACTTCCTACAGACAAAGGGGGTGGCCATGGGTACCCGCATGGGCCCAAGCTATGCCTGCCTCTTTGTAGGTTATGTGGAACAATCCCTCTTCCGTACCTACACTGGCCCTAAACCCCACCTCTTCCTCCGTTACATTGATGACTGTATCGGCGCCACCTCGTGCTCCCACGAGGAGCTCGAACAGTTCATCCACTTCACCAACACCTTCCACCCCAACCTGAAGTTCACCTGGACCATCTCCAACACTTCTCCCTCCTTCCTGGACCTCTCTGTCTCCATCTCGGGTAACCACCTAGAAAGCGATGTCCATTTCAAGCCCACTGACTCCCACAGCTACCTGGAATACACCTCCTCCCACCCACCTTCCTGCAAAAATGCCATCCCCTATTCCCAATTCCTTCGCCTCCGCCGCATCTGCTCCGAGGATGAGACATTCCACTCCCGTACATCTCAGATGTCCTCATTCTTCAAGGACCGCAACTTCCCCCCCCACAGTGGTCGAAAACGCCCTCGACCGTATCTCCCGCATTTCCCGGAACACACCCCTCACACCCCGTCCCCGCAATAATAACCAAAAAAAAATCCCCCTCGTCCTCACGTACCACCCCACCAACCTCCGGATCCAACGCATCATCCTCCGACACTTCCGCCATCTGCAATCTGACCTCACCACCAAAGACATTTTTCCCTCCCCACCCTTATCTGCCTTCCGGAGGGACCACTCCCTCCGCGACTCCCTTGTCTGCTCCACACTCCCCTCCAGCCCCACCACACCCGGCACTTTTCCCTGCAACTGCAGGAAGTGCTACACCTGCCCCCACACCTCCTCCCTCACCCCAATCCCAGGCCCCAAGAAGACTTTCCACATCAGGCAGATGTTCACCTGCACATCTGCCAATGTGGTATACTGCATCCACTGTACCCGTTGTGGCCTCCTCTACATCGGGGAAACCAAGCGGAGGCTTGGGGACCGCTTTGCAGAACACCTGCGCTCAGTTCGCAACAAACAACTACACCTCCCAGTCGCGAACCATTT